>OZ021713.1:17025690-17625690 GCA_963978555.1 Galerucella nymphaeae
TTCTACGTGATTTTAAAGATGAAACATTTCGTTTTGTTTCCAACGAAAATTCCCTGAAAGGACTAGAAATGGTAAGAAAAATAATCTAGCTATTTGATAAACAGTTCCGATGGAGCGCGAGAGTTACTTCATTATAAGTATGAACAGACTATAATTATCGCATACGAGGTGCGGTCAATAAATAGAATCTTTATTATGGTTTAAGAAGAGTTTAATTATATGGGGTTATTTGAAAAGTTTGTGGAAATTAAAAAATAATGTTTTAGAGGGAAAATCCAAAGGTTGCAGCGTGTTTTCTGCTGAAATATTTGAAAGAGGGCAAGCGTATTACACGACAGGTACGAAAATGTTATTCTTAATAAGTTATTTCCTTTAATATGTTTATTTATGTTATAGTTGCGTTGCCAAGGAACGGTTTCGAAAATGTCCTACGAAAAGACATCAGAGTATTACAAAAAAGAACCGTTATTTTGTCAAATCAGGTCGCAGATTTGTAGGCAAGGAGAAATAGTCGTTTGGGACGATCAGAAACGGAAATATGATGAATTGTTGGAAAAAATACAGCAGGGAGTGGCTTTGACAATGCCAGAATATCAGTAAGATATTTTAGTTTGTTCGATAAATTGATGTTAAATTTTTATTTTACAGAACTGGTTATGAAATTCGACCATTTTCGTTTGATTTTTATGATTCTGCAGATAATCAAATAGCAGATAGAATTGTATTTAAAAAAAGTGAAGAGAATGGTTGTTGGGATTTTAATCGGGTGGCTGCTTGAGTAACAATAATGTTGTTAACTATTAGAAACATTTAAAATAAAAATTATTACATTTGGAAGTTGTTTAATTCAAACATGGAAATTCTGAAGCAAAGGAAATATTTAAGGTAAACTAACTTCCTTATTGCTTTGAATTATCGACTAAAATTATACTGGTATATGTCAAACTTTCCTCTGAATCGATTGCCGAAGACTAGAACGCTCTATCTATCATATTAGTCGAGTTATGAGCATCTTTAGTTCTGAAAAGTGGATTTTCGAAAATTTCATGACTCCATTTGGAGGAAAAAAATGATTTTATACAAAAACAGACTGTGGCAATCAATTTCTCGTACAAAAAAATCCTTTTGTCGAAAAAAATTCCTGACCGGTGAATCGAGTAAATTCATAAAAATTTATTTTTGCTGCTAAAGATTAATAATAAATAATAAAAACCAATACAACGACCTAGTGATCTGAAACGTCAATCTAGCAACACTCTCGTGTATATTTGGTAAACGGTGTCGTGAGTAGAACAAGAAATCCTTCTTCTAGAGACCGCAAACTCAGACGTTCACCAGCTGACGAAGAAGTAGTACTCCAAACGGTGGTACCTTGCGGTTAGGTTTGAGGTAGCGTAGCGCGCGATTTTAACGGAAACTTAAAGTACGAGTTTTTTGTGATTTAAAAGATTTTTTCAATAAATAAGGATTTTTAATTTTGTCCCTAGACATTGTTATAAAGGTGAGTGTCATTTTTATATCTAATGTAGTGTTGAAACTGTTATACAGAATGTCTCACCAGTGACGAGCTAGAATTTCACTGTAAATTCCTCAAACCTGTTATAAAACGTTTTAAAAATTCACCAACCAATAAACTGGTATCAGCCACGTCCATTTAATTATTATTTTTATTGGTTTTAAGAAGAGGTCATCATACTTTTTAGTGTTTTATTTGTTTATTTCAATATAAACAGTTTTATATGATATTTATATAGAGTTGTTGGTTTATAACTAATTCTTTTTTCTAATTGGTTCGTATTTGCATCAAAACAGTTGTTAATAATGGTTTCACTTGGATGATTTCCTTTAATTTTGCTGCTGGTCTTCGCTAACTTTCCTATTGCTTGGAATACACAAGGAATACACTGGAGTATGTAAAATTCTCCGCTGAATCGATTGCCGAAGACTAGAACGTTCTATCTATCATATTAGTTGAGTTATGAGCATCTTTAGTTTTGAAAAGTGGATTTTCGAAAATTTCCTGAGTTCATTTGGAGGATAAAAAATGATTTTACACAAAAACAGACTGAGCCAGTCGATTTTTCGCACCAAAAAACCCTCCAGACAAACTTTGAGCAATTTTTATGTCAAAAATGATTTTTTTGTCGAAAATTTTGAAGCAAGGGGGTATGGAAATATTTAATGTAAACTGCTTTGTGCTAACTCCTTTCCTGGTCGGAATTATGGACTCAAAATACACTGTAATATGCAAAATTTTCCGCTGAATCGATTGCCGAAGACTAGAACGTTCTATCTATAGTATTAGTCGAGTTATGAGCACTTTCTGTTTTGAAAAGTGGATTTTCGAAAATTTCCTGACTTCATTTGGAGAATAAAAAATGATTTAACATAAAAACAGGCTGTTCCAGTCTATTTTTCGCACCAAAAAACCTCTCTAGACGAATTTTGAGCAATTTTTACGCCAAAAACGTATTTTTTGTCGTAAATTTTGAAGCAAGGGGTAGGTATGGAAATATTTAATGAAAACTGCATTGTGCTAACTACTTTTCTTGTCGGAATTATGGACTCAAAATACACTGGATTTTGTAAAATTGTCCGCTGATTCGATTGCCGAAGACTAGAACGTTCTATCTATCATATTAGTCATGTTATGAGCACATTTAGTTTCGAAAAGTGGATTTTCGAGAATTTCATGACTTCATTTGGGAAAGAAAAAATGATTTTATACAAAAACAGATTGAGCCAGTCGATTTTTCGCATCAAAAAACCCCTCCAGACGAATTTTGAGCAATTTTTATGCCAAAAACGTATTTTTTGTCGAAAATTTTGAAGCAAGTGGTAGGTATGGAAATATTTAATGAAAACTGCTTTGTGCTAACTTCTTTCCTGGTCGGAATTATGGACTCAAAATATACTGGATTATGTAAAATTGTCCGCTGAATCGATTGCCGAAGACTAGAACCTTCTATCTATCATATTAGTCGAGTTATGAGCATCTTTAATTTTGAAAAGTGGATTTTCGAAAATTTCATGACTATTTGAAGAAGAAATAATGATTTTATATAAAAACAGACTGTTTCAGTTGATTTTTCGCAGCAGAAAATCCCTCCAGACGAATTTTGAGCAATTTTTATGTCAAAAACGTATTTTTTGTCGAAAATTTTAATTTAAATAATTTTAAATAATATAGGTAACTGTACATTCTTGTTAATTTGGATCTATAAAATCGCTGATTTTTGTAATTGATTTCCATATTAATTTCCAATTCAAACACAAACGTATAACGCACTTAAAATTGTTTTTTATTGGGGGGGGGACAAATTTATAAGCCATATTGTGTGAAATATCCTATGAAAGGTCTTGCTGTAAACATCAGAACTTTAATTTCAAAATAAATAGTTTGAAGGTTTTTAGAATTCAAAATTTACCCCCCTCGTTTTGAAAACTCTTATATATAAAATAATTTTTATTATTGACAATTTTTATTGTTTCTTTGTTGTTACATTTAATAATTTCATTGTCAACGTGTGTACATGTTTTTTTTTATCAACCTTGCCGAATTATTTAAAAAAAATCCCCACCCCAGAAAATACCTGTCACTTTAAAAGGTGTGGTATTCGTAAATCGAGAGTATTTACGAATAAAATGAACAGAACTGTTTATTTTTAAAACCAATACGAGTATGCATGACTTTCTCTAACAAGGAAAAGGTCAAAAGTTGCATACAACTTATGTATTTTTTTATTGAATTTTCGCAAACTTTAAACAAAACGTGATATCATTAAATGTGTGTCAACCAATAATAATAACTTAAAAGTAACGGTTTAAGGTACTATGGTCGAAATTAATAGAGAGGATGTTCCAAGTCGTTGATCAAAGATTCAACCAAAAATTTATTTAACATCTGCTCACCCCTTTCATCCAAGTGAATCAAGAGTTAGGGAATTTTTTCAAAGAAAATACTTTAAACGGATTTAAATTCTCACTCCTTTTTACTCTTAAAGCCATTTTAAAACTAAATCTATTATAATTTCCACATTTGAAGAGAAAACTGAACAATCCAAATAAAGTAATGTGTTATTAACACTTTTTTCTTGTCGATAACTATCACGTTTATGATTTACGTACAATAATATCGGATAGATTGGAGCTTTTACTTTCTGATATTTTTTATCGATAAAGTATCACAACAGTAATTGCAATCCAACAAGACAAAAAAAATAAACAAAGCTACTGTAAATAAAGTGAAAGTACAGCACTAACAGTTTATTTTAATTTAAAAAAATGACAAAGTAAGAGATATCATTATGGTCAGATAATTGTATATTAAATAATGGGTGTCCAGTCTCTTAAGTTGTTGGTAGGTACTACCCTGTATATTATTATATTATATTCAATAAAACAACAACAAAAACAAATTATTATCATTAAAAAGGTTCCTGATTCTGCTTAGCATTTCAATATCCGACCTTGGTGTCTTCTGGTACTACAATTTCACTTATTATTAGCACAACGAAGAGTCTTTAAACAACCAAGGAAGTGGAACAAAGATATTGGAAGTACCGTTAGAGAAAATTATTAGGTCGCGTTTCGGTGGCGCTCAATACAGGCCAGAGTGTAGTATTAAATATTTAAACGCAAGCTAAAAAGTATTAAAATTACTTCTTCCAGTTTGACATTTACTATTAGTATAGTTTAGATGAGAAGGTTGAACGTATGAAGGAATTACAATACAATATTTAAAAGAACAAAGCAAAACTTAAAACAGGTGATACCAAAGGAAGCATACAAGACTCTCTCACTGTATTAAGGTATGAATAATGTTCTGGGGCAACAATAGTACACTGTAAAGGTACCTCAATACTGTATAGAATGTAATTTTGATTCTAAAATTATGTTTCCTTCAAGTTTCGTGTGAAATAACACTCCGGCCTGTAATTTTAAGCTTGACGAATTGAAGAATAGCTGCTTAACGTGCTAGAAGTTAAGTAGTTTTAATGGGTTCTACTGACCTACAGTTTATCGGTAGCTTAAGTGTTATAAAAGAACAAAAAACTAGTATATTTTGGTGTTAAAAATAATAGAATAAGCTAATTCGATTTGGCTTTTTTATTAGAGCTAGTTGATATGTCAAAAGTAGATACTAGGATTTGCATACAAATACCAAAATTTTGTTGAAAAGTTTATCCATAGTACTTGAAGTTTTTAAGTATTGACCAGTACAGTACACGATAAATATATTTATATTATTCAGACGTATTGCAAGAGTTTTATTCCCACGAAAAATATATTTTACCAAATCAACAAAATGATGTTGCAAAAATGGTTGGATTCGTTACGTAACTGTGTTCACACATGCTAATGATTTTGTTCAATGCGAATATATATTCATAATAATTAGTTTATTCAACACCTCTTTAAAGATAAGGATAAAGGTAATGACAAAGACAAAGACAAAGAAAGACAAAAAAAGACAAAGAAAGACAAAGACAAAGAATGACAAAGACAAAGGCAAAGGCAAAGACAAAGACAAAGACAAAGACAAAGACAAAGACAAAGACAAAGACAAAGACAAAGACAAAGACAAAGACAAAGACAAAGACAAAGACAAAGACAAAGACAAAGACAAAGACAAAGACAAAGACAAAGACAAAGACAAAGACAAAGACAAAGACAAAGACAAAGACAAAGACAAAGACAAAGACAAAGACAAAGACAAAGACAAAGACAAAGACAAAGACAAAGAAAGACAAAGACAAAGACAAAGAAAGACAAAGACAAAGACAAAGACAAAGACAAAGACAAAGACAAAGACAAAGACAAAGACAAAAGACAAAGACAAAGACAAAGACAAAGACAAAGACAAAGACAAAGACAAAGACAAAGACAAAGATAAATATTAAATTCCCAGAAGAAACTCTTAGCTCAGCTAATAAATAGAAACAATAATAATTAAAATCAATAACCAATTGTTAGTAAATTGTACATATTTGATAATAAAAATAAAATGAAATAATTTGTTTTTTTTCTTACAGGTGAAAGTCTACGTTTATCACCAGAGAAGAGAAATCTATTGAAGATTCTTGTAATGTTCACACCACATCCATTAATTCTTCAATAAACAAGAAAATAACAAAGTATATAAACTAGATCTATAGTAAATTAAAGTGACTAATCCTCCGTGGAGTAGTGTAATTACTGGCGACCTATCTACGTGAACTTTAATTTTAACTTTCATGATTTTATGTTGAAAGTCGAAAGGTTGTCGTATGGTGTGTTGTAGTGGAAGATGAAATATTCTTGAAGATTATCTTAGAAAAAATGACCTTTTCCATGGAGGGCAAGGGACATAGAAAAAGTTCTTGGGACTCAAAGGTAATTTAAACCATTTACTAAAGAGATACAACTACTACTCGGGCTATGTGCCCCAACAGACATTGGATTACACTTTTTTGTTAAAGGAGGACCGACTTCCAACTTTAGAGTTCATTAACGAAGGTCGTAAAGAAAAAATTTTATATGAAATACCATCATTATTTTTAGTTTTTCTATCATCTCCCAAGTTTTTGGACCACACTGTATAAACCAGTTGCGTATTTACTCTCGCAACACGCAAATGGAACTATTTATATATTTTAATAATAATTATATAAACAATATTTTAATTTGACGTCGAGGTACAGTATTGTAATTTTTTTTTTCGAGTTAATTGTTATTTTGAAAGTACTGTACCAAAATTTCAGTTCAATATTCACAATTTTGATAAACTTACACTACTTTGTATTATTTATTGTATTTAAAACCTGTTTTACGTTTCTAGTAATTGCAATTTTATATTCAACTATTTTATTACAGTATTTAAACAGCGTAAAATTCACGTGGCTTTTAAATGTCAAATAAAAATCTAAATACAAATACGTGCAGGAGTGTATGGAAACATTTTAAACAACAATTTTATCGATAATATCGATTTTTTCATAAATATAAATTGAAACCCACGCAAGTATTTGTAGTAAAAAATATTTCCGCATCGCATACCACTAAAATTTCAACAATCTACATACAATATACATTACATGTTTTGACACGGTAACCTGAAAGAAATACGACATAAAGGTGGGCAAGTTCGTCCGATCGGACTGTATGGTAAGTAAAAATTCGTTGAAAGACTCGTCCTGAAATTCAAGTAGGTATGTGGGTGATAATGACCTACTTTCATGTCCTTAATTGTAATATACAGTGAGGAACAACAAAATACGATAATTCTTGCCAAGACGAGGCATGGTATGCAACTTTTACAGGACCCAACATGTCATTTTCATGTGTGGTCGTCGGAAAATGATATTTTTTAAAGACAGACTATTTTTTTGAGGCGCCGAGTCTGTCTCTGAGGCGATTTTTACAGTGAAGCAGTGTCGATCGCGGTTATTACTTGGATGGGTAACCACGCAGGAAGCACTGTCGTACAAGTGGATGCTGGGCTCGATAAAGAACCCTCCCACTGCTTGTATCACTAGTGCATTCGACCAAATTTCCAGTTAGATACCTACCGATAATTATTTAAATAATTTTTATAATAAAACTTATTTTGAATGACATTAAAACGTTTCAAAACGACATTGATTCTTGAATAATTGCCCACTACAAATTATTAACCAATTGTAGGGCGGACAAAGGCCAAATGTACACACCTAACTTTAATTATACTGCAGTTATATAATTGTGGGTGCTGTACATCTTCAATACATTGTAGGATGACAATATTTATTTGTATAAAGATTAGTTAGTCATACTTTTGTCTTATTTTGGATATATGCTCTCCTCCTTAAGTTAAATTGGATGCAATAATATATGTAGAAGAAAGTATATAGTCATTAAGTATGCTAGTAGTGCCTGATAATGTTCTTAAAAACCGGTAAAAACGTTAATATGGAGGTGAGTTAATTGAAAATTAATATTCTTAAGCTAGAAAGTTGTTGATTTGCAGAGGAAGAATAATATTATATTCTTGTTCAAAGGTTATGCGAAATAAAAATGGTTTTTTTTGGCATTATTATTTGACAGATTGCCGCCTTTTTCACGCAGCACTTTTGATACAACTGACAACGACATGAGCTCATGATAATATCCAACTACTTAACGCAACTGTGTTCAAAATTATCCTATAACTTACGCGCAAGTGCAAGCAATACAAATATATTTATTTTCCTGTATATAAGTTTATTTTTTCTGTTTTAGACAACAGTCAGCTCAATTGGATCAGGATCGCGAAATTACAGAAGGCCTCCAAGCTCAATAATTTCATCTGATTCTGACATTAGATTTACAAGAAAAAAACTAACTTCACAGTACAGATGCGGCTGTTACATCATTGCCATATTTCTGTTATTTCTGCTTTTAGCCGCAGCAGGCGTTTATTTGGGTTGTGAGTATAATAAACATTTCAACTTCACCACCCTCTATATTTTTAACTATCAATTATACTTACGAACCACCCTGTATATAATTATACAACTATCATAAATTCTATTTGAGACAATCTGTAGAGATTATTTGAAGAATATCCAGTAGAATGCACTTGTTCTATTGTTACAGAAATGTGATTCCGTATTGCATTATAGTATGCCCTTGTATTAAAAGGAACACTCCTTTAGTATACTTTCTATAATATTATTCCAAGAGGATCTAATGTCACGAACAAAATTAATATCACGGCAATTCAAATACTCAACGTACATACCGCGATGTGGATTTTAACAAAAATAAAATATTTATAGAAAGCTATTTAAGCAAAGAATTTTTTTGTCCCCTAGCAAAACATTAATACGTAATTACCAGTGCAGTACCTCCCACTGGGGAAATCGACTAACTCCTTTCCCTCAGAAATTAATTATGAATTTGTTTTAGATACATTTTTTATCCCGAAAAATCCAGAAGAACAGATATTTAGAGCTACTTTCCGAGTTATAAAAGGAGATACTTTTAATACAGAATTAGCAGATCCAAGTACAAATAAATTTAAAAATAGATCACGTGATTATAGAGAAAGACTGAATCTACTGTTTGCAAGAAGCTCAATTAGACATGGGTATATGGGTACCGAAGTACTAGCTTTAGATGGGTAAGCTTTTCATATTCATTTTTTGGTAAATAAATGCAAAACTGTCAAAAACGTCATTGGTTTGTGTTTGACAACTGTCATCTGTCACTTATGCATACACTATTGTCAAATTTTGAGCAGTTTGTGTCAAAAACTTCATTGGTTTGTGTTTGACATTCGTTAACTGTCAAATTGCTTAGAGTTTGTTTGTTTCTTCTTTCAGAACTGAAGATAAAGATTTAATAGTTCACTTTAACATCCACATAAATCCTTATTATGTCGAAATAAGAGCGAAAGATTTAGAAGACATTTTATCAAATGAAATATCGATAGCAGAATCTTTATTTTTCCAAAATATTACAATCGATGCCAAAAGTTTAGAAGTAAAACCCGATAATGAGTTACCACAAGCCACTACAACGACCTTGAGCACGCTTACCGAAGCCGTAACTCAGAAACCGAAGCCTCCTAGGAGATGCTTTCCACTTGAATTGGATTACTGTAAAAAATTGAATTATAATGTTACCACTTATCCGAATATTTTCAAGCACTGGAGTATTAAGGACGTAAATAATGATGTCATATCATTTAGAGAATTAGTGAGTATTAAAAAATTGATTTAAAGCAGGTAATAGTTTGTTGTTATATAAATGTCATTCCAGTTTTGTTACTTGCTACTTCATTATATGTATGAACAGACTATACCATTTGTACGAACGTCCTTTATCTTGAATACGAGGGGCGTAGCATAATTTTTTTACTAAGCACTTTAAAAATTAGACTGTATTAATATAATAGTTAAAATTGTTTCTACCAGGTTGATGCAGAATGTTACAGACATGCTTACGATTTCGTTTGTCAAGTTCTTCAGCCATCTTGTAAAAAAGGAGTTGCGGAGGATGAAATGATACTGCCATGTCGAAGTTTTTGTAGAGACTTTATGGCAGGGTGTGGCAATAGATTGGAACACGATAAAATTAAAGATTCTTTGGATTGTGCTAAATTTCCCGAGTATGGTCAGAGTGTTTGTTTTACAAAACCAGGTAAGTTAAATTTAGCTCAAAACTGTGTAGAAAGCTCAGTGACACTAAAAAACTGTGCAGAAAACTCTTTTTCTCGCGTGGTTTACTGCCTTAGTTTAGTTGAAATATATTTTTGTCAGGTTGTGTGGAAGATTTGCAATCTAAAGCTCTATCGCCTCGTATTTGTGATGGGGTTATTGATTGTCAAGATATGGCCGATGAAAAATCTTGCAGCTATTGCCAAAAAAACCACCTCCATTGCGGCAACGGACGAGTATGTATACATAAATCTAAAAGATGCGACGGACGTCCAGATTGCCCTGACGGAAGTGACGAGAGAGGATGTCGTGAGTAGAAAAATTAATATTTAGGTTAGAATTTAGGACCACTGACTGCGACACGGGATACTATAACAATCGGAAGGGTGTCGTGCCATAGAACAATAAGTATGCGCAAGTTTTATGCGCAGTGACAGTCTATATCGAAAATTGGATGACAGAGGGAGAGAGACCCATTCGATTGTTACCTATTTTTAACCTGTAGAACTTAATATTGTTTCTCAATCGAAAATTATAATTTTTCCAATACCTTTTTATTCGCTTAATAGACCGTGAAGATTATCAGACTACCGGGTGTTAGTGTCAATATAAATGATGATATAATCAAATTGAAATTGGTGGTTTTCAAATTAGACCGTAAATATTAGCTGGATACAGTCTATTTGTTCATATAATCGGTTAAAACATTTAACATAATGTTACTTTTAGATTAAAGTAAGGAAATTATTTAGAACACTTTTGTCTTTCCCTGTATGTAATATTTTAAATCGTATATTAAAAGTTTTTCCGGGTTTCAACATTACAAAGATCTAATTGAAACAATAAACGTAAATTATCTCTTTCAACTTTGACTAATTGAAAAAATATTTTGCTTAGTAAGTCTAGCACCTAGTGTGGAATCTATCAAGAAGGCCGAGCTCGTGACTCCACACCCGTCACGATATTTTTCAGACGGATTTTTAATATTTAACGAAAAAGGAGAAGTTGGTAAATTATGTACAGAAAATATCAACAAAAGTCTACCTTTAAATCAATCGGTTGCTGTTTTGGAAGCTGCTGCAATATCACTTTGCAATACATTAAGTTATGAGTAAGTAAAATTTTATTCAGTTGTGATGTTTAAATATGTCAGAAATTGACTAAATATCCCTTTTGTATAGAAAAATAAATAGTTGGTCATATAGACTCCGTTACGGATTGAAAAAAGCAACATGAAGTTTGCCAAATGTCTTGCGCAGATACCAAAATCGGTCTTGTTAAAGTTCGCGCATACGACTGCAACTTCAAGAGGGTTCTTCTTACGTGAACGGAGTCTATATAGCCTCATAGACATTGTTACTTTATCAACAACGTCAATTTGACAGATTATTATTAAAAATTGAGGGGAATTGGAGTTATTTGGAGTGTCAACAATAAAAAAGAAAGTTGTAGATCAAGTTTTATTTAATATAATGAAGTCTGTCATCCCCAAAATAGCAATTTTGGATAAATATTAATAATTTAATGTTTTTAGAAACATGTCTTCTATGAAAATTGAAACGGATTTCGAAGAAAACGTATCTTACGTAAGAATGCGAAACCCCACATCGCCAGAAATAAGTTTCATTCGAAGCAAATGCCCCTCCAAACAAGTTTTGAAAGTTTCTTGCTCAGATTTGCGTAAGTAAAAGCGAAAAATATGTCAGGACTTCGTACCAAAACCTTGTTTTTAATTTCAGAATGCGGAATATCAACTACTCATGGTCAATTCGGACTTAAATCACTAGCAAAAATGTCCCAGCACGGCGATTGGCCGTGGCATGCAGCTCTTTTCAAAGAAGATGTTCATATTTGCGACGGTACGTTACTATCCACCGATTGGGTGGCCACCTCTACTTCCTGTTTTCAAGGACAGCCTAAAGCAGAATGGACTGCTAGATTTGGTATTACTCGCCTTTCGAGTTCAACACCTTGGGAACAAGAAAGAAGAATAATAGGTATGATAAAGTCTCCTGTAGAGGGCAGTACGATAGCTCTTATAAAACTGGACCAACCAATAATCCTAAATGATTTTGTAAGACATGTTTGCTTACCCACGGAAACTATGGGACTTCCCATTGAAAATATTCAGTGTAACACACTTGGGTGGGCCAGGAATAGAGATCAGCTTCAAAGAGTCCAAGTGAAGCTGGTCGATAAGGAAAAATGCGACAATGTCAGCATTTCTGGTGTCAACAGTATTTGCATGGAGCCGTTTTTTGGGGAAAACGATTGTAATGTAAGTATTTTAAATATTTTTTCTACATTCATGCAAAAAACAACACTTTTGTGAACCACATTTAATGGAAAAAGTGGTACTTTATTGCACTATTGCACTCATCTGTCATTCTTGTGTCAGTTTTGTGATTATTTATGACAAACATAAAGATTTAAATTAAATAAAAATCCATAGCAAGTATCTGATCCTGCTTTAATACAACAATAATATATGTATATCTTACTACTTAGTCTCAACGAGTTAGAATTATTGCAAAAATCTTTAATTATTTAAAATTTAAATGGTCAAGGCGAAAACCAACTATGCTTGATTACTGACAAGGTGGAGGCCATAAAGATACAAAAAAAGAAGAACGGATTGAGTTTGATTAGGTTAGGTTAGGTTCTTAACATATTTATATTCTAATTTTGCAGTTTTTGCATGAATTTAGAAAAAATATTGTATGCAACTCTTGCAAAACGTGTTTTTTGCACTCGACGTGTTGTCCAACACGGCCTAAAGACCTCGTTGGACAATTTCACGTCGCGCTTGTTGCATAATTAACTATTTTCACGCTCTATGTTTAAAACACACTAATTATAGGAAGAAGAATTTGCTGGTAGTCCTATGGTTTGTCAATACGGTGAAAAATGGTTTTTAACCGGGATAACCAACTGGAGAATAGCTTGCGCTAAAAGTGGCCTTGAACGACCGAGAGCTTATGATAAAATATCATCAAATGTCAAATGGATACAGGAAAGTATCAGCAATCAAGATCGATAACTTACAGCAGTTGTTGGTGGCTGTTGTATGTTTTTAGTTGTGCCAAAGTAAGATCTTAAGCTGGGGAACGATCAAATTGAGATAGAATGTCATTGTCAACTGAAAAATATAGCTGAATTTTGCGCTGGTGGCGAGGCTGCTTATGCCGCCGGTTTGGCGAAGAAATTACCAACAAATTTCGACTGAACGATTGAATTTAAATTCTTTTGTGGTTAATTTAACTTTCAAGAGTCTACGATTTTAATATTTTTTTGTAAATATAATGTATGTATAAAAAAATTTGTAGATATTACTTTTTCTTTTTTATTTTGTATATATTAAATATAAATAAACCAGTGTTTTATAATATTTTTATTATTTATTTAATCAATTGTATACATATATACAAATTTAAAATAATACGAAAAATTATATACAAGAAAACAACAATTGCGATTACCCCCGTAGAAGAATAGAGGTGGTGTTATATCTGACGTTATATTGGAACTGTTCGGTATAACCTTTTGGGTTAAATTATAATCAATTGATTTATTATTCGGCGGCAAAAGAAACATACTTTTTAGCTACTAGGCTACGACGTGGCGGATCAACTTTTTGTTCGGATTTAACTCTGCTAAGTGGAGATGTCAATTTGAAAGAAGTCGACATTTTGAGTCCGGTGTTGTTATAAGAGTTATTTAAATTATTTAAATTAACGACGTTGTTTTTAATTTTTTGAGAAATTTGAAAATCAAACTGTATCGAATTTCGAACGGGGGTTTCGGGGGGTTTATCTGATATTCTTTTTGCCATCGAGCGTTTGCAGCTCTCTTCCGCCATCATAATTTGTGCTTTAAATTCTCGAGCTTCGGGTTTGAAAGCTGCTAAAGTGGATTCAAGTATGTTTGTTAAATAAGTGGCTTGTTTTAAATATAACAAAGATTGTTGGTCTGCCAAATCGATTTTTAAACCGTCGTTCGCTATTTCTATAAAGGCGGTTATAAATTCGGAAAGAATGGCTTTGGTTTTGAACACTTCCAGTTGCTTTGTCCACGTTACCTAAAAGAACCAATCACCAATTATAATATTATACAAGGTGGGCGAAAAAAAATGTTTTTTAACCTTGGATTTTGAAGGTACACTAAGAAATGTAAGGACTTGAATTATTATTGAATTTCTTACAATTTCAGAGCAAGGTAGGTACTTAATTATGATGAGAGAAGCTCTGGAATAGTTCCAAGGAGGTCTTATTTCAATTTCATTGGTATAAGACCTTGGGCTTCGAAGGTACACCAAGAAAACTATAAAAATCAAATAGAAAATGTATAGACATTGAAGTATTGTTGAGTTTTGACAATTTAAGAGCAAGGTAGGTTACTAACTATGTTGAGGGAAGTTCTAGTATAGTTCCAAGGTTCAATTTCATTGGTATAAGACCTTGGACTTCGAAGGTACACTAAGAAAACAATCAAATTCAAATAGAAAATGTAAAGACATTGAAGTATTGTTGAATTTCTTACAATTTCAGAGCAAGGTAGGTACTTAATTATGATGAGGGAAGTTCTAGTATAGTTCCAAGGATGTCTTATTTTAATTTCAATTATATTAGACCCTGGACTTCGAAGATACACTAAGAAAACAATCAAAATCAAATAGAAAGTGTAAGGATATTGGAGTATCATTGAGTTTTTACAATTTCAGAGCCAGATAGGTACTTAATTATGATGAGGGAAGCTCTGGAATAGTTCCAAGGAGGTCTTATTTCAATTTCATTGGTATTAGACCTTGGACTTCGAAGGTACACTAAGAAAACAATCAAATTCAAATAGAAAATGTAAGGATATTGAAGTATTGTTGAATTTCTCACAATTTCAGAGCAAGTTAGGTTCTTAATTATGATGAGGGAAGCTCTGGGAATAGTTCCAAGGAGGTCTTATTTCAATTTCATTTGTATTAGACCTTGGACTTCGAAGGTACACTAAGAAAACTATAAAAATCAAACAGAAAATGAAAGGACATTGAAGTATTGTTTAGTTTCTTACAATTTTAGAGCAAGGTAGGTCACTAACTATGATTAGGGAAGTTCTAGGATAGTTCCAAGCTGGTCTTATTTTAATTTCATTGGTATTAGACCTTGTACTTCGAAGGTACACTAAGAAAACAATCAAAATCAACTAGAAAATGCAAGGACATTGAAGTATTGTTGTTTCTCACAATTTCAGAGCAAGTTAGGTACTTAATTATGATGAGGGAAGTTCTAATATAGTTCCAAGGAGGTCTTATTCCAATTTCATTGGTATTTAGACCTTGGACTTCGAAGGTACACTAAGAAAACCATCAAAATCAAATAAAAAATGTAAGGATATTAAGTATTATTAAGTTTTTACAATTTCAGAGCCAGATAGGTACTTAATTATGACGAGGGAAGTTCTAGGATAGTTCCAAGGTGGTCTTATTTTAATTTCATTGGTATTAGACCCTGGACTTCGAAAGTACACAAAGAAAAACATATATAGATATAAGACTTACATCCAAATCAATGGAATCCACAGACACAGTATCTTCTTCTTCGACCTCCGATTTCTGAGCTTCCAAATATTTCTTTCTTCGATTCAATTCTTGCAAATGTTTCCACTGAGTTTCAGGATCTTGGTAAACGATTCTTCTGAAGTTATTACTTCTTTCCAAGTTGGGATTTACCAATTTATATCCTTGCGTTTGGGTTAATTTCGTGAAGAAGTCCTTGTAATCATAGGGAGAGTAAAATTTACCACTGGAGTAACGAATACACCTTGAAAATAAAAAATAATTTCATTGGTATTGTTCACTGGTAGTTTTTAACGTATAGGTGGGGTATAATTTTGACTGTGAAGAGAATAGAGACACTCTATTGGTTCAAAAACAAATTTTTAAAATGGTTTCATTGGCAGGTCGGCTATATTGAAAAAGGGGTATTAAGCAACAAGCATTCACCTTAAAGCTTTAATAAAATATACCGTTGGAGACTGGATTAATTCGTGGAAAACTTTTTGAGCGAACTGTAAATATTTCTTTTGTATATTTCTAAAGTGATTTTTCTGTTTAATAAAAAAATCAGGTAGCTCGCTTTTCGCGAGTCTTTGAATCAAATTTTCAATAACTTTCAACATTTTTGTACCCAACCGGTGCTCGGGCCAATCTTTATAGTTCGTTTCACATTCCCAGTACATGTGACATCTAATATGCTCAACCAGAAGACCCTGTTGTTGAGTATGAGGCTCTATATAATGCTTATGAAGAAGTACAAGTAACAAAAAGCATCTAAAATGAAAAAAATTGTAGTTATAGTTTTTTTAATTTAAATAAATTAACATAACCTCATTTGGGCATGAGACATTCGTGCTTCTATATATCTTTCTGCTTTCGGAAAAGCTATTTCCCATTCTAAAGTTGCGTCTGAGTATTGTCCTTTTTTCTTCCAATATCCTTTAGGTACTAAAACGCAATTCAAAGTACTTATATCTTTGATCATATCATCTGTCGGCCATTTGTAACGGACTCCTGTTGAAGTATCTGTTATTGTTGGTCGATCTTCTCTCATTATGAACTCAAAAGTTTGCTCTGCAGGCCATTCTATCGCCACAGAAGGAATTACCTAAAAATATGAGTGGAGAAAAAGTGTATAATGACATTTTAAAAATTGGATCTTACTTCACAAGGCATAGAGTTGTCTTCATTGTCAACTAAGTTACAAAAAATTGTACCCGGGATAGATTTCGCAAACTCGATTTCATGTTGATCGAATCCTAAAGATCTTCCTATGGAGTTTGGAAAAAGGACATTTTTAAAATGGTTCATGAAACCTTTAGCATCTACGTAGATAATATCATCGAAGAAATCATCTTCTGCGAGCTCTTCTTCGTTTTGAAGTTTCTCTTGAAGATCCTGAAATTAGTATGGCTTAATTCATATCCTAGCTCAATCTCACTAACTAAAACTAAGTAAATTCCATCCAAAACTTACTATTATTTCATGATCAGGTTTTTTTACTCTTCTTCTGGTGAAACAAGAGGCTGGCAAGGAATCTCGTTGCTTAGGATTCTTCACAATGTCTAACGGTTTTGGTGTTTTAAGATCTTTGATTACTGCATAGTCATATAAAGAATCATCTTCATGGGAAGTACTTGGTTGTGGTTCTTCCGAAGCATTGGAATATATTTCTGGTACTTTGCTGTGGTCTAGCTGCTTCAACCTCACAAAACCTACATATTTCATTCACATTACATATCACAGTGCAATATTGATAGATTATATAAAAGGCAGACACTATAATTCTGATGGGAATGCTTAGGAAGAGTCCAAGTGGCTATAGAAGCAATTAGCTCCATCTAGATAAGCTACAAAATGGTTTGGGAATGCTTGGAAATGCTTCAACAGCTGGGCAGTTATGGTAGATTGCCATCAGCAAGAGTACCAGGCCATTCAGATAACAAGAAGAAAGAAGACACCATTGACACAAAGAAAGAGGTACAAAAAGCAGTTTTAAGGCTCCTTTTTGGGCATTGCAGACTTAACAATCACATGAACAGCTTACAATAGATAAATGTTTCGGTCTGGCCACCAAAACGATCAGATTTAGCTCCCATTTAACTCACCTTTTCTGGTAGATTCCTCTATTCTAACTTGGTAAGCAGGTTTGTCAATGGATGTATATTGAGGGACATCCATACTACTTATTACATCTATTCTATCGGTAACAACATATAGTCTTCTTGGTAATAGAGGTAACGAGTGATATTTTTGAGTTCCATGCATTGGTCTGTATTTCAAATTGGAGTTGACAGTTTCGAAAACTGTATCCGGACAAATGCACTCCATGTTTTCGTTTTGAATTAAAGCTTTGTTTATATCTTTCTCGATTTTGTTGTTGCTGGTTATTAAAAGTTTTTGAATGTCCCTGTAAATAATTTAATAGTAATATTTATTATTTAATAACTGGGTACTTACTTTCGATAGTTTCCAAAGAACATGATAGTCATTAATACGTTATTGAGTAAAAATATATCGGGAGAGTCTCTAAGTTCTCGTTTTAAAACTTCTACGATTAATTCATCGTATCGAATCACTGTGTCTACTCGTATATCGGACAATCCATCGGTTTGGTCGTTATTTGGTCGACTGGGATATTCAGAATCCTCTTGTTTTGAACAACACTCGCCCATTTTTTGTTAATTTTTACCTAAAAACTACATGATTAAAAATCAAGTTTCAGTTTATAATAGGTGCTCACTCAAATGATTAATAAACTCAAAGATAAGATAATAAAGAAATAATTGATTATATGGTATAATCTATAAAATTCAATTTTTATCTAGTGTTTTTTTTAAGGTATTACAAACAATGGATTAGGTACAATTCAAAAACGGATATTGATGTCAATTATTTAGAATGTCAGTGATAAATTTTCACATGCTGATGCAATAATTATAATACTTTGTAACTACAAAATTAAAAGCTCACTCAAACATTAACAATTTTCTAATAATAATTTTATTTAATAAATAAATTAAGGGTCGTGGATAAAGTATAGTATTCTACTCGTAATTTATGGCCAATGGCTATCATAAATTGCTCGTTTAATAATATATACTATATTCCACCACTGTAATAAGATTCAGGAAGCTACACTGCAAAATACTTTACACCTCTGTATATTTGGTTGCCTAAAACAGTGTCTTTAGTATATGTATTTTTCCTAAATGGATATCTAACTGTTTGTGCCTCTCACATTTTCAAGTGGTGTAGTTCCCTTTGCCTAGTCTTGTCATTACATTCTTTCGTGTCGTCTTTTTATACAAAATTTCATATGAATAGGTCTGGTTTAAGTAATTAGTATCAAATTGTTACGCTACCTAGCGGGACTAACTGTTAAACTAAGCTTTCAGCGCGGGCAACTAGCCTATATTATTCTACAGTGTGAACCAGATTGTAATTACTTGATGTCGGCCAAAAGGGCTCATTGTTAACTAAAATTCAATATACTTACCGTGTATTCTCGTGGAATTGGATGATATGTAGTTGTGTAGATATAAAAAAAATGATTTACAATCACAGAAAGTCAAAATCTTTTATAAAAGAAGAACAGGAGCACTCAACAACTTGAAAAAAACACAGAAACACTCAACAACTTGAAAAAAAAAACACAAAAACACTTGACAACTTGAAAAAAATCACAGAAACACTCAAAATCTTTCATAAAAGAAGAACAGAAACACTCAAAAATTTGAAAAAACACAGAAACACCCAACAACTTACACTCAAAAGCTCTCAATCTCCCTAATACTCCCAAATAAACATTAAAATACCCCCCAAAGTGTATATTAAACATTATTATTTGCCGTTTCTACGTACAGTGTGAACCAGATTGTAAGTACTTGATGTCAGCCAAAAGGGCTCATTTTTAACTAAAATTCAATATACTTACCGTGTATTCTTGTGGAATTGAATGATATGTAGTTGGGTAGAAATAAAACAAATGATTTACAATCAGAAATTTAATTATTATCTAAAAATTACATGCGATATAGAAGGCAGTGCCTTTATTATAATTAACATTCTACCCTGTATATGAAAAAACGTTTACACTTAAAATTCACGTAAAAACCAAAAAAAATGAAGGTTGATTATTGTGCGAAAGACGAAGAGTAGGGAGACATTTTTAATTAAATAATTCAGAAAATTATACGCTATTTAAAAAAAAATGCTAAGTCCTATTGATAAATATTTTATTCTATAAATACTGATTACTTTTATTTAAGTTTCTACCACATTAAAATTAATAATTCCACTCAAAACAATTGGAAATTAAATGCGATATTTAAATTGACAACATAGGGATAGCAAAATTAACAAAAATATTTAAAATAAATAAAATCTGAACGTTAAAAATTATCAGTCGTATAGTTGCATTGTTACCATCCAGATTTTTTTTTTAATAAACAATTCAATATAAAAAAATTGCCACAAAAATATTATCGATACCTTTTTAAATCTAATTTATAATAATAAAAAAAGAAGGGGGGTATAAACAATTCCGTTAAAAATAACGTAAAAAAATAGTTTTTTTTAAAGATCGGTATCATACCATGCTGCTGCGTGGTTATTATCTTGCGGAGGGGTTGGAAGTTGGTCAATGGTATCGAAACTTAAACCCTGATCCCCACTGGTTACGTCCATGGCGTCGATTCCACTGTATGTAGAACCGTTTCCGCCGATTTCTAAACCTTGCATATCTATGGGTATCTGGTCATACCCTATAAGAAAAATATTTTTTTATTTTAAAAATGTTCACAATTTTACAATTATATGGGACATCCTTTATAATATTTTACATTAAAAATTCCCTATAATTATTAAAACCGACGAAAAGCGAATTTATAGACATAGTGCAGGTAGTACCAACCGGGTTGGGGTCAATATATGGGTTTAGCCTATTGTTATCCATTCAAAAACATTGAAAAAAGGGGGCCAAAGACATAACGGTAGGATACTCGTAAAAAGGAAAGAATTTTATTAAAACAGAATAAAAATTAGGCATTATATACATAGTATTAGGTAGAATTTTTTTTTATTGAACATTATACAAAAAATACAGGGTTGGAATTAGGCAGAAGCACTAATAGAAGGTTAAACGGTCAAAAACTAGAAGTATTTTATACTAGGATTTATTTTTTGAAGACGCTATTGTATGTTTGGTTGCCTACAAAATGTCAATATATAAGATGTGCGTTGGGTTGCCTGGAGAAAATCGTTGATATAGGTAAATCATGCATTAATGGGGGTCATTAATGTATGGAACGGAAAAATATATTATGAAATTTAAAGTCACAAAAATTTGTAGCATTAAAAAACAATAATTCAAGTATTAATTATATTAAGAAGCCAAAATATCCTTCAATTTTACCATTATTAGTAGTTGTTGGATTCACACTTACAAAAAAAATAATACAAGACACGAACTAAGGAAGGAGTCTTAAAAATAAGTTATGATTTTTTTTAGTTAATTCTCTATCATCCCCTTCAACTTTTATTTTTTATTTTTTTTATATTTTTTAAATTAATTTTTAATTATTTTATGTGAATGAGAAAATTTGAATTTCGTTGGTTCGTGTCGATTAGAAAATAAGCTTTAAATCGAAAAAGAGACATGCTAAAAATTAAAGAAAAACAAAAACAAAAGGTGCAAAATACCAAAAAACCAAAAATATCACTACATACATTCACCTTATGTTAGATGTTAGAAGAGAATGCTCCTTTTAAAATCCATGTCTGGAGTAGAAACAGAAAACAAAAATATTTAAACCATACCCCCGGTTTATTAGTTATATGCTATTAAAGTAAAACCAATAAAAATTACGCATTCAAATAAATTTTTTTTAATAATAAAAACCCGTGTTAAAATTTTAAATAAAGGGTATATAAATACAAAAAACTGGGGCTAATTTTAGATATTTTTTCAAATTTTTAGGACAAACAGTTTCAAAGATTTCTTAATTTTCTCAAAACTATTTATTTAAAAAATTTGGAAAAAATATATTTAAAAATCTTCACCAGAAGACCTTGGATTTTATTTTTAAATTTGCCCCCGCCCAATGTTAAAAAATAATCAAATTTTCAAACAATCAACAAAACCAGTAAAAAATATTAATAAAATTAAAATTTGTTAATTTCTTTAGAACTATTTAAAAAATTTGGAAAAAATGTATTTAAAAATCTTCACCAAAAAACCTTTCATTTTATTTTTAAATTTGGCCCCCATTTTTAAAAAATAAAAAATAATAAAATTTTCAAACAATCAACATAACCAATGAAAAATATTAATAAAATTATTTATTAAACGTACTGTAGATCCCCGTTAATATAACTACACCCTGTAACTTACCTTGTTGTTGGTAAGGTCTACCACCATGACTGCTGTGTACACTCGGTGGACCTTGAGCGTACATGTTGTCGTAAGCTTGTTCTGGACTCAATATATCCTAAAAACGAGCAACAACAAAAAATAACAAACAAAATAAAAAAAAATAAAATAATATTTATCGAGCTAAGCAAAAACAAAAATATGAAAATTTCAACTAAGTACTTTTGAAAAAAAAAATAAAAATAAATATATGTGGAATTTTAAATTACTACAACAGTTGAACACATGCTGCTAACTATTCATACTTTTTATACATACCTTCGAAGAGTGGATAAATTAATTAAATTAAAATGAAAAAAAAAGAGTATTTTTTCCTATTTTTAAATATTAAAATGTATAAAATACGAATTAAAATCCTGTAAATTGTTGAAAAAATAAATAATTCAAAGAAAAATACCTGTAAATCAGGTCCCATCCCTAGATCGGGATTCCAAAGGTTTTCTTCCCGGAATAAGGAATTCGTCAACTCCATCGATAATCGTTTTTTGTAATCTTGCGGTTTATCTTCACTCATGCGGAATAATACCGCTGCTGCATATGTAGCAACACCTACAAAATCGAAAAACACATCGAAACATTAAAAAAAAACACAGCAACATTGAATAACACAAAGAAACACAACTTTAAAAGAACACAGAAATATTCAACATCTTGGAAAAAACACAGTAACACTAAGCAGCTTGAAAAAAAACACAGAAACACTTGACAACTTCAGAAAATCACAGAAACACTCATATCTTTCATAAAAGAAGAGCAGAAGCACTCAACAACAAGAAAAAAACACAGAACGACTCAGAAACTTTCATAAAAGAAAAAGAAAAGCACTCAACAACTTGAAAAAAACACAGAAACTCTCGTCAACTTGAAAAAACACAGAAATATTCAAAAATTTCAAGGAAAAAACACAGAAACACTTGACAAGTTTAAAAAAATCACTGAAACACACAAATTCTTTTATAAAACAACTAAAAAAAACACAGAAAGTCTCAAAAACAGACAGAAACTCTCGTCAACTCACAGAAAGCTGAAAAAAAAACACAAAAAAATACAGAAATATTTAAAAATTTGAAGAAAAGAACACAGAAACACTGGACAACTTGAAAAAAAATCACAGGAACACTCAAAATCTTTCTAAAAAGAACAGAAACACTCAACAATTAGAAAAAAACACAGAAATACTCAAAAACAAATTCTCGTCAACTAACAGAAACACTCGACAAGTTGAAAAAAACACAAAAAATACAGAAATATTAAAAAATTTGAAGAAAAAATCACAGAAACACTCAAAATCTTTCTTAAAAAAAAACAGAAGCACTCAACAATTAGAAACAAACACAGAAAGACTCAAAAACAGACAGAAACTCGCGTCAACATACAGAAACACTCAACAAGCTGCAACAAAAACACAGAAATATTCAAAAATTTGAAGAAAAAAACACAGACACTCAAAATCTTTCATAAAAGAAGAACATAAGCACTCAATAACTAGAAAAAACACAGAAAGACTCATAAACAGTCAGAAACTCTCGTCAACTCACAGAAATACTCGACAAGCTGAAAAAAAAAACGCAAAAAACACAGAAATATTCATAAATTTGAAGAAAAAAAACATAGAAACACAACTTACACTCAAAAGCTCTCAATCTCCCTAATACCCCCAAATATACATTACAATACCCCCAAAGTGTATATCCAACATAATTATTTACCAACCTTCATTTCTAGAATGTAATAATTCTGTCAACGGTGCGGTTGCTCCTTCTTGTTCGATCATTTCCGCCCCTTCTTTGTCAGCAGCAAGTTCGCAAAGTACACCCGCCGCCACACGTTGAATATTCTCAATGTCATTGAAAAGTAGCTGCA
This sequence comes from Galerucella nymphaeae, assembly GCA_963978555.1. Classification (NCBI taxonomy): domain Eukaryota; kingdom Metazoa; phylum Arthropoda; class Insecta; order Coleoptera; family Chrysomelidae; genus Galerucella; species Galerucella nymphaeae. The sequence continues at coordinate 17,049,692 of OZ021713.1, forward strand.
CAAATATAGGCACGACCATTTGTTGTCTGATAATCGCTCGATTATGCGATTCTCTAGCGAGTATGTGCAAAGCCCCAACAGTACCTTCGACGATTTCCTCCATACGAACGCCGTCAGCGTAAGTTCCAGGCGCTTGGCTCCCTCCGCTCGCTACACTTGCTCTTTGCTAAAAAAAAAATTTGGTTAGATGAATTTGTTTATAAAAATTTTCAATTTTTCTTACCCTCTGTGTATCTTGGAATGCCCTCATTAGTAGCTGCACCAGGTGATGGATTGCTCCGTGTTCTCTTAGTGGAGCATGGTTAGCTGGACACAGTGCTAAGTTTCTAATCAGACCGATTACTGCTTTAACCAATGGCCAACGAGAAGGTGGGTTCAGTAGCTTAACAATTACCTTAAAAATATTAATAATAATAATAATAATAATAATAAATGTCATTTATTGGTGCAACCAAATGGCAATCGACCGAGGTCCTTCAGTCAGTATTATTTACATTGTTTATTATAATATAATTAATAGTGATAAAAGTAATATTTTGTGTTATTGAAAAAAAAAATTAATTAATAATAATTAATTGGAAAATAAAAAAAAAATTTTATATTTTCTAATTAAAAAAACATTATTTAGAAAATATTAATTATTAAGAGGAATTAAATAAATAAATAAATATACAACAAACCTGTATTCTATAAAATGAAAAAATATTTTTTATTTATTTTCTAATTAAAAAAACATTTAGAAAATAAAAAAAAATATATTTATTTTTTTTTAATTTTCTAATTAAAAAAATATTAATTATTAAGAGGAATTAAATAAATAACTGAATAACAACAAAACTGTATTCCATAAAATAAAAATTTTTCTATTTTTTTTTATTATTTTTCGTTTTCTAAGAACCGCTTTACACGTACGAGAATTATTGCGAAATTTACTCTGAAAATTTTCATAAGAATAATTTTTGCTGTTTTACACGTCAAAGAATTATTGCCAAAATTTTCGGAGTAAAAATATTGACATGTTCTATATTTTTAGAAAGTGCGTGAGAATCGACGCAGAAGCCAAAAATAGAATGAAAACAATAATGGCGTCAATGTGTCATTATTTATTGTCGTTTTTTTCATTTAGGAAAGCCAAAACCTTGACATAAACGCAAATCTCATTTAATAAAATAAATAATCAATCAAATAAACGGTTCCAATACAGCTGATTATTCAGAAATTTCAATATGTAAATCGTAACCATGACAACTTATCCCAAAAACAATCTCACTGCGCAGTCGTATGGCATGAATTCTTATGAAATTTATTGTGGTAAAAATATTATGTGTAAAACAGTCAAGTAGTGAAATGTTTCCAAAATTCTTATGAAAATTACCAGAGTAATTTTCAGAGTAAATTTCGCAATAATTCTCGTACGTGTAAAACGGTTCTAATTAAAAAAACATTATTTAGAAAATAAAAAAAAAATATATTTTTTTAATTAGAAAATGAAAAAAAATAATTTTTAAATAATAATATATAAATAAATATACAACAAACCTGTATTCCGTAAAAAAAATTGAATTTTTTTTTTATTTTCAATTAAAAAACGATTATTTAGAAAATAAAATTTTTCATTTTCTAATTAAAAAAATATTAATTATTAAGAGGAATTAAATAAATAAATAAAAAACCTGTATTCCATAAAAAAAAAATTTAAAATTTTTTTTTATTTTGCAATTAAAAAAAGATTATTTAGAAAATAAATTTTTTTATTTTTTTGTTATTTTCTAATTAAAAAAATATTAATTATTAAGAGGAATTAAATAAATAAATAAATATACAACAAACCTGTATTCCATAAAAAAAAAAATTAAATTTTTTTTTTGTTTTGCAATTAAAAAAAGATTATTTAGAAAATAAATTTTTTTATTTTTTTGTTATTTTCTAATTAAAAAAATATTAATTTTTAAGAGAAATTGAATAAATAAATAAATATACAACAAACCTGTATTCCATAAAAAAAAATTTTAAATTTTTTTTTTTATTTTGCAATTAAAAAAAAATTATTTAGAAAATTAAATTTTTTATTTTTTTTTTATTTTCTAATTAAAAAAATATTAATTATTAAGAGAAATTAAATAAATAAATAAATATACAACAAACCTGTATTCCATAATTGAGTCTCACTGCGTTTTGAGCCATTTCAGATTCCACATGCCTGGAAGTCAAATGACGTAAAGCGCAAACAGCTGGTTCTGTAATTTCTTCTCGATCTCCAGCACTAACAATAGTGCGTACCAAAGCATCCACTCCACCCACTTGGCAAACTGTCACTTTATTACGTTGATTGTTACAAGTAAGATTCGATAGAATACCAGCAGCACAGGTTACGACATTTACATCAGAAGATGCTAATACCTGTACTAAGGATTGCAGTAGACTTTCAAGACCGTCGACTTTAGTAGCTGCGTCTGATAAATTTCTCAAAGTCCAAAGACAGTTTTGAACCAGCCTGGTACTTGGATTTCCAAGATGCATGGCTAAAGCTTGCATACCACCAGCTTCTACTATAGCTGGTTTGTTACTTGAGCAAACTGATAACACCTTCAAAACTCTCGAAGTTGTCCACAACAACTTTTCATAATCGTACGATCTCATAATCCTGACCAATTCGATGGGACCTTGACTCGCTAGAATAATCAATTTACTCTCTTGATTTCCGTATGCCAGAATTTGTAAGCAGTCAGTTACAATAGCCAAAAATTTAACGTTATTTCTTTGTAGAAGAGCAACCATTTTTTGTAAACCTCCAGCAAGTCTTACAGCCATTTTAGAACCGTCCTGATGAAGTAATAAGTTGTGAAGAGTGGTGATAGCGTAGAAAAGCACACTTTCCACTGGAGAACTCAATAGTTTGACAAGTGCCGGAATTCCTCCACTCTTAAATATGGCAAGTAAACCTTGTCTGTGGTGTGATAATTTGTGCAAAGTTCCCACGGCTCCTTTTGTAGTTTCTAAATCGTTAGAATTTGATATTGCTCGTACTAAAGCAGCCACCATTTGAGGACTGTTCATTATGGCATGTCTGGATGCTTCTTTCTTTGATAACTGATGTACCATCATAGCAGCTTGAGATACAACAACTTGGTCTTCGTCGTTCAACAGTTTAATCAACTCTGGTATTGCTCTTGTAGCAAGGTCAGCATCGTCTTGGTAGTTGATAAGATTAACAACAGCATGTTTCAACATCTGGCTTGGTTCGGCTAAACGTTGAACTGCAGTTTGGTGATTGGGATCAAATTGTGTAGAAGGTATTTCGATACCTTCGTCCAAAGTCTCAGGAAACATTGCAGCTCTCACTCTTTGAGACCTAGTGTGGTTTAGCTGATTATTCATTTCATCCACTTGATCTTGTGTGAAGCCTTGATATGGTTGATCCAGATCAAACAGGTCCATCTCTTCTTCTTCCTTTCCTGTGAGGGATGGTACCTGAGTAGCTGCTCCAGATTGGATTCCAGAATCCCCCAAGTAGGAGTTCTGTTGCCATAGTAATGTTTGCTCTTTGGACGATTGCATTGGCAAATCGTTTGGACCTTGGTGGTAGCTTTGAGACACTGTAAATATTTATAATTTGATGCAAAAAATGTAAACAACAGAGTAATCAAAATATTTAAACTAATTAACATGTCAACAGTACTAAAATAAGTATAAAGTTATCTAATATAATAAATAAAAAAGCTTACTTGGTCTATTTTGGTTAGACTGCATGTAACTCATGGTGATTCGGTGAGATTGTCACACCTACAGAATGAAAAAACCATCTTCTGAGAAATATTAGTCACACAACACTTATTATATGATTATTTTAATTAGCATATTGTATTAGTTATCAACATTTCTTTGTACAAGACAAAAAAAATTGATAGACATATGGCAACAAACAAATGCAATGACCTAATTTTAAGAATCAGGAAATATTTGAAAGATAAACAAAGGAATCAACTTTAGATAGATGCACCTTACGACAAATAAAGAGATAAGAATCCTCCATGTTGTATACAAATTAAGAAAAGTTCAACGACTTTTATGTCATTATTAGGTGGATTGGAAAATGAATTTGTTTAAAAATAAACAGGTATATTTATTCTTATTTACCTCCTCACTAGAAACACTAATTTTTAATTAATTTATCGGTAATATTTTTATTCAATATTATAAACACCACACCGCACCCCAAATCACTCAACTGGAAATGCTTGATGGAATTTACAGTACCATTCACACCATACCAATCTGTATATGTATATCATAACTTTACTCGTAAGTCAATGTATGTACATTCTTCTGAATAAAAAAACATTTTTATATTTTTAAATATTTTATTAATCCAATAAAACATATAAACGACAATATATTAAATATAAATATAAATTAGAAATACTTTGTACAGTGTAAAGTATACTTTCGTCCTTATCGCCATCTATATTTGGGTGCAGAAAACAATCGTTGCATCCGTTACATCGGTCGGTAGTGTAGATTCCTATTATAACAACGACTCTCAAAATGGAGTAAAAATTCAAAATTTTAAGAGTTGATACGTTACATCTTACATCGCGTTCTTTATATTTAATTAACACGATAAAAGTGAAACTGGAGGCAAAGTAATCGTCGAGTGACCAGATAAAGGTGTAGGTAAGCATGCCAAACCTCTAACCCACGTTTCTAAAATAAATAGCATCTAAGTAGGTTCTCAGAATCCATTTTGTTGAAACAATTTCAATAATACTCAGCTCAGTTGTTCAAAGTCTACTATTTTACTCACCTCTTTGAGTACAAAAACATTCTGTATTACTTAAAGTTCTACCATACATTGTTGTAACACCTCCAACAATTAATATTTGTGTTCCTAGATATGAAGAAGTATGACCGTGTCTTGGAATATTAAGATTCCCCAAATTTTTCCATTCTAATTTATTATCATCCCAATATTCCACGTTACCAATACTAGAGGTATCATTTTCAGAAAGATCTGTTATGGTTTTCGATGCTCCTCCTATTATATAAAGTTTTTCTGACAATACACAAAAAGAAAAGAAGCATCTTGGAAATCTTAATGAATATTTTATTTCTGTCCATCTAAAAAAACAGGAAATATTCTTTTTTTATACCATGTATGACGATTCAGATGGATAAACTTACTGATTTAATTTATAATCATAATTTTCTACAGAATCTAAAATATCAATGCTGTCATGGGTTTCAGTTAATCCTCCTGCAACCCAAATGCAATGTTTATATCTTGTATAACCAAATGCAGTTCTTGCTGTTCTCATTGAACATACATTTTCCCAAATGTTTTTTTCTATATTCAAACGTTCAACTGTATTTAAAGTTCTAAAATCAAAAATATTCTTCGATGTAATAACTAAATCTGATTGTTTCAGATGATGGCTAAAGTTTCAGTGATAAAAAGTGAGTGTTTGTGGAAGGAGACAGACAGAAGGCAATGGAAGGAAAATAGCGAATAAAGGTGAGGCAGATCCATAACCCACCTTTCAAAGTAAGTGAGATTTTCTATATATTCAGTATATTCTGCTTAGGATGTTGTGTACTTTTATTTTTATTATTACTACAAATTTTATAATATATACTAACTGATAATGATTCCCTTGCCCGCCAATAGCATATAAGCCTTGATTGCACGATACCAATCCAAAATTTCTTCTTGCTTCCAACATTGGGGTTTCTTGAAACCATTTCCTGGTTACAGGATCGAAACTCCAAACAAAATGACTAACTTCAGTATCTTTCTTACTGGGATTGTTACCACCTTGAATAAAAATAATTTAAATTACAAATATATTCATATTGCTCAATATTATAGTTGATAAAGTCACCTGCTAGAAATATTTTTCCCTTGTAAAATTCTGTACAGTGATGGTGTCTTGGTTCTGGTAATTCTCCAACAAATTCCCAACAATTTCCCATGGGCATGTATCGATAAATGTCTTTGCCAGTATTTTTGCCGGTTCTATGTGAATTATGGGAGTCTATACCTCCAAATACCAAAACGGTTTCTCTGATTTTATGAAAAAGTGAACCAACTTCAAGAAGATTTCTTTTGCTTGAAGTTATTTCATTGGAATTTCTAAAAAATTTCAATTAGGGGAATGGCGAATGATCAAAAGTTCAAAGTTATAAATATTTTATCATCTAGACTGAGAAAACAGAAACTATTAGACGAATTTGTTTGGGGAAATTAAAAATTATTTAGAGGTAGCAATCTTGATAAAATAACAGTTGATAGGTTCTTTTTTCGACCTTTTGTTGGTCCAAATAATCCTCCAAGTATAGAGTATATTTCTCTGGTATAGTATTCATTCTTTTCTTTTTTATTTCTTGGGAAATTAAACCACAATGTTTTTAAATTAATTATTTCAACGTTTCTGTCAAATAGGGATAAAAAATTAATTTCTACTTAGTTTATCTTTACAACGTTGAAATAAATAATTTAAAAACATTGTGGTTAAAAAAGAATAGAATAAACTAGGCAACCAGTTTAACAATTTGCTTTAGTTTATGCATGAAAAGATAGGCAACCGGTATAACAAGCTAGCTGCTTAAATTGTTGCATAACGCTGGAGCAGTATTCGGATTAGAAATTTATTTATAATGTATTTATTATATTTCAACTTACTCTTTGGTGAAAAATTTTTTTGACGGACAAAACATCTTCAAAACACTTTTATTATTAGTAATAGTAACTTGATTTTTTCTACTTTTCTTTGAAGCGTCTATATAAAGATTTTTAAAAAGCTGTTTCTTTCTATACCTTCTGTATGCTCTTTGAATTATAGTAGCAGCTTGTGGTCGTAGGAGAGATGTTTTTGCAAATAATTTGTTTCTACGATCACTTGCAGGAGTCGAACAAGATATTGCAACTGTTTTCTATAAAAGAAATGATATATATGGTTTATGGTTGTTTAGTAGTTTATATTAAATAAGTATCAACAAAAGATAAAATGCTTTCCAAGTGCATTTTTATCTTTTGTTGGCTTTGAATTATAAAGTGGAGAAAATGCACTTACATGCTTTTTATCAATTGTATCACTTTTTTTCCCTTCCGCTTCCTGAGGAAATAAATTGATTAGTATATTTCTTTTAAAAAAGTACCATACTCACTTTGCCACGGTGGCATTTAAATCTAAAGTGAATAGTAGCCTCTTCTTAAGCTTGGTACACACTTACCGGTGAGATCGGACTGACAAATTTTTGTTAAAACTGTCAATTTATTGGGGGGGGAAGGCTTTGTTTTTCTTTTTTTTTAATAAAATAAAAAATTTAGACAATAAAAAATTGTATTGTTTTTTAAATAAATATATAAAGTATATAAAAAAATTAGATTTTTTTATAAAATAAAAACTAAAAATTTTAAGTACTTCCTATAACGTTACTTTGTTAAGTTTCTTTTGCTGCCCGAATCCCGCACTTACTTTTTTCTTCGACAAAAACTCGTCCATGGTAGGTTGTCTCGGGGACGTTTTGTCCCCCTGATTTGTAACTTTTTTCATTTGTCCTTTGGGTTCGCTCACTTCTTTTTCCGCACAAATTTTCGGCTTGTTCTTATCGATCAACTGATTTCTTCTATACTGGTCCAAGTAGATTAGAAACTCCCTGTATGTGAAATAAGTTTTGTCCGAACCGCTCCAATTTCGATTCGGAGGCTCATGCAGGCCTAGAACCGTATTCCAATGCTGGAAATCGTCGTTCTCCTGTCCATACCAATATTTTATGATGACATATCTAAAAATATCCCATTTTTATCAATCTCAGTCTAAAAGATAAGCGATGTTGCCAGTGCTTAAAAGAAAATTGTGTTTTTAACTTACGCCAAGCCATCGTCAATCATTTTGCATATTCTTTGGTCTTTGGCGAGCTCTAAAAAGTCCGGATTTTCAGGATTTCTTTTGATGTCTACCAATTGCCACGGTGCAATGTTGCCGAACCGTACGCAATCGAGAACGTCATATTTATAATTATCTCTGTTAGTCCAATCATGTTTTAACCACCTTACAGCTGACATGAAAACTTCCATTTCGCTGAAAAACTTTAAATTAGTATTTTGAACTTGAAAAAAGTTGATGTATAGTTGACGCAGAACTTATTGTGTAGCTATCTAATCGTATATCCCCTTTAAGTTAAGTTGCGGAGCTAAACTCTGAGAGGTATTAATAAATTAAAATATTGACTGGACTATGACAGTATAGGTAGGTTAACAATAAGCTCAGGAGGCTGGGGTGATGCCGGCGAAGGGACGGCTCTTTTACGTCAAGTATACCTACCAATTTACACAAATATAGTTGGATTTGAGGAAATTTTTAACATCCTCTACGTCTAGTTCTAGCCAATTTTGAGAACTGACCAGCATAAGGAAAAATCCCTGTATTCTGGGCATCATGAGTTCACGTACTTCTGGTAGGTTCTTTTCTTTTGAATCCATGTATAATAAAAATGCGGTATCTTCAGAAAATACGTCCATATTGTCGATAAAAGCCCAACATTGCTCTACCAAATCTTAAAAATAGTCCAAAATCAAAAGCAAATCCTTCAACTTTAGAGCCTTATACTTCATTAACGAAAAAACATTTATATAAAGTACTATAATTATTCTTAATCTTACTATCATCTCCCAAGTTTTTTTGATACGAAGCCCCACCACCGAGCCCACCACTAACCTTTGATTTTTAAATATTTTGCACTGATGAAAATGTCCAAGACATTTTCTCTGGCAAGTTCTTTATAGGAAGGTTCTCCTGTAATCATCCATTCGTAAATAAAGGCAAACGACGCCGCACTACATTTATCCTGAAACACAACAAAACGTAAATCAAGCAAAGTTTCAATTAGTCCATATACTGTAGATGTAATGTTGGTTGCCTAACGTCAAAATACTTACAGATGGTAGTTCGACTTTTTTAACTGCAATATAAGCATCGAACAATTCCGAGTAACACTGAAGAACAATGAGATGACAGTTAAATTCCTCATTGTCGATATAAACTTTACAATCTGCATTTCTGTAACAAAAAAAAATTCTTAAGGGTCTTCTGTTAAAACCACAACCACTTTGAATACGTACGTATAATTTGTGATACGGGAGTACAGTTCCAAATATAAATTTTTCTTTTCTGGTAAGGAGACAGTTTGCCAATTTATGTCGTCTGTGCCATTATAACCTAACCTAAAAATATATTTTTAATAGAGTTGGGTGAATTTGTGATAATATTTTGTAACAGTTACAAACTTACCTTCCTAGATTTAGTTCGGGATCTAAAATTTCTGAAGTTTGTTTGCTTTCATATTCGGACGCTTCCTTATTTCCAGTTCTAACAGGAGTATGTCCTAAGAATGTATTTATGCTGGTGAATCCTGCCTAAAAAGGGCGATTTGGTATACAAGGTGTTTGGAAAAGAATTTTTTTTAGATTTTCTCATATTACGTGGAAAGTACTGATGCAATTTGAAAGGTTTGTACAGATAAATTGTAGGTAATTGAAATACGAACAAATTGAGGGGTCGTGGAAATTAATCGGATAATTAGGTACCGAGGAAATTGGGAAAAACTGGAAAATTAGTGAAAAATTTTTAGAAAATTGGTATTTTCACCATTTTTCATTTGTAAGAGCTGAAATTTGGTACAAAAAATAGCCAAAATAATCAACTCTAGGTGATTTACCTGGCTAATGATAGTATCCATGGCTGAAGTTTTCGAGATATCCGTATTTTGGGCCATTTTATTATTAATATTACTACAATTTATTAAATTGGGACGCACGCTAACTTTGGTAACTTTGGGATCTGCTACGAGTACACTCAATTTATTTGAAGAAAAAACTACCTGAAAAATTTTAAAAAAAATTGCAGGTAAAAAATTTTAAAAAAATTATTTTTATTTTTACCTGAGATGAATCAACTTTGAGATTTCCACTTGGAGTAAATTTAAACGGAAAAGTACCACTTTCTATCTGGGCGTCAGGCGAGCTATATTAAACTCTATTTTAAAGAAAATTTTACTACATTTTTTTTCCAAAAACTGACTGAACAAAAAGTTTGACCTTGAAGCAACTATTAGTGGATACTTACTTTAATTTTGACATTCTATGTCTAGACGAGACGTCTCCAGCTTTTTGGCGGAGCTTCTTTTTACTCGGATAAAGGAAATCGTTGCTGCTGATTGGTTGGGAACAAAAATAATCCGGTTCACGAGGTTTTGAATACAACAAAACTAAATTTTCTGAAGGAATCGTCGATGTGGCAGAATGATAATTACCATAACCTAAAAAGTAGTCACTAGAATGTTAGATTCCGGTATTTACAAGTCGGCCATATTGTTCTGGGTCCTGTATTTAGTTCTTATTGTTTACCTTGTGGTAAATTGTGGATATTTGGAACCAAACTCCTAGTTTCGGACCTTTCTAGTGAATGGCGCTGCTAGAAAAAAGTAATGTCTGTGAAATTATGACAATGTTTAAAACGGAAACCCTTTTGTTATGATTTTCATCTTTTTTTTCGAAATTTTTATTGCCTCGTGGCCAATTTTATTATATTTTTTTTGTTTTCGCAAAATTGTACTACAATCCTAACCTAAGATATGACCAACAGTGTTTTTATTTGCAAAAATAAACCTGCCTGGTAAGAAGGGGGGACATTGAAGTAGAAAGTGTTATGGAATATGTATTTACCCTAAATTCCCCAGATTCACGATCTATAAAACTGGTTATTGGACTCTTAGGAATCCTGTCTTGTCTGCCTTCTGATTGTCCAGAAGGAAACAGTCTGAAAATTTAAGGAAAAACTATATAATTAAATCTAATACAAAAGGATAATTTACTCACCTTAAATTCAACAAATCAATATTTCCCAAACAGAAATTTTCTCTTTCAGAATACTGAAAATTATCCTTAAACGTCAAAAAAAATTTACAATTCAAAAAATTTACATTTTTGATATTTACCTGTTCTTTTTTGGGAAAACTCTTTACCATTATATTTCATACACTGGAACTGAAATTTTTTATTGTTATTTCTTCCAATAAAACACAATATTTTGCCGATTTTTCCGAAAAATGTTCATAAAACAACGGAAATTAGTTGTCAAACATGTCATAAATTTAGAACCACTTGTATAATACTTCAAATTCCATAGAATGGTTTTCAAGTGATATTAAATCGTTAATTTTTATGTCACTTTTTGTTGCTGGAACAAAATTTTGAAATTATCGACGAAATTACAAAAAATGCTGGGACTTCCTTGTTCTAATATAAATTAAAAAAAAAACTCATGTATTATTATAGAATTTTTATTTGACACATAAATATTTTTATATATAAATAATTTTAAATAAAATGCATTGGACACAAACAATGATTTAGTTAACAACAAATTAAATTTTTTATAATTTCTTTAGTTATATGTCCCCCTAAGTTGGAATCATATGAAACACTTTTTTATTATTAATATTAGGAAAAAAAATACAGTCATAAAATATTAAAATTTTCAGTCGTATACCGGGTTTGCCAAAAAATATGATGACTCATATTACATAAAGGGTAAAACTGTTTTTTGACAAACCTCGTATACGACTAATAAATTTTATATTTGATGACTATATTATACGTTTTCAGATAATGCAGAACTTTTTATGAAGAATAACTTTTTTCCTAAAATTAATAATAAAAAAGTTTTTCAATGATTCCAACTTAGGGAGGGACATATTGTATAATATTTAGTTTAGTGTCCTTTTTTTTAGTAAAATGTTTCAAAAAATACTCTTAATTGTATAATAAATTAGTAAAAAATATATTAATAATATTTGTACCGAGTGTCTGATTAAAAGTGGCAACTTACACAGTGCCGGAACCACCCGGGACAAAAAGGGGAACTACAAAATAATTTTCAGCAATTTTTCGTTTTACCTTTTTTAATCAAACACCCGGTACAGCTAAAATTTAGAACAGTAATTCATATCGATATTTTGGTTCACTATTATATATATATAAAGTGTGTCCCAAAAAATCTTTTTCTTAGACTAACATACAGGGAAAATAAAAACTGTTGATTTGGTGTTTGTAGATTGGACACTTTTTCTCCAAATTTTTTGAGGACACACTTTATATAAAAAGCTTACATATAAGGCACGATTAAAATGCATAATTATGGCAGAATTTTTACCACACCAAACCCATGGAAAATAGAAAAATTGGTAAAAGTCAAAAGCGAAATAGAAAAATGCTTATGTAGTGAGTATAATGGTTAAGTACTATTCAAATAAATAAAAAAAAGAGTTTTTTTTAGGAAATAAATATTTTACAAAAAAATAAATAAATAATACCAACTAGATAAAAAAAATCACAAGCCCCTGTAACTCCTGAGAGCGAATATTGTGCTTATAAGGTAGAGAGTGGCGTTGACAAGTCCAATAATCTAAAAAAAAATAATTAAATTAATAATTAATTTGAAAAGTCTGTACATGATAAAACTTACAGCAGCAGCAAAATACGGTTCATAGTCTCCTCCATAGTAATTTTGTCGTTTATGATTGATTTCTGTAACTAGTGTTAAACTTGCAGCCAAAATCATTACGAAAGCAAATCCATGGTAAACTACTTCCTGTAACAATAAAAAAAAATGTAAATATTCTGAAATTGTGAAGGTTTCGTGGCTAAGGATTTCCGGGTTTTTAAATAACGATGATCAAAGTATTTTGCATTTTTATTAACAATGTACAGGGTTCTCAATTTTTTTTGTATTTGTGTATTTACGAACTTGAAAATTTAGTTTTAGAGATACAACACATTAAAGATGAAAGATATATAGTTACAGGGAGAATGAAAAAATATTTAAAACTGAAGTAATGATTTGATTATGTAAAAATTTCCATATTTCGTACAGGGTGAGTCGAAAGGTTCTTTGTTTGTGATATTCTGAAATACTTACGTAAATTGTTTTGGAAATTATTGAAGCAGTAGAAATGGATATCAAACACGAAGTCAATAATAAAAATGTTCCTACTAAAAATGTAACAGCCATGAGAAGAAAGAATATTTCCGGTGAATATACCAATCTTATGTATTTATTCACGTAGTAACTTACTATGCCGACCGTAACTATGCCCAAAATCTGTAACAAAATAAAAAAAAATATTTATATTAAGTACGCCTATGGGAAATTTTTTTTTAAATTAAATTGACCCCTTTAGAAAAAAAAATATCGTACGCCCATGGTAACAAAAATTTTATAATAAGGGAATTTTTCCAAAAATATATTATGGAAAGGAGAAATTTTTAAAATTAAACTGACTCCTTTAGAAAAAATATCGTACGCCAATGGTAACAAAATTTTTATAAAATAATTTAATTATTCCGAAAACATTTACAGGGTGTCCCATTAGGTAATAACTTTCCAAAAACAATTATTACATATAAAAATTTGACCCCTCTCGAGAAATGTTGTAGTACGCTCATGGTATTAAAAATTTTATAACTTGAAGAAATTAATCCAAAAATTAAAAATATACCGTGTGTCCCATTAAGATTTTCATTTTCCAAACACAGATTTTCCTATTCGATAATACCCTGTATATACGAATGGTTTGTTTGATAAATTTCCATTGATTATTCGTTGAGATGATTCAAGGTAGTTTGCTTATAAAATTGCTTCATTGTAAGTAGGTCAATGTTCATCAACGTGAAAATAGCCCATCCCGCATAATAAAGATATTGCTATTGCGTCGTACTTTAGACGATATTATATTTTTATGGCAAGGGACATGGTTTTGGGAAGACTGGAAAGACCCATAGACTAAATTATCTGTCAAGCTGTCAATATGCAACAATTTGAGCTAATATTTTAATAATTATTTAATTTTTTTAAATTAAATATGAATATTTTAATGAAAATACAATGAATTGTGTTTTTATTAGTTTCTAATAATATTTTTAAAATTTTTATTATCGGTAATATTTTTAAATACTTTGTTTATATTTTTAAAATTTTTTAATATTTTTTTTTAATTTAATTTCAGTATAAAAAAAACTATTTTATTTATAAATTTGTCAGTAGCTGAATGAAAATATAATAAATTGTGTAGACGTTTTTATTAGTTTTTAATAATATTTTTAAAATTATTAATATCGGTGATATTTTCAAATATTTTATTTGAATTTTCAAAAATTTTAAATATTTTTTTTATTTAATTTAATTTCAATATAAAAAAAAATTTATTTATAAATTTAAAAAAATTCAAAACCAAAACTCTACTTACCAATTCAGCTAATTTTAGTAATCCTGGCCATGATTTTAAATATCCTGAATTGATTATAATAGCCGAGGTAGTAGTTGTTGTAGTTGTCCTAGTGACTGTAACTGTATGAGACATTTTGGCTTTCGATTATCTGAAAAAAAAAATCAAAAAGTAGGATTTGAAAATTTAAATAAGAAAAAAATTTTATTATCGCCGTAGAAAAAATATAGTTCTTCGTAAGTGATTATATTTTTAGTGTCCAAAAGTACTACTTGAAAAATTTTTTCCTCAAGTCCTTCGTTAACGAGCTATAGGGTTCTAAAGTTAGGAATTAAAAATTGTTTATTTATAATTATAGGAAATTATTAAAATATTTATAGTAATTGTGTACTTTTTGTTAACATTCTACTGAACGTTAAAAATAAAATTTAATAAATTACTAAGATTTTTGCCAAAGTGTATATTTCTTGGAAATAAAATAAATAAAATTAAAAATATTTTCAACAAAAAATAAAGAATAAAAACAAACTGATACTCCAATATTTTGACGTGTAACTGTTCTTTATTGTGTCAATTATTTTACTTTCTAAAATTATTTATGATGTTAACAATATACTACTATGTGTATCGAGTTTTCAAAATTCAGTAAAATCGATCTAAAAATAATTCTCATTGGCGTCGATTTTTATACATAATATCTTCAAATGAAATTGAACTATACGTATAAAAGTTTGAAAAAATATCCAAGGTTAAAGGCTTTCCAATGGATCTGTTTAATTTCATGTGCAGTGCTTATGTTAGCGTAATTTTGGAATGAAAACATTTTCAAAAATGTTATATACTTCACTATAACTAATTCATCAGTAAAAAGTGAATCTTAACATTTTAATGTTTGGCAAAATGTGCAAAATTTCAAACAACTGTATAGAAACCTATTGAAAAGTATAATTGCTCAGCTTCATGCTTAATAACTTAGAATTTAGGAAAACTCAATTACAAGACAGGGAAAACAATACGATGAAAATTAATAACAAAAAATATACTGGCACTGGTATATATATTAATTATAAAAAAAAATATATAACGAAAATTATTTTGCAAAAAACAACTCCACCCAGTAACAATTTTAAAACCTCTATAAAATGCACGCAAAAATAAAATCTGACTCACCGACACCAATGAAACACTTGGATCAATAATAAGACTTATTTTTATACTTTATTTGTTTTTGTCGTAATCTTATCCGATACCATTTCAACAAACTTCTCGTAAAATATATCACTCAATTATTGTAAAAAATAAAGACAATTTTATTTGTTAAATGAATCAACTTACCTGTTAAAACTCGTATGCTTTGGTTTGTTGTCCAAGAATCGTGAAACAAAACGTAATAGCGATAGCGAGAGTATATTTTTCGTGCCTGCGTTTGAGCGAAGGCGGGACAATTATGTCATTGAAAGCGTGAGCAAGAAAATCCATGTAAGTTTTGACGGTGGGTGGAATCAAAGTAAACGGATTTTCCGAATCTAGGGAACTGGAGGTATGCAACCTCTTTTACATAGAGTGAGTACGTAGAGTTGCGTGCTTTGTAGGAGTCTTGTATGAAAATTAGTTGGGGGCTTGGACGTCTCCATGGTTGGGGGTTCAAATTAGGGGTAAAGGTTTGTTACAAAAGAAACAAAAAGGTTTGTAGTCAACAAAAAAAAATTGTTTATTGAAGAAAATATTGTTTTTTTCACTTTTGTCATTTCTGATGTGAAAACCACATTGTGGATAGAATTTTAGGGCCAACGCATAGTAGCTACGCCCCTGGAGAGGGTATAATGTGTCGTCTATTTCACTCGATCTTAGGTGCTAATCTTTTTGGGGGTTTTGAAGTTCCTGTAGCCCCCCATAGAACAATTTGGATCAATGGAAAAATGTTTAAATAAAAGTTGCTTTAAAAAACAAATATATTATTTATTTTTAAAATAAATTTTACATTAATATTAGGTACAATGTTATTTGTGATAAAATTTGAAAACTTAAACATTAGTATTAAAACAAAAAATCATACAAAAATCTTGATAACAGTCAATATATTATTTGATCATACTGTATATATATATATGTATTCAAAAAAAAATATTTTAAATATTTAACAGTAAACTTATTTTAACTTCAACTTGTTATACAGAATGTCCCGTAAATAATTTATTTAAATTTTTTTTTCGAAAAGTTTGTGATAGTACCTTATTTTTGTTTGAATTTACATTTATGTGAATTGACTTACGAATTAAGGTACACAGTGACTTACTTCTAAAACAGTACAATTTTACTTAAAAATTAATTAATTTTAATTCGTTGATTGGTTTCGGTTGTACTCTACGTAGAGTAGATAAGAAGCACAGCTGTAAACTATGGTGTTGAAAAGTCCGAAAACCTGTAAAAAAAAATATAAAAATTAAAAAAAAATTGTCTCGCAAATAATCGATTATTTAACTCACCCCCGCTGCTATATAGGAATCTCTAAAGTTGAATAATACGTGAGTTCTTGATCCATCGATTAGTTGAACAATGCTAGCGATTATATACAATAAGGCCATGAATCCAGTGTTCGCCATCTCCTAAAAATATATGAAAAATTTTATGACAGTATGGGTGTCCCACGACGAGTGAAAACTATTTGTATATGGCAAAATACTCATAGTAAAATCATGAAAATTTCTACGTTTGGGTTTTCGGATATGATCTTTTCAACTAAAATATTTTCAAAGATGGCCGACTTCCGGTTCTACCAGAAGTCGACTGTAACTTTGTTATTTTAAATAGAACACCCTGTATATTAACACATTTTTGAAATCTACGTAATATTTTAGTATACTTTTGTCTGAAAACTTTTTTCGAAAAATACACACTTTTTGAGTTATTGATTATTTTGTAGAAAATTTGACCGTTGAAGAGCCTTATACATTATTTTTTTACGAGGGGGCCCTTGAAGATATGAAAATGGTTTCTATCCGGTTGCCTTAAGCAAGGTCAAACGTATTCGAATCTATGTTGAAAAATGTTTCATTTTATACAGGGTGTGTATAAAAAGTGTTCGAAGTTTAACTTTATAGATATCAAATTTCTTGATTTTTTAAATAGAACCACCCTGTTTTTTCTATTTTAATGCATTCAGGGGGAAAAAATAAGGCAAGTTCATGTATACTTTCCTATACCTAAACCTTACCGTTATCCAGATATTAAATGTTTTCTGTAAATTTTTAGAGATGCAGGTGTGGTCTAAATTTTGATACAAGCACTAAGAAATAAAAATTATTATGTGAATTTACTTTTAATACATGGTAAATTTTATACACACCCTGTATAAAATGAACCATTTTTCAAAATAGATTCAAATACGTTTGACCTTGCTTAAGGCAACCGGATAGAAACCATTTTCATATCTTCAAGGGTCCCCTCGTAAAAAAATAATTTATAAGGGTCTTCAACTGTCAAATTTTCTACAAAAAAATCAATAACTCAAAAAGTGTGCATTTTTCGAAAAAAGTTTCCAGACAAAAGTATACTAAAATATCACGTAGATTTCAAAAATGTATTAATATACAGGGTGTTCTATTTAAAATAACAAAGTTACAGTCGACTTCTGGTAGAGCCGGAAGTCGGCCATCTTTGAAAATATTTTAGTTGAAAAGATCGTATCCGAAAACCCAAACGTAGAAATTTTCATGATTTTACTATAAGTATTTTGCCATATACAGGTAGTTTTCACTCGTCGTGGGACACTCTATTTTGGACCCAACTATAGATCCTATAGTTCGTGTCAAATTTTATCGTTTTCCATATGATTCGAACTTATAGGGGGGCATATTTTTCTTCTATTCCAATTTATTTATATAAACAAATACTTACTGATAATATCCAGTTGATTGGTAACCTCAAGGCTTCCCTAATGCCTAACAGATATATGAAAATCCACAAAATCGTGAAAATAAAGCTGGCGGTGGCTACGAAGAGGAAAAAGTGAGTACCGCTGTAGTAAGGTGGTGAAGCTAGCGCCATACAAAGTATTCCAAATATCTGTAAAATAAAAATACATATAAAATTATTTAGTGCATTCGAAATATTAGCAAGTTACGTTACTTTAGGTACACACTGTATAAGAAGATAAAAAACAATCTTTTGTTTTATTTAAATTTAATTGTGTATTATCCAGATCAGGTTTGCGCATTTAAAAACCATGAGAAAACATCAAATAATTACGTAAATTATTTGAAAAGGATTTACATAAATTTAAAGAGAAAACAACTGAACAATAGCATATTCTTACGAAAATAAATTCGTGTGCCCTTGATGATTTCTCCTGCTACGCCTCTGCATTATATTCAAGGTGGATGACCTAGTAGAGTAATACAGGTGCGGCAACACTCTCTTTTATTATTGCATCACTAGCCATCGGAAGAGCCAAAAAGAACGGATATGGCCTTATTTAGTTTTAACAAAATAGGTAAAGTATTCCATTACAGTGGCGTAGAAAAGGAATTATTCAATAAAAACTTACTTTACAACTACGTATATTATAGAAAGTGATATACAATAACAAATGAGGGTATTATCAAGAAATTGCATAATTAAGAATAGTTGTTTTCACTCTATTTCTTGAAGATTAATCAAGAATAAATCACAATTCACTAGACATGTAGGTAGAATTAGCATAGTCACAGTCATAGATACAATATACGTTCGTGTCCATATAAAGCTTATTACGAGAATGCTTTACAGAGACGTATTATCACAACAGACCCAAAATTACCAATAAATTTAAAGAAGTTTCTTCCAAAAACTTGAGACATGATTTAGGCCTTAGGGGCTAAAATAATTCATTTATGTTATTGAAAATTGATAAATTTCACGCTAAATTGTATATTGGAAGATGCTGATGTGCTACAGAAATACCAAGAGAATCCTTTTCTTAAAAATTGCAATCCTCGGAAGGATGTACATTTGTACAATGGGTCACACTCACCCTTCCCACTCTACAAATACAGATATCATTTAGAAATTCGTTTAAATTCAATTCTGTATACATTTCATAATATTGTGAACATCGCATCCTCTGCAATCTTTGCCTACCTCCATCTCCAACGCCTACTAAATTCAATCAGAGCTTATTTTTATAACAAACGAATAATCTGTAGGTGCTTAAGGTGCCTGGTACATTCATGTATCTATCGTTTAATACAGTCATTTTGAATGGCAGTACCTTATTAAGTTTTTTAATAAGGCACAGGGCGTTGAAAATGCTCTAGGATATGTTTTCTTATACAGGGAGTGGTTGATTAAAAGTAATAGTGTTAAAAATCTGAAATTATGAATGGTTTTGGATAACGCTGAGCTCAAGTTGTTCTGAATGTGTGGAAATTATTATGGTTGAGAATGGCTCCAAGTAAATATGAGAAAAAACAACTTAAAAGAAAGATGTTGAAAAAGGAAAAAAGTATCAAGAAGGAAAAGTGATAATTTAAATTTGAATTAGCCAAGTTGACGTAACAAAATAGTCAATAAGATTTGATGGTCTATAAATTTGTCGTAAATACTGTTTGTACTCTTAAATAGAATCTGTGTTGATTGGCCTGTGGATAAAAATATAAAGTAGAACGCGAATTCGAACAGACAGTCGATTTGTTTTAAAATTAAACATAATTTAAAGCCTGTTCAATAAATGTCGATATTTTCGAATAAACATTTGGTAATACTCTAATCCAGAAACGATCGATGTTTTGAAAACATGAACAACATTTATCCCCAATGGACGAGTTCTATACAAGGGAATTGCTGCCTTTAGCACCCATGTTTTTTGATCAATTTTCGGTTATTCCGATGAATTTTTAATTTTTCCGGTTAATTTTTGTTTTTTTCTGACCAATTTTTGGTGTTTCCCATCATTTTTTTGTTTTTTCTGATCAATTTTTGGTTTTTCCGATCAATTTTTGTTTTTTCTGATAAATTTTTGGATTTTCCGGTAAATTTTTGGTTTTTCCGATCATTTTTTGTTTTTTTCTGATCAATTTTTGGTTTTTTCTGATCAATTTTTGTTTTTTCCGGTCAATTTTTGGTTTTTCCGATCATTTTTTTCTTTTTCTCCGATCAATTTTTGGTTTTTCTGATCAATTTTCGGATTTTCCGATCAATTTTTGTTTTTTTTCTGATCAATTTTTGGCTTTTCCGATCAATTGTTAGTTTTTTCTGATAAGTTTTTGTTTTTTTAATCAATTTTCGGTGTTTACGATCAATTTTTCGTTTTTTCCGGTCAATTTTTGGTTTTTCCGATAATTTTTTTCTTTTTCTCCGATCAATTTTTGGTTTTTCTGATCAATTTTCGGATTTTCCGATCAATTTTTGTTTTTTTTCTGATCAATTTTTGGCTTTTCCGATCAATTGTTAGTTTTTTCTGATAAGTTTTTGTTTTTTTTTTATCAATTTTCGGTGTTTACGATCAATTTTTCGTTTTTTCCGGTCAATTTTTGGTTTTTCCGATCAATTTTCAGTTTTTTCTGATCAATTTTTGTTTTTTTCTGATCGATTTTGGTTTTTTTTCTGATAAATTTTTGGTTTTTCTGATAAATTTTTGGTTTTTCTGATAAATTTTTGTTTTTTTCTGATTAATTTTTGGATTTTCCGGTCAATTTTGATCATTTTTTTGGTTTTTTCTGATAAATTTTTGGTTTTACCGATCAATTTTTAGTTTGTTCTGATCAATTTTTGGTTTTTCTAATCAATTTTCGTATTTTCCGATTAATTTTTGGTTTTTTTTATCAATTTTCGGTGTTTACGATCAATTTTTTGTTTTTTTCCGGTCAATTTTTGGTTATTCCGATCAATTTTCAGTTTTTTCTGATCAATTTTTTGTTTTTTCTGATAAATTTTTGGTTTTTCTGACAAATGTTTGTTTTTTTCTGATCAATTTTTGGATTTTCCGTTCAATTTTTGGTTTTTCCGATCATTTTTTTGTTTTTTTTCTGATCAATTTTTGATTTTTCTGATCAATTTTTGATTTTTCTGATCAATTTTTGATTTTTCCGATCAATTTTTAGTTTTTTCTGATCAATTTTTATTTTTTTCTAATCAATTTTCGTTTTTTCCCATCAATTTTTGATTTTTCTTATGTTTTGAGTCCCTTTACCACCCATAATGTACCCGAAAAGTTCAGAGTTGTACCCGAAAAGTATGCAGGTCTATTTAGTTTGAGGTATTTTACATCTAACAGTTAACGAAAAACTAATGACTAGCTGTCAACACATATTTGTTTCTTCTCGATAATATTTGCAATAATAAAAACAGATCAGAGTCTCACAAATCTTAAACAAAGGTAGAATAACCATGACCCACCCTGTAGACACGTCTAGGAGGGTCACAGCTGACAGCTTTTTCAAATAAAATATTAGCCCAAGTTATAATTATCGACTTCCATTGTTGAGCAGGGTATTTCTACCGATTAGATGTTTAGTTTCTCTTCTATCTTAATATACACTTACACTTCAATTGTTTATTAATTGGAGCGTTATATTTAATAACATATAATTATTTTTCTTTAACTGTTATTTTATAAAATGCTTATTGAAAGCATGTAAGTTGCTATAATATTCTTTGAACTACAATACTATATTTTAAAATGTACATATATAAATAAATCTGTCTTTTACATCGTTTATATAAATTTTATTTATTTTATTTTATGTTTCAAACGATAAACTGTTTAGAAAAAATGTACTTGGCATAGTTGAACTGATATACAGTGTGGAACATAAAACCACACAAAATCGGATTACACACCCTATAATATTGATTTCTAGAAATCATGACATCACCTTTTTCAAGAAAAGTTAATTTTCCACTTAAAAAAATCAGGTCAGACTGGAAGCTAATCTATAGAACATCAGCTATGACCATTCTCCACGAATAATATCAATCTCACTTTATACTAAGAATAGTATAAGAAAGAAAGATCGATAGAGACGGAATATATTAATATATTATGTTTATGGTCGTTGATAATATTTCCGTATTTCTCATTATTTTCTAATCTAATCAGTTACTCTTTAAGTACATAGTTGCACCCCATGGAAATAAATGGAACATGAATAATACTAAATAATCTAGTTGTTATTTTATATTTACACATGATATAAGATATACAGGGTGTATAAAAAGATCTAAAATATGAAAACAAAAGTTTTTTTTTCAAAAAATATACTCTAAAACTCCCATTTGCCAATTTTCAAGGTCGCGCGTATTAAATAGTAAACCCAATCATTAAAAGTTTGAGAACCGCTGAATTCTACCGAATAAAAATATTTGTATATCAATTAAAAGTAAACAAATCGTATTTACAGTAGACTATTTGTTATTTAATTTCATTCCACAGCCGATTAAAATCATTACAACGATTTTTAATTAACAGTGATAAATATTTTTATCTCATCTCATTTGAACATCAGCGAAATTCAAACATTACTTTTTTTGTAACCAGAGCAAATCTTATATTATCTATTAGGAAATTCCAGATATGGTTAAACAATACCGACATACTAGCCTCGTTACATACGTCAGAAAAATGTATTTGAACCAGTTTTTGTCATGCTGGTATAGTCCTACCCCAGCTTTTGGCCGGTCAGTTTACTGTGTCGTGAAAAACTTTAACAACCTAACGGAGTTGGGGTTAACTTGGCATTAATTTCATCCAGGGCAGTGTGTAAAGAAATATTATTAACATAATATCTGTTTGTTGGCTTGGGAAGGTTAGCAATCGATGACGTGGTCTACGAATTCTCGTTTTCTCTGAAATATTTTAGTATAATGTTCTCGGATATTAAGTCTAATGATTTCTAAGTCTTTTAACTAGTTTTTTATGGTCACCATTTCAATTTCAGTCATTTAGTACTAATATCTAATAATTATAATATCAACTTCTTTAAATAAATATATACAATCAAATTCTTTTGTTAAAAACTTTGTGACATCTTGTATAGTAAACATTTTGGATTGTTTATCGCTGAAATTTTTTTTCTGTATTATCCCGTAATCTAGGTCAACTGTATTTACATCAATTAAAACTTAACTATTGGTCACTATTTTTGTAACATTCCATTTGTCTTGGACATTAATTTCGAAATTAAATATCACCCACTGGATTATATTCAAAGTTGGCTTCTATCCAGCGAATTTTCTTTAAAAATAGACGCAATCATATGAACATTGAGAGCTTTATTGTAACCGAACAATATTTATATTGGTTCTCGTATATAAAATCTATTTGACACCTATAGATGTCAAAATATAATAGTTATGTATCGCCTTATAAAGTATTTGAAACATCTTTTTCAAAAGGAAGACCGTTTACTTAGAAGAAACAACTACTTCTCAGGTTATATGCCAAGACAGATATTGAATTACACACCAGAGTGAGATATTGCACTGCAAAGAGCTTAAAGAGAATCTACTACCTCTGGAAAGTATAATTATGAAAATGATTCTGCACTAGGGAGAAATTCAAATAAAAAAATATGAATTAAATGTAATATGACAAATATTATTAGATTTTATTCGATCTGGAACATATTCAAGTTCCTTTTTGCGAAAAAAAAACCATCAATTAACTATTATAATCTTGGCGACTTCGCAAAACCTTGATTTGAATTTCAAATTGGATTTTATCCTATAAAACTTTTTAATCGGATAATAATATTTGATCTTGATGGTTTTTTTATGAAAATATATACTGCGCAGTTCAAATTATCCGGAAATACTGTTATACTTAACATCCAGATGGCGTTACCGTTAGTATTTGCCAATTGCTTTTACATATTATGAATTTTCACGATTTTTAATTAAATTAAAAAAAGGAAAAGAATAGCTATAAATACTTCGTGACAAAATAAGTTGTAATACCCAAGAATAACTGTTGACCTTGAAGGAATAAAAACAAACGTACAAATGTAGATGTAAATAATAGAGGAAAGAAAAAAAGGAGTTGAAATATTTATAGTAAACAGTGTAATAAAAATTGTACGCTCTGTTGCTATTGCTTAGGAAAACCGTGTTGATAATTATTAATTACTGGAGGAAAATAAAATGATTCAGCCTAGAAAATTATCACCTACAGTTTTACTTTGTAACAGATACGACCTTGACTTGTAAAGGTGCAGTTCAGCAATGCTAGTTTTTTATTTTTATTTTACGTGTATCAACTTGTTGATGTTTCAAAAAAATTTTTTAAATTTTCTTCAAATGTTTCAATGATCGAGTTGTAAAATGGACCGAATATAAACAACTATTCAATTAAACAGTTCTATTTAAATAAAATGATGTCATACAATTAAAAATGTTTACGTTTTGAAGCAACCAAAATAAATTATACAGTGTGTTCCAAAAGCTTATGTACTGTCTACTCAGGGACTTGCACGAACTCAGTATTTGCTTTTGACCCAAAATGAAGAAAAAAACATCTGAGAGGTAGACGACCTTGGTGAATTACAAAATTACACCTTATACACATTAATAGTTATTTACTAAGGTTGTATGCACATTCTCCTATTTACTATAAGCTAGACGTCACAGATTATATACAGAATGTCCCAAAAACTGAATAAATCAATCATAAATGCGCACTTGCACCCTACATTGAAACTAGGAGAGTCTATTCATTCATTCACTTCATTTTTGACTACAGAATGTGTGGTATATGAATATTTTCGAGACACCCTGTATATTTACGACCGCTTAATTACCGGATGCTCATTAAAAATGCGTTAAATGTCTGAAAAAAAAAAATGTCACACTAAAAATGAGGTTAGCGGGGCGTTAATTATTTGAACGTTTGAATTATTATCAATTAAGGTAGGTACTAGTCCACTGAAATGACGACATAATATATGTATATTTTCATTTTTAGATGGCATTGAAAATGATAAATGGGATAATATCAGACTGGAATACTTTGCCTGATGTAAAGACATCGAAATTGTACGCAAACTTTGTTATTTTAAATGTAACACCCTGTATATGATTTATTTTTTATTAGTTCTACATTAAATTTTGATGACACTTTATTCAGAATACCCAGTATATAAAATTTATACTTTTAGAGATATTAAGATCAGCGAAAACTCAAATTTAAAAAATTTTCTCTGTACAACTATTATTTCGAGAAGGGGAAGGGAATGTATGTTTCGTAATTTGTATCTCCGAATAAGACCCACGGAAATTTTTATCTTAATATTCCCGACAACCTTGAAGAATAAATTTAAATAATTATTATACAAGTATAATTTTAAATTCTTCTACTTACGAATTCAACTAATTTCAAAATCCCAGGGGTAGTTTTGAAATAATCAAAATTAATTTTAATCCATCCCACTGGAGATTCGGCAGTGCCTTGCCTGGGTACTCCACCTGGCTGGGGTTTTGTTGCGTTGTTGTTTGGTGCTTCTTGCACATTTACCACCGTTTCAGTCATCATTAGAAAAAATTCGTCACTCTAAACGTATTTTAAAAGAGAAAATTTTCGTTTTAAACACAAAATCCCGAAAATAACCCGGGTCGCGTTTGTCACAGAGAGATGCGAGATATCTTAAACTTGTTAAAAAGAACGACTATAAACAATTCAAAAGGTAGCGGGTCTACCGCTCTAGCGGATAGTTGAAACCTGATAGCGATGTTGCCACGTCGATCAGAGTATCAAATAAACATAGGAAATTTTAAGAGCATAAAATGTATTTATGTATGTATTATTTCACTAAAAGGTCTAATTGTGCCTACTACTTCTACTTAGTTTCTGAGGAGGCTCTCTGAAACCAGTAGCTGCCTTAGTCCTATTTCCCGGAGGAATTTCAGGATATCTGCAGGCTTTAACTTCTATTCCAGTGTGTCCTGGAAACCATAGTAAGGTGCTCTCGCCTAATTCATTGAGTTTTGACAACGTTGCTTTTAAAAGATGTTTATGGTAAGGTGGGACCATTGGTATACCGTTGTCCGTTAGGTAGTACCCTGTTGGGGACTTTGTGATAATTGGTAATGTGAGGAATGTTGGCTTGACATATATATGGATTTGTAAATGTGTTCAAGGAAAACATAAGAAAGTTATCTACAGTTATCTACTTTATCCTGAACTATTGATTTTATTTCTATGTTTTACCCACTACTTTTCTATTTTTAAAGTTCCTCTCCCATGGGAATCATGGGATTTTTCATAATTATTTCACTAGGTACCTCCTATTCTACTATTTTAATAAATACTTATACATCAAGAACTGCTAAAAATAGCGAGAATATAACAAGTAAATCTTCGTTGACCTAAAACATATCTATGTTTGCAAATATATTTCAACAGCATAACAGAAAAAGTGTGTTCGTGAAAAAATGGGCACAAACATACAATACATGTGTGTCTAAATTTGGTTTAATGTCGGTCACTACTGGTGTAGAATTTATAAAGTCTTACCACAATTTTCTTTTCCTAAATCCGCAACTAGTTACAGAATCAACTGTATTTTTGGTTGCCTACATAGTAGTGTCGTTAAAAAGATTAATTTTTGAAATATTGATATAAATATAATGCGAAAAGGTGATATTCTTAATTTTTGCATTAAATATTGTATATACTATTATTTTATTGAAGTTCAAAGCGCTGTTGTCAAATAGTTTTCTTTCATGGCGCTTATTTGCAATTAAAATCAGGTCCACATATTATTTCCTTAGGTTTTTATATCTTTAAAACAAGATTTCCCATGTAATATTATGGTGGTGGAAAAATTTTTTTTAGAATGTAGTAATAACATTTACACGCGCCGGCAACGTTGCTCCAAAAGAATCTCTTGTGGGTCAGATTGCAACATCAACATCAATTCTTATTTCTTAGTCGGTTCCATCAGGTATTGTTACTTTGCAAATCCTGTTTTATCTTTTACGCGAACAAGAAATCTTTGAATCTTTCTGTTATTTTAAATATTTGACAACATTAAAAATGTGCTTGAAGAAAAGACAGGAGCAAACTCTTTAATTAATGGTAAGTGGAGGTTTTTAAGGTTAGAATTTGGTGTTATAAGTTTTGAGTGTAAAAAGTTAATTATATGTGTTTTTAATTAGTGGACAAACAATAATGATTACCAAAAACTTGGTTGTGGTTATTTTGTTTTTGTTTATTTACATTTTTTAATGTTTTCCTTTACATCATGACAAGGTGTCTAAACATTTGAATAGAAACAACATTTTTCATTCAAAAAATATGTTTTTGTTGGGATCTGAAGTATTTTCATTTGAAATTCTAGTAAACTTAAATACTTTCTTGAATATTTTGTGAAAATTGTTTACCAAGTAGGAAAAGTCTAACATTTGTGGACTATGATGATGATGAATTTTCCATTTCTGGACTCTTCTAGAGCTGGTTGGGACAGTAAATACTGCTGTATAATAATTATTTCCAAAGTAAGCAAAATAAAAGTACGAATGTGCAAATTACATCTGAAAGGTGATATTATTTCTCGTGAAATGTTTGAATTTGGATGGTTAAAGTCGTGATTATTCCTGTGTTCTTTTCATCATTGTTTTAGTAAAATTCGTTAAAATCAACCTTGTACAATTGTTTACACTTTAACATTTACCATGACTCCTAAAAGGTAGGGCGTTCTAATCTGTTTCGAATCGAATACACGGATTGGAAACTTGGTGATAAAATTGTAAGAGACCACATAGCCATATACAGTTTGTTATGAACACGTGCAACGTATATACAGGGGTCATGCGATATACTATACGTTCATATCTTTGCTATTCTATTCCTTGCTTATTTTAGGGTATTATAGGATGATTCAATAAAATATTTTTCAACTATTTCCCATTTTATTTCCATTATTAATAACAAACATTCAAAGTAATCCTTTTTTACACAACAACCTGTCACTATATTTAATATCCTCATCTTTCAAACATTCCTGTTTAGGTCTATTATAATATTCGGAATTTTCGTCCAATCTTATATCCCCCTTTGTCTTTTCAGTGAAGTACTTATCGAATGATTTCAAATGGGGAAAATGTCGTCTTGCCAAAACGTGCTTATTGGTCACGTGATTTATGAATTCCTCTTCGTAGACGTACAGCAAATTAATTACTTTTAGATGAGCCTTAGCTTCTTCGGCAGTTAACAGAATGCAATTCCAAGGCGCCCATTCTTTGTGTATGTCCCAACGCACCAATCTGAAAAAGAATAATTAACCCCTTTGAATTTTTTTTCGCACGCCTATGGTATAAATATTTTTACCGATAAATTAACCCCTTTTGAATATTTTATTGTACGCCCATGATATAGTCGAGGCGCTCTCCCTCTTTCTCTTACCTCAACTGATAGATATCGTTGCACTCCGACAGAGCCGAATGCCCGTGCCAAATCCTCATTATAATATGATGTATATCGTTGTCTTGTAAGATAAACGAGACGGAAGTAACGGCTTGGTGCAATCTCTCGTAATTTCGTATTTGCTTCAAGATGAACCGATAAGGTGATAGATCTATCCAAGGTTCTTCGGCTTTGTCTAGCCATTTGCAACTGCGACATATTCTTAGTTTGTCTGTTCTGGCTGTCAGTTTGAAACCGTCGATCGTTTTGAATTTTTGACATCTCGGACAGTACTGGAGATTCTTTTCCATCTTACGTACTTCCACTGTCAACGCGTGCCTGAAAAAAAAAACATTAAAATAACGAATATAATAATGATAATAAAAACGGTCTCGTTTTCCACAGAGTTTCGGTTGTTTTCGTCTCGTTTTCGAGTGCCTTGCACGGTCTCGTCTAATTACGAGAGTTTTGTATGGTGTCGTCCCGCATTCGAAAGATCTTGTTTCTGTTCCGAAAGTCTCACACGGTCATTTTTTATTGCGAAAGAGTCTCGCAAAGTCTTGTCCCGTTTTTAAGAATCCCTACCGTCTCGTCTCGTTCTTGAGAGTATCGCACGATCTCGTCAATTTTTTAAGAGTATCTCATAGTCTCGTCTCTGTATGATGTCGTCTCGCATTCAATAGCATAAGACGGTCTTGTTTCTATTGCGAGAGTCTCGCAAAGTCTTGTCTCATTTTTAAGAATTTCAACCGTCTCGTCTCATTTTTTAGAGTTTCGAATGAACTGGTCTCGCATTATTTTTTTCGAGAGGCGAGACTGGAGGTTGAAATACGAGATTCTATTACTAGGTTTGCAATTTAAATTTTACCTAGTGACATCTTCATTGCATTCGATTAATTTGAAGTGATGCAGAACACAAGTTTCTATTCTTTTTTCCAATCCTTCCAGATTCTTTCGACTCATGCCTCTGGCGAGAAGTTGACACATCCTATCTATGAGGTTATTCAACACTCCACTATCTTGACATTCGTGATCTTGGATGTATTCTTTAACTTCCATATAAACTTTTAATTTTTGTTCTACGTTTAAATCCTTTTCGATCAATTTTTTATACAATTCGAAATATTTTCGACCCTTTTGAGTTTCTAAAGTGTCCATGAAAATGTGTAAGCTCTTGTAAGTACTGTACCAGTCAACTGGCTCCCCTAAAAATAAAAAATTTGACCTAGTTGAACACCCGATATCACATAAAAGCTAAAAATGATGATAGAACTCATAATTATGATGTGGGTTCCATTTAAATGAGATTTTTCGGCATAATTTTCATTTCTAAAATAATTTGGACGTGTAGACGTATTGAAGTACCTATTTTTTTGAAAAATTCTTGAATTCTTTTATATTCCAAATCTTTATACACTTTATTTTGTAGTTTTTCGATTGATCTCAACATTTCAATCTCTTTTTCTAAAAGTAAATAGAGTTCGGCAATTTTAGAAGCTCCACAATGCATTGAAGTTATTTTTGATATTTCGTTCTTCTTCCATCTGTCCACCTGAAATTTATCCAGCTTTTTATCTACACAAAACTTTTTTTTAAGAAAATTTCCTAATCATTAAAGATATCGTTTTGAAATTCCCGATATCTCGAATATTTTTCGAGATATTAGCAAAAAACTAAATTTTTAATCCGACTCAGGTCCAAGCCAGTGTTTTTGAAACTTACCATTGCGTAGAGCATTGCAAAATCAGTCAAATTCATGGGAAAAACTTTACTGATAACATCTTGCCTTTTCCTCTCTTCATCGTCAAGTCTTTCTTTTTCGTCTTGTTCGTTTTCTAACCTCATACGTTTATTATATTCCGCACTCAACTCTTTCAGAGCTTTCCGCATTTTCCAAGCTCGAAAATATCTAAAAATATTTGGTATAGTAGTAGTAACTTATTGTGTAACATTTCAAACATTATTGGTTGAAATTATAATATTAAATGAATTTATCTTTAAATAAACATAAATTGAAATATTGACTGGACTATGACAGTATTGATACACAAGGAGACTGAGGTGATGCCGGCGAAGGGACGGCTCTTTGAAAAAAAAATCTTATATTTTTAACGTAAAGTATACCTTTGTATAGTTCTAACCTTTCCTTCCACATCCAATCGTTTTTCACGTTCGTCCGCAGTTTCGTAAGGCCCTGGCGTTAAAATTCTATCACTTACACTCGGTATATAAATTTCCGGGTTCGTCATTTGTGTGGCATGCGCGTATGCCATTTGAGTCTTTCTATTGCGGGTAATATAAGTCTGAGTATCCCGGTGATTTTTATGGTCTGACGGGACTTTCGGAGGCACTGGACCGGTTTGACTGTAGCCATGAAAATAACGCACGCCTATGGAAACAAAAAAGTTATAATGGGACTTTCATTATGTCGGATCAGAGCAAAATTAAAAAATTTACAGTTTGGCAAATACAGGAGTGGTTCAATGCTGCTATTTTGTTACCTGTTTGAATATGTTTATAACCGCCTAACATAGGCTTCTGTATAGCTTTATTGTGCACTTCCACTACGATTTGCCGATGCCTTTCTTCACCTTCATCAACGGTTATAGTTATAATATCAGGAACTACAAGATCCTAGAAATTACGTGAAATTACAAAATTAAAATTATCAGTAACTAATTTTTGTGGTGTACCCCGTATATTTTTGTAATATCTATGACCCAATTACAAGGATCGTCCGTGGATAATTTCAGATCTAAAATTTTGGGTTCTTCTTCTTTATCGATGTCTTTTAATAATTTATCGAAATCTTCTAAATTAACATCTTTGTAGGTTAGTATTAGATGTTCTTTAGGGATGCAAAAAATGCTTTCCAAATTTTCCAAAATCTGTAAAACGTAATAGCAAGAAGGGGAAGAGTGAATGTGAATCTTATTTTCCCTTACCCTACCTGTAAAATTGTTTGTCTTGAGGTGTACGTCTGTGTGAAAACATTGGAATTTGCTGTAGTGAATTTTAGAATTATTTGAGTTTCTGTATACATGTTGGAAAATGAAGGCCATTCCAGAACGACCCCTTTCATCCATGTAGGTGTTGGGACGTGCGTGCATTTACAGCCGCACTCACATTTAGCACCGCACAAGCACTTACAAATCGCACACGGCATTTTTATTTCATTCCACTTTCCTAAACTAAGAAATATACAGAATTTAGTTTATTTACTTATTGACTGATACGTCAATTTTAACCATATGTTTGTCAGTTGATATGGAAACCATAACACTGGAATTTTTAGGTCAGTTTTACTTGAATATCGTGAACTTTGTAGTTATGTAAGTCATTTCTCTTTTTATATTTTGGTTAAAATACAATTTCTCTTATAAATAATAGTAATAAGAGTGCTAGTTTGACATATTTTCAATATAACTGCAAATAATCATTGAAAAGTAACTTTTTGAATATCATTAACCATAATTAAGTACCACTTTGAAGTTTAGATAGGCAAATTGAACAAAAATTAATTAAAAATGTTTACTTGTATTTCCTTCCAACATATTTCTTAAAATCAGTATGTTTTTGATTGAAAAAATATGCTGCAGACCATTCCAGAACACATGACTTTGACAGTTCTGTCAAATTGTGCTGAGTACCCCGATCACTTGGAGTTTATGTGGTGCAAGTCAGTGTAGTTGTTAGACAGATTTAGTAGAACAATGTCAATGATATAAATATTGTTTAAATAATAAAAACTTTACAAATGAGACATGGCGCAGTCGGTAAATTGTCTCTGAATTTAATTGGATAATAATTAAAATGCAATTAACATTTTGACACTTAAAAAGTGTGCATGTAGATATCTTTCGGAAAATTGGATAAAATGATATAAGGATTGAGGAGCTCATTTACTTTTCGAAATACGGGGTGTTGAAGTTATAAAAATTTAAATATTTTTATTTGAGAACTTCAAAATGGATGAATAAATTGATTTGATATTTGGCAGGTTGTTTTTAAATGTAAAAAGGTATATTTTGATAAAAAAAAACATTTGTCAATTCTTGATCCAGTGGTGTACATTTGGAAAAATATGTCACTTTTCTCCTCCCATTTCTCTTTCTCCTCTCACGCCACTGGCATTTGTAGCTGTTCTTAATTAATTTTATATTCCACAATGTTTTTCACGTAAAAAACGCATTCGAATGAGATCGAAAAATATAGGGTGTTCCATTCTTAATTATACATATTTTCCCATTTGAATTTGACCATTTGTAAAACACCCTGCGTTTGAAATGCTAGCCAAGCCTAAAAAAATCTCTTTGATAATCTAATGAAATCACTCTTATTTGGGACACCCTGTATATTTCGTAATAAAGTTCAATAGAAAAAGCTAAGAATTGTAGAACTACGGTTAGTTCACGTCACAGATTAAGAACGATTTCTTCGTGGATTAATGTGAGAAATTTTTTAAATCCAAAGTGAGTTTGGTGCATGTTATTTTCTACATTGTCTTTTGAATCTTCTTCGATTTGAAAGCGTAATGATTCTATTAATAATTACGCATGAATGAATTGTGAAAACTAAGATGACATCACAATCATCCA
The DNA here is from genome assembly GCA_963978555.1 of Galerucella nymphaeae. NCBI lineage: Eukaryota > Metazoa > Arthropoda > Insecta > Coleoptera > Chrysomelidae > Galerucella > Galerucella nymphaeae. Next base: position 17,082,947 of record OZ021713.1, read on the forward strand.
AGTTAGCATCGGGTCGTTTGCCTAGGAAATGAAAGTGAACGCATTGTTATAAATAAGCTTAATATACAGGGTGTGTCACTACGATCTTATAATTTCTTTATGTATTTAAAAGTTTATTAGTAGATTTAAGTTTATAAAGGTACTACCCCTGTATATACGGTGTACGTGTTTTTTAGCAACCTAATGTTTCAATTTTCTCGCTCAAAATAGGTTTGGTATCGCTGAAACTTTTTACGTCATAAAGTCCATTAAATCAGGTATTTCCTCGGGTATTTCAATCCTGCCTGTTTGCTAGTACTTTACATTATGTGGTTTTAAACGAATTCAAATAGAAAAAAAGTCATTATTATTCAACATTTGTATTACATACTTGTTATACAATACAGCGGCTGGTTATTTACTGTTACATCAGATACTAAAGCTTAGGTATTAATTACTAGCACATTATTATGTTATTTTACAGTTAAATAAAAGACAGAACCGGCTTTTATTAAATAAGTGTAGAAACATTTAAAAATTTTCACACTTCCTTATTGTATTAAAAATAAATGTTTTGTATTATAGATATTATTACATGAGTCATAGCATAACATGTTATATCTAATGAGTCATTTATATAAACAACAACCGACTTATCTATTATAATATAATTGTATAAAATAAAACATGTCAATTAAAATATTTCCCTCACTCTGAATAAAATTTAATCTTTTTTCTTCCAGTTATGGTAGAATTTGTTTACTTCAGTCATGCCCAGAATGCTTCAATGTATCTTCTTTGAACATCCTTCGCATCAATCTCATTTATTGGAAGGACTCAACTCCTTGCGATCGAAAGGAGAGCTACTCGATATCACTCTAGTCATTGGTAAGTGCATACACATATTCTAGACTTGATTTTTTGCTCTTTTTGTACACATTCACATTTTTGCAGAAGGATGTGCCTTTCAGGCACACAAAGCAGTCTTGGCAGCGTGCAGTGATTATTTTAGAGCCATGTTTACAGACAATATGCTAGAAGCTACTCAAAATGAAATTTGTCTAAATGGTATAACGGCAAAAGGTGATTAATTTAAAAATAAATTATAATCTGGTTGTTAGTTACTTTAAGAAAATTTTGTATAGTTTTTGGTATAAAAGAAACTACAAAATTCATTTTTATATCCAGGTTTCCATCAACTTCTAGATTATGCTTATACCACTCGCCTCGCCTTAAATTTATCCAACGTTCAAGACGTTTTGGAAGCGGCTTCTCACGTTCAAATGGTCGCTGTTATTCAAGCCTGTTCATCATATTTACAGACTCAAATAGATATAGATAATTGTGTTGATATTGCTACTATAGGTAATGTATTCATTTTCTAAATAATGACATATGACAGGATTGAAAGGTAAACAAACATGCTGTAACATCAAGAAGTGAATCCAGGCCCTAAGCTGGGTCTAAACATGTCTAATTTTAATTTGGTGTGGGTCCACTAACGTCCTCTTATGTTTAGATTTTCCTGAGGTTAGGGCCTGTTTAGCTCTGCCTTCTCCATCAAAACTAAAGTTTGGCAAGTTTATCTGAAGCCATGAAAGGAATGCAGTCGAAAACATTCGATGTTGCCACGTTTACCTATGAAAAAGCTAAATTCTTTTAAGGTTCAGATAAACTTGCCAAACTATACTCATCTTTTTATTTTCTTTCAGCTGAAACATACTCTCTTACCAAGTTAAGGATGAAAGTGTACAGATACATGAGCGGCCACCTACTGGAATTTTCTAATAGCTCGGAATTTTATAGACTTACACCTCAACAGTTAGAAAATTTGCTCGCCTGTGATTACCCTGTGGATTGCTCGGAAGCCGAAGTACTTAGAATAGTTTTAGCGTGGTTCTTCCACGTCGACACTAACGAGTTGGACGTTCGGTTGACTCACGCTGTACGAATAATTCGTTATATCCATTTTGTCGAAATTACCCGAAGAAAACTGGATAATATTTTGGATAAAGTGTTCGAAGATCGAAAATGCGAATGGCGATTGTACAAAATTATCCTTCAAGAAGTTTATCGACAAACTACCAACGAAGAATCTCGTTTCGTTTCGAGTTTACTAAATTCGCGCGGAATGGAAATGGCGGTGCTTAAAATTGGGGGGTTCGGAATGAGCGGCATAACCAACGAAATTACTTATTGCTTCGCGTCCGAACGGAAATGGAAACATTTAACGTCGATACCGCACGTCGAACAATGTAATTTCGGTACTGCTGTTTTTAATAACGAACTCTATATAGTCGGGGGGTGTTTTAATCAAAGTTTACAAGAAAATATTCATCCGTTCGGATTCAAATACACTCCGAGGTAAGTAGAATTTATTTAAAAACATAATTATAATAACCCCTCTTTGAAATTTTAACCGTACGCCCATTTTAATGGGAATTTTTACTAATAAATTGAAACCCCCTTGAAATTTTTATCGTACGCCCATGGATGAAAATTTTAGGAAATTAATGAAAAATTTGTATCGGACGCCTATGAACGAAGAAAAAAATTAACCCCTTTTCAAAAAAAATCCGTACGCCTATGGTGAATGGACATTTTTATTGATAAATTAATACCTTATAGAAATTTTATTGCAAGCCTATGATAGAAGTAGACTTTTACAATTAAATTAATCCCCCATGAAACAATGTATCGTACGCCCATGATGGATGAACATTTTGGGAAATGAATGATCTCTTTTGAAAATGTGTATCGGACGCCAATGATCGAAGGAAATTTTTTACAATTAAAGTAACCCCATTTTCAAAATTTTCACCGTACGCTCATGGTGAATGAACAATTTTATTGCAAGCCTATGATGGAGGTAAACTTTTACAATTTTAAATTAATCCCTCTTGAAACAAGGAAAAATTTTGCTGGGCGCCTATGATAGAAAGAAATTTTTACCATCCGCCTATGGTGAATAAAAATTAAGCTCATGATAGACCCCCTTGAAAAATTTTACCCTACGCTTATGACAAATTTTACAAATTAATCAATCCCCTTGACATATTTTTATCTCAAGCTTTAGGTAGATGAAAATTTTGGGAACCCCTTTGAATTTTTTTTAAGGTACAACAAATGGTCGACGATGGCCCCTATGAAAATCGAAAGATGTCGCTTCAGTCTCAACGTCGTTAGTAATCTCTTATACGCAGTCGGCGGTGCCAGCGAAGCAGACGAGTACGAAGTCAGTACTTGCGAATGCTACAACCCCCTATTAGATTCCTGGTATATGATCCAACCCCTACCGATCTACGTTAGTCAACACGCAGGGGCGGGCTACGAAAATAATTACGATTTAAAGTTGTTTATATGCGGTGGCATCGACAGAGACAATGTACAGGTTCGTATCAAATTCTAACAATAAAAAGGGGTGTTAATTTTAAACTAATTTATTTCCAGAGCAACAATCTTTATTGTTACAACGTAAATTTGGAAAAATGGCAACTGTGTACGCCGATGTTGATATCTCGCGCCGATCACGTGATGTTGAACATCGGGAAATTTTTGTACGTTTGCGGAGGATGGACAGAGGATAGTGACACAAGAGCTAGGACGTTAGTTGATACTATAGATGCTTATGATGTGGAGAAAGATAGTTGGAAGGTAAGTTGAAAATAAAAAAACAAAATATTGGTTTTTTTTAAAAATGGGGAAACCAAAAAAGGGAACAGTGTCCAAAAAAAACTGAAATATTGGAAGAATTGAGTACAGAAACGAAAAAACAATGGTGTGAATTGTGTTCAAAAATCATGGGAAAATGGGTGAAACGTGTCCAAAAATCCATGAAAAATGGGTGAAACGTGTCCAAAAATCCATGAAAATGGGGGGCAGTGGATAAAAAGTCATAAGAAATAGAGAGAAATAGACTCAAGAATAAATTGAGGGAATCGTGCTCAAAAAATCATAAGAAAATTAATAAAATTTGTCCAAAAATCCATAAAAAATGGGGGGTCCATGTCCAACGAATAAAAGTGTACAAAAAGTCATAGGTAAGAAATAGAGAAATATGTTCAAAAACAAAATTGAGGGCATTGTGCACAAAAATCATAAGAAAATGAATGAAACGCGTCCAAAAATTCATAAAAAAAATGGGGGGGACATGTTCAACGACCAAAAAAAAAGGAAAGTGTACAAAAAGTCATAAGAAATAGAGAGAAATATGTTCAAAAATAAAATTGAGGAAATTGTGCTCCAAAATAATAAGAAAATGAATAAAACTTGTCCAAAAATCCATAAAAAATGGGGGGACCAACCAAAGAAGAAAAAATGAGAGGAAAGTAACAAAAATCATGATAAATGGAGATAATTAGATTCAAAATGAATAGAGGAAATCATAATAAATAAAATCATAAGAAAATTGATATGAGACCTGTCCAAAAATTCCATTAAAAGTAGGGGTATACAATGTCCGACGAAAAAAAAAGAGAAATTTGTACAAACTTGAGAAATTGAGAGTTAAGGGCACAAAAAACCTGAGCAATTGAGGAAAAATATGCTCAAAAATAAATAAAAAATGGGGGGCCCATGTCCAACGAAAAACTGCAAGAAAAATATGAAAAAATCACTTGAAAATAAAAATGTATCTATTATTATTATTATTGATTTTTTTTCCAGATAGTAACGGTAGTCCCCACTCCTCGCTACCACGCAGGCATAGTGTGCGTCGACAAAAAAATTTATTTCGTCGGCGGCTTCAGCAGCGACGACGTCTTCGATAAAAACACCGCAGCCATAGAAGTCTACGACTTGGATACCGGCATATGGACCATCGAAGATAAGTATCCTCAAAATATTTGGGAACACACTTCCGCGACTCTTTACATTCCGAAATGTCGAGACGACATGGAAGTGTTAGACGCTAGCGAAGTTACGACGTGATCCAATTTATGATTTTTTCCGTAATATATTTATTTTGTACGGAATTGTTTGATTTACCCACATCGTAAATTCAAAAAAAAACCAAAAAGTATTTTTTTATATATTTTTCGTTTTTTTTTTCATTATTAGGGTTCAAATAGACTCAGTGGTAAGTGCTCTGTGCAAAATTGTTGAATTTATTTAAAAATATAAATAAAATAACCCTTTTTTTTTAAATTTTACTCTACGCCTATGGTAAAAGTGGATTTTTACAAATTAATTAACCTTTTTAAAATTTTTTTCTTACGCTTATGGTAGATCAAAAGTTTGGGGTGAATTAATGAAGTTTTTTTGGAAAATTTTATGTTTTTCCAAATTTTTTTCCAGGTACAAAAGAAAAAAAAACGGAAGATTTTTTTTTGTTTCGTAAATTTTTACAAATTAATTAACCCTCTTCAAAAATTTTATCTTACGCTTATGGTAGATCAAAAGTTTGGGGTGAATTAATGAAGTTTTTTTTTTGGAAAATTTTATATTTTTTCAAATTTTTTTCCAATTGTTTTTTTTAATGTTTCGTATGTTTTACAAATTAATTAACCCTTTTTAAAATTTTTATCTTACTCATATGGTTGGTCAAAAGTTTGGGGTAAATTGATTTGGAAAATTTTATATTTTTCCAAATTTTTTTCCACGTCCAGAAAGATTTTTATTGTTTTTTTTTTAAATGTTTCGTAGATTTTTACAAATTAATTAACCCTTTTTAAAATTTTTATCTTACGCATATGGTTGGTCAAAAGTTTGGGGTAAATTGATTTGGAAAATTTTTATATTTTTCCAAATTTTTTTCCACGTCCAGAAAGATTTTTATTGTTTTTTTTTAAATGTTTCGTAGATTTTTACAAATTAATTAACCCTCTTTAAAATTTTTATCGTACGCTTAAGGTAGATTAAAATTTTGGGTAAATTGATGAAGTTTTTTGGAAAATTTTACATTTTTCCAGGTTCAAAAAAAAACTCGAAATATCGGAAGATTTTTATTGTGATTTTTTAAAATGTTTCTTTTTTTTATTATTACAGTCAATATCACTAAAAAATAAAAGAAACAATATATCACAAGTATACCGTTCAACTCGTATTAAGAAAATTAAAAATAATACTCTGAGTATATATATATATTAAAATCTAAATCTAGCTAGCTAAAATCGGTATAAAAACTCTATTAAAATAAATTAAGAGAAAAATTAAAAAAAAAATACACAATTTACAAAAATTTAAGCTCTCAAAATTGCTATAATAGAGGGCTTGTTTATTTAAAAAGAATAAAAAACGTAAGGCTTAGTTATATACTACAATATCGATAGAAAATTTAATCTGAACCAATTTTCCACACAAAAATTAACTGAAAACCGTCACTATTTAAGATCTGCGCATGTTCAAAACTTTTAAAAAGAATTTCCACAAGAAGGGGAAGGGAAAATAACCGTTCCACTCACCCATCACAATTTTCAAGATTATTTTTTTGTCAATATGACACATCTTCGAGAAATATTTAAGTAGTTATAATAAGCAGAAAGGCTGGGAAAGAAGGACATCTGCTACACAGATGGCTCTAAATACGAAGAGTGAGGAGCAAGAAATTTAAGTCATTTGTACATCCTCCTGAAAATTCATTAAAAATAGAGAAAAATGTTCAAACATAAAATTGAGGGAATTGTGCTCAAAAATTATAAGAAAATGGATAAAACTTGTCCAAAAATCCATAAAAAATGGGGGGGACCATGTTCAACGACTAGGGAAGGGTCAGGATCCCCCTAACCATAACTAATGTTGGTTAAAATTTAAGAGGATACGCTCTACCGTCTCTCCCTGTACACACATTCACGACATAAGAATGAATAGCAATCAATTTTTTGTTCTCCAATTGAACACTGTCCCAAAATACAAAAATCTTATTGCTATTTTTCAAAAAAACAACGTTGGAAATGACATTTTGTATTTTCTCGATAAAGCATATTAAAACTACACAGCCTTTCTCAACTATATAAATATTAAGATATCAACCAACTTTTTTTTTTGGCGCTGTTTGAAATAAAAAATAAATCCAGATCTTAAATATATGATTACCTTTGTTACATTTTGAAAAATGGGTCCAAAAACATGATAGTCTAAAATTTGTTTAGTTAACAGCAAAATGAAAAAGTCTAAGAAACTCTAATTATTTATATTATATTTGAATTATTATGAAAGGAACTACCATTTTCCTTGAAATTAATAGAATTTAAGTACGTACTGTAGATAGATTGGAGTGGCACATGCAGTAGTTCCACCACTTTCAAATAATCTTTATCTGAAAGCAAAAACGAATATATTAAGAATAACAGTACGCAGTTTTGCCAACGTTCCGTATGACTGACGTTAAACTTTGGCAAGTCTATCTGGACCTGTGAAAGGAATGCAGTCGAAAACATTCGATATTGCCACGTTTAACTATGGAATAGCTAAGATGTAGTGACAATAATTAGAAAATAGACTTCTGGCTTCTTATTTGCAAGCACATGCATGTGTTCTTCCCTCTCACTTCGTCAATTGACAGATTGACTTATCCAGTGGCGTTGGTATTGTCAGTTTCCTTTGTTTTTCCACTTTTACTCCATAAAATACGCCATTGGTACGTTTATGACAGATATGCGCCATGTTTCCTCGCCTCCTACCGATGCCCCGTAGGTTCAGATAAACTTGCCAAACTATAGATTCTGCTGGTGACGTGTTTTATATGTAAATACCTAAACTGTCTGAAAATGTAGTACTCACCATTCTCCGGAGTAATAACTCCATGCCTAATTAAAAAGTCCAAAGCTACTGGAGCGCTGGTAGTTTTAAAATCAGCAGTCATTATTTTGTCCAGGCACTGATGGGCGGTGAGTAGTTCAAAAGTTTCAACTTCACCGTCCGCATTGACTGGTACAAAATCTACCGGTAGTTCCAAGTCAAAGACGAATTCCGTGTTGGGGAAAAGACCTCGTTCTGATTCGAAATAAAATCTGGTAGAAAAAAAAAACCTATACTCCAGTATATATACAGCTTTAAGACAATAGAACGTCAACTGTCATTCTTGTCAAAAAAACGTCAACTGTCGGAAAAAACAATATCAACTGTCATTCTTGTCGGAAAAAACAACGTCAACTGTCATTCTTGTCGGAAAAAACAATGTCAACTGTCATTCTTGTCAGAAAAAACAATATCAACTGTCATTCTTGTCGGAAAAAACAACGTCAACTGTCATTCTTGTCGGAAAAAACGTCAACTGTCATTCTTGTCGGAAAAAACAATGTCAACTGTCATTCTTGTCAGAAAAAACAATCTCAACTGTCATTCTTGTCGGAAAAAACAATGTCAACTGTCATTCTTGTCAGAAAAAACAATGTCAACTGTCATTCTTGTCAGAAAAACAACGTAAACTGTCATTCTTATCAGAAAAAACAACGTCAACTGTCATTCTTGTCAGAAAAAACAATGTCAACTGTCATTCTTATCAGAAAAAACAACGTCAACTGTCATTCATGTCAGAAAAACAACGTCAACTGTCATTCTTGTCAGAAAAACAACGTAAACTGTCATTCTTGTCAGAAAAACAACGTAAACTGTCATTCTTGTCAGAAAAAACAACGTCAACTGTCATTCTTGTCAGAAAAAAATCCTTTTTGTTGGCCACAGTGACCTTAAACTGAACGCCTCTATTAAAGAACTGTCAGAGTACAATATTGACGAACTATTTAAGATGATCCAAGTAAAGATAAGACTGATTCTATTCAAGTTTGTTCTAAATTAATTTCTATGTCTGTCTTACACCTTACTTTATTTAAATAATGACTTCCTGTTTTTGTAATTGTTGTTAAGTTCTAGTCAAAATATTGATATTATTTTGACCTAGGGTATGGGTCAAAGGAAATGATATTATCCAGCAGGAAACTGTCGGATATTATTTGCAATATATCGAATCGAAATATAGCGAAAGGAAAAAATGAATTTGCCACTTTATATATAATTAAATGAGAATGCGGATACTTACGAGACACAGCCAGCACTAACTACATTTTTTAATAATTCTACAGGTACAGATGCTTCTTCCATTGCTTCTTTATGGGCAGTCTCCAAGATTCCGTGGCCCACTGACAAACCACCTCCTACCATATTGTCCCATTTCCCTTCAAAAAAGAGTCTAGGTGAGAACGGTTTTCAAATAATTTGTTAAAAATCAAAACTAGAACAAAAAAAATCTACATTTGAATTAAAATAAATAATTTTGGTAGGAAAAGTGAGATTTACCTGGCCACGTTTCTTTGGTGGGTGAACGTTTTTGGAACCAAAGACACAAACCTGAAAAAAATTATTATAAATTCCGTTTTTTTTTGTCCTACTAGTTAAGTACACTATTTTTTCTACAAATTTCTTATAAACGTCAAATAACTAACCTAAAACTGGATGCCTAACATATCCATTGATATCCACACCATAATTTGCAATGCCGAATAAACAAGTTGCGGATCTATCCATTTTTAACAAACTTTTAGAAGTAAAATCAGTTCTAACTTCGTAACACTGAAAATATAAAATTACATACAATTTCAGTTAGAAATCTCAAAAGTAATGTAACAGGGTGATTCAATTTTGCACATTTTTAAATGCCTATACTTTAAAACGACTTAAAAGTTTTTCATTCATTAAATAAATGTCGTTGAACCTCAATATTTATTTATTTAAATAGATTTGATCGAAAACGGTTAGTAGATAAATATTGTTATCGAGTAAATTTGAAGTATAAAACAACAAATGATAATAAAATAGTTCAAATGAACTAAACAAATACAGAAATTGGGAAAAGGTCAATATTTGAGAATTATAAAACAATAGGATTTAATAATTTTCCTTCTATTACAATCAGAGAAGAGAAAGGAAGGTCTAAAGAGACTATGGAGGTGGGAGATACTAGAAAGATGGTTAGGGTGATGAGAGAGACTTGGGAGATGCGAGGGACAAGAGAGATAAGCATGAATGGGGATATTATAGATACAGATATGGGAGAGACGAAGGATATAAGACAGATAAGTGAGTGTGGGAGATTAGATAGACAATGGAGAGGAGAGAGACTAGGAAGAGAAATATTAGGGAGATTAGACAGACAATGGAGAGGAGATAGACTAGGAAGAGAAATATTAGGGAGATTAGACAGACAATGGAGAGGAGAGAGACTAGGAAGAGAAATATAGGGAGATTAGACAGATAATGGAGAGGAGAGAGATTAGGAAGAGAAATATTAGGGAAATTAGACAGACAATGGAGAGGAGAGAGACTAGGAAGAGAAATTTAGGGAGATTAGTCAGACAATGGAGAGGAAAGAGACTAGGAAGAGAAATATTAGGGAGATTAGACAGACAATGGAGAGGAGAGAGACTAGGAAAAGAAATATTAGGGAGTATAGACAGACAATGGAGAGGAGAGAGACTAGGAAGAGAAATATTAGGGAGATTAGACAGACAATGGAGAGGAGAGAGACTAGGAACAGAAATTTAGGGAGATTAGTCAGACAATGGAGAGGAGAGAGACTAGGAAGAGAAATATTAGGGAGATTAGACAGACAATGGAGAGGAGAGAGACTAGGAACAGAAATTTAGGGAGATTAGTCAGACAATGGAGAGGAGAGAGACTAGGAAGAGAAATATTAGGGAGATTAGACAGACAATGGAGAGGAGAGAGACTAGGAAATGAAATATTAGGGAGTTTAGACAGACAATGGAGAGGAGAGAGACTAGGAAAAGAAATATTAGGGAGATTAGACAGACAATGGTGAGGAGAGAGACTAGGAAAAGAAATTTAGGGAGATTAGTCAAACAATGGAGAGGAGAGAGACTAGGAAGAGAAATATTAGGGAGATTAGACAGACAATGGAGAGGAGAGAGACTAGGAAATGAAATATTAGGGAGTTTAGACAGACAATGGAGAGGAGAGAGACTAGGAAAAGAAATATTAGGGAGATTAGACAGACAATGGTGAGGAGAGAGACTAGGAAAAGAAATATTAGGGAGTATAGACAGACAATGGAGAGGAGAGAGACTAGGAAGAGAAATATTAGGGAGATTAGACAGATAATGGAGAGGAGAGAGACTAGGAACAGAAATTTAGGGAGATTAGTCAGACAATGGAGAGGAGAGAGACTAGGAAGAGAAATATTAGGGAGATTAGACAGACAATGGAGAGGAGAGAGACTAGGAAATGAAATATTAGGGAGTTTAGACAGACAATGGAGAGGAGAGAGACTAGGAAAAGAAATATTAGGGAGATTAGACAGACAATGGTGAGGAGAGAGACTAGGAAGATGAAACAGACAAGGAGATAAGAGACTAGGGAGGTGAGAGACAATGGATAGGAAAGATACTCTATAGAGGTGAGAGGTAAGGAAAATAAGATAATGCGAAAAATGAGGGGATGGGGAAATGAGAAACAGAAGGGAGATGAGAGCAAGAAAGGCATGACATTTTCATATTGATTAGAAAAGACTTATTTTTTAAATATCCAGTTAACCAACAATTTATAAATATCGTTAGAATTTGATACTATAATTAATAGGTAAAAGGAAACTAGAAATATAATTTCAATATTTTATCTTGTATGCCAAGGTTTTGCAATAACGTTTTTATCTCTTTCACACTATCATATTATGATAAAACGTTGGTAAATACTAGAAGTTATTTTTATAAAAATACACATTAGTGGGTTTCGTTACCTTTACTCATTTGTTTATGTTAATTTAACAATACTACAGATAATTATGTGTTCCTATTTTGCTGCTCCACCCTGTATTTATGTTAAATACAATACGACCTTGATTATAAATAAATTGCTTTTGTGGGTTATTAAGACATACCTAAAATTCTTTGTCATTCAACATACTGTTGTTATTAATAAGGTCAATGATTAATCTAATTGAAAAAAATATTTTTCTAAATAGTTCATTATTATCACTGTCTCTTTTTATTTATGGACATAAAAAAGTCATAACTACAATCTTTATTATTAAATAAAGCTATGTACGAGCAGCTGAAAATGCATGAAATTCTTTTTCAGACACTTTTTATCACTCAATAATGTTATTAAATGCAATATTCAATTTTTTACTCCACAAATATGTAATTTTTTTATATATAAATTGGTAAACATGTTGACCTTGGCAAAATACCACAATCTGATGTATTTTAAATGAAATATCAAATACACAAACCCACTTTTTGATATCCACCAACCTGCAAAGCTAATTGTTACATTTAGAGTCTGATGAATGAAGTTGGTTGATTATATTTATAGCAATCTACAAACTACCAGTACTTTAACATATTTACACATAATAAATGAGGACACTATTCAATTAATACTTTCATCAAATGATATGAAGTTGAAATATTTCAGGTAAAAACTCACCTCATCTCTCCAGCCCTTCAAGGTTATAAATACATTTTCTGCTCTTAGTTCTTTAAGAACTTTTTCAATGTGGTTACTTCGTTCTTCATAGTCTCTAAAAGCTGGATTCAATTCCACACATCCGGAAGATACTGAAAATACCTAAAATGAAACAAGTTTGAAAATATATATCTGTAAATAGTATTATATTTAGCATTGATAACACACATATGAATTTTGATAAGCAATAACCATATTTCTAGCATTCAAAGATTTTAAAAACAATTATAAAATTGATTTGATTTGAATGTTTATTACCTCTGGGTATTTCAAAAGCTGTTTCATAACCTCAGGTCTAACCAAACCAACCTGATAGCCTTCGACAACAAAAGGTTTGCATTCTGCTGATTTCAACCCTAAAAGTTTTAAAACAAGTTTGAAAAAAGTGTGTATGGGTGTATCTTGCATAGATCAATAGCACAGCCATAGCTGGTTTAATACTAGGATTTTACGGACTGTTTCAATTAAATAAGCATTAAAATTTATTTCAAAATGGAGAAATATGGTTGAACTTACCTGACAAATAAAAGCAATTGAATTTTTGGGCTAATCTTAACGTGCGAGACATTTCTGTTTTCTCTCTCAATGACATAATGAATGTTGTGCTTTTATCCTGTGCGTGACAGGTGCGTAATTGATTATGTAGTTATTTTTAGTGATATATTTTATGTTGGTAAAATGAAACCTAATTGATAGGCAGTTTTCTGAAGAGAAAAGTTAACCGGAAAAAATATGTAATTGATAATGTTATATAAATTCATACAATTGTGAAAGTATACGTAATTTACAATTACAATATACCTTTTAGCATAGTTATTACTTCACTGATTTTATTTGCGAGTGTTTTTCAAATGCTCTAAAATTGACATTAATGACATTAGTAGTGATCTTATTTTTTCAATGTTGTCTTCTTGTATTTGCTTCCCAACTGCCACACATCACACATTTATTTTGACAACCGGGTGACGTGTAAAGAAATTTGGTGAAAATATTTAAAGTTGCAGTTTTTTCACCCATAATGGGCACCTTTAAACGGGATCAGGATGAAGGTAATGATGGAAAATTCCAGAAAAGTGATTCTTAATTCATTTAAATTTATTTTACAGGTGGCTTCGGTAATTTCCAAAATCTTGAGAAAACTACTGTTTTACAAGAAGCTAGAATATTTAATGAAACAAGTATTCACCCTAGAAAATGCACACATATACTAACAAAACTATTATATATATTGAACCAGGTACCTATTTTTATCAATTATCTAATTATATACTTAATTGTTTTCTTTAAGGGCGAAGCTTTGAGTGCCAAAGAAGCTACAGATGTATTCTTTGCCATGACAAAACTATTCCAATCAAAAGATGTAATCTTACGAAGAATGGTTTATTTAGGAATCAAGGAACTAAGTTCAATTGCAGACGATGTTATAATAGTAACATCAAGTCTAACAAAAGATATGACTGGCAAAGAAGGTAAATAATTTAGTTATTAGAATAATTGAATCTAAAATTTTATTTTTTTAACTAGATATGTATAGAGCAGCAGCTATTAGAGCACTTTGCAGTATTACGGATGCTACAATGCTACAAGCTATTGAAAGATACATGAAACAAGCTATTGTTGATAAAAATTCAGCAGTTAGCTCAGCTGCACTAGTTAGTTCATTACATATGACTAAAATGGCTCCGGATGTTGTAAAAAGATGGGTGAATGAAGCACAAGAGTCTGTCAATAGTGAAAAGTGAATATTTTTTAATATTATTGTTTGTGCAATTTATTACTGTCACTTTTTTCAGCGTTATGGTTCAGTACCATGCTTTAGGTCTTTTATATCGTATCAGGAAGATTGATAGATTGGCAGTAACAAAATTAATTGCGAAATTAACAAAGTCTACTTTAAAAAGTCCTTATGCCATGTGTATGCTGGTAAGTAAATAATAAATATTTTATTCGTGTTCCTAATCTTGGTACTATTTTTTTTTTAGATTAGAATTACAGCTAAACTACTAGAAGAAGAAGATTCTAGCAACGATTCTCCTTATTTTAACTACCTATTATCCTGCATAAGACACAAATCGGAAATGGTAGTATACGAAGCAGCACACGCTCTGGTTAACTTAAAAAATACAACAAATCGCGAATTAGCACCAGCTGTTAGCGTTTTGCAATTGTTCTGCGGTTCTCCTAGACCGACACTAAGATTTGCTGCAGTTCGCACTTTGAATCAAGTAGCGACTTCACACCCAAATGCAGTTACGGCTTGTAACATCGATCTGGAAATTATGATAAACGATAATAACAGATCGATAGCTACTTTGGCTATAACTAGTCTTTTAAAAACAGGAGCCGAGTCTTCTGTGGAAAGACTGATGAAGCAAATCGCTACTTTTCTTTCGGAAATCAGCGATGAATCTAAGGTGGTTGTAGTACAAGCGATTAAAGCTCTAGCTTTGAAATTCCCTAGGAAGCACAGTTCGTTGATGAACTTCCTTTCGTCTATGCTTAGGGATGAAGGAGGTTTGGAATATAAAGCTTCTATTGCAGGTAAATAGTAGTTCAAATGTTCCAACTACTTTTGTATATTATAATGTATTATTTTTGGCTTAGAAACGATTATTACTATCATCGAAGATAATCCAGACGCTAAAGAAGCTGGGTTGGCTCATTTGTGTGAATTTATCGAAGATTGCGAACATGTTTCATTGGCTGTAAGAATTTTGCATTTATTGGGAAGAGAAGGACCGAAAACAAAACAACCTTCAAGGTAAGATGTATTTCGTTAAAAGGTTCAATTTTAATAGTGTATATTTAATTGTTTCAGATACATTCGTTTTATTTATAACCGCGTTATCTTGGAATGTCCTTCGATAAGAGCTGCAGCGGTTTCTGCTATGGCACAATTCGGTGCATCGTGTCCGGATTTATTGGAAAACATTCAAGTATTACTGGCTAGATGTCAAATGGATTCGGACGATGAAGTTAGAGATAGAGCTACTTATTATAGCAACATATTGAACAAAAACGACAAGAGTCTTTACAATAATTACATTTTGGATACGTTACAAGTAAGAATTTTCATTAATAGTTTTCGAATTTCAAATGTTTAAACGGTAGTTCAAATGTACCAATGGAAATAATCAGTTTAGTTTTCAAATTTCAATAGTTTAAACAGTAGTTCACATGTACCAACAGAATTATTATCAAATAAGAAACAGTAGTTCAAATGTACCAACAGAATTAATCAATTTAGTTTTCAAATTTCAAAAGTTTAAACAGTAGTTCAAATGTACCTACACAATTAATCAGTTTAGTTTTCAAATTTCAAAAGTTTAAACAGTTGTTCAAATGTACCAACAGAATTGATCAGTTTAGTTTTCAAATTTCAAAAGTTTAAACCGAGGGGGTGACCACTCTTGGCAATACATGTACATTTTGCTGGAAATCATTGGCAATCATGAGAAATCGCTAGAAATCCCATTGATACGGAAATCGCGGCAATCATTGTGGAAACATTGAGAAAATTAGTTTTAAAAATTTGAATGGTATTACTGTGGCAAGTACGTCTGCAAATATTATTAACATATCTAATTCCCAAAATAATCTGTAAATTATAAGGGCCTACTACTGTCAATAGCAAAATAATCAAGACTTGTTTGTTTTAGTTAATTCCAGCACGAGTATATGCGGAACATAAAAAAACGCACTATACGAAGACGCTTCAAAAATTTTATTTTCCGAAAAGAGTGTTTAAAATTATCTGTTAATTCCAAACAACTTTTCTTTATGCCATTTTTCAAAATTCTTTCGTATCAAGGTACATTACTCTTGAAGTCAAACAACTGTTCATTATAACCGACTCTTTTGAAATTTGGGAAAATTTGAATACTAATTTGTTGGAAAAAAATAAAAATAATATAAGTTTTTAAAAAGTACTATGAAAAATTGCATGTTGACGATATTTTACTGATGCAGCGCTGTTCCTTTTTGCCTTTATATATTCATCTTTCACTATAACCAACTATAACTAAGCAGCCAGTCAGGCGCGGATACAAGGGGGGGGTAATAGGGTAATTACCCCCCCCCCCCCCGAGTGATTAAAGATTTGTTCGTCCAAATGAACGACCACTAGAATTTATTAGGTTCGCCGTTCGGCCCAGTTCGGTCTTCAGTCGTCGTCCGACGAGTCCTCGTCGTTTTTGTTATTTTTTAAATTAACGAATGATTCAGGGTTCAGTGATAAAATTATTTACCCCCCCCCCGAAAAATCTTCCCAGATCCGCGCCTGAGCAGCCTAGTAATTATTTATTGTTAAAATTACCCATACAGATCACCCGTACAATCGCCCAGCTACGACTGAGTAATAAACACGATGTCGTACACAGTTGATCCAAATCAGAAATGTACTGTCTGTAATCACTTAGTAAATGAAACCTTATCCCATTTACTATTTGACTGTCCAATATATACGACTATGAAGCCGAAGCTTGACTGTTCATTAAGGCCCTTGATAATTTAAACACATTGAATGCTAAAATTATCTCCAGTTACATTTGGAATATACTAAAATTAAGATCATTTATCATTAACAAATAATTAAGCCTTATATAGGTTTCAATTTGTTTTGTTATATATCCTTCGTTTTTTTTTCTCTTTCTCTTTACCTTCATGTGTTGTATACTAGGTAATAATTGTTTTTCTTTTCCTTTTTGTTTTTTTTTGTTACTCAGATTTCTTGCTGTAAACTATTTTGTTTTAAGAGCAATAAAAGTATTATTATTATTATATTATTACATTACTCTTGAAAAATTTTCGTATTTTTGGCCTACCCTGTAGGTTGTTCAACTTGCAATCATTCTATGTGCCGCTGATAAGATTATCAGACATGTACTAACTTTTGACACTGTTCCCATTTGAATTGAAATTGTAATAAAAGAATCCTCTATGTTGCATACTAAGTGGACCACACTGTAGGTATATTAGTTTCGGTACCCGGAGGTCGATCTCCAAAATTTTATAATATTGAAAGATCAAAGTGCATAAAACTGACCGATTTTAGAAAGTCGCTCTAACCCCGGTTCCAACGATTTAAAACATTATTAAATACCTACCCAAATGAAAAAAAATATATAATCTTATCAAAATTTTAGAGTTCGTTCATAATAATGTCAAACTCTTATCAACACGCAATCATCTCGCAATCGCAGAAATCAATGCTATTTCCAGTGAAGTCGTTGGCAGTCCTAGAAAATCAAAGTGATTTCCATGGCAATCCTTGGCAATCGTTGTAAATCATCAAGATTTCCAGGGCAGTCTTTGACAATCGCTAAAAATCCGAGTGATTGCCAGGAAATCGCATCATTTTGGCAATACATGTACATTTTCTGACTGAGTGGTCACCCCCTCGGTTTAAACAGTAGTTCAAATGTACCAACAGAATTAATATCTCAAATATTTCAAATTTCAAAAGTTTAAACATTAGTTCAAATGTACCAACAGAATTAATCAATTAAGGTTTCAAATTTCAAACAGTAGTTCAAATGTACCAACAGAATTAATATCAAGTATATCAAATATCAAAAGTTTAAACAGTAGTTCAAATGTACCAACAGAAGCAATATCTCAAGTATATCAAATTTCAAAAGTGTAAACAGTAGTTCAAATGTACCAACATAATTAATCAATTAAGTTTTCAAATTTCAAACAGTAGTTCAAATGTACCAACAGAATTAATATCAAGTATATCAAATATCAAAAGTTTAAACAGTAGTTCAAATGTACCAACAGAAGCAATATCTCAAGTATATCAAATTTCAAAAGTGTAAACAGTAGTTCAAATGTACCAACATAATTAATCAATTAAGTTTTTAAATTTCAAACAGTAGTTCAAATGTACCAACATAATTAATCAATTTAGTTTTCAAATGTCAAAAGTTTAAACAGTAGTTCAAATGTACCAACAAAATTAATCAGTTTAGTTTTCAAATTTCAAAATTTTACACAGTAGTTCAAATGTACCAACAAAATTAATCAGTTTAGTTTTCAAATTTCAAAAGTTTAAACAGTAGTTCAAATGTACCAACAGAATTAATATCTCAAGTATTTCACATTTCAAAAGTTTAAACAGTAGTTCAAATATACCAACAAAATTAATCAGTTTAGTTTTCAAATTTCATAAGTTTGAACAGTAGTTCAAATCTACCAACATAATTAATCAGTTAAGTTTTCAAATTTCAAAAGTTTGAACAGTAGTTCAAATGTACCGACAGAATTAACATCTCGATTGGTTGTTGTCAGGTTTCGATCCCAGCATTAGAACGTTCTTTGAGGGAGTACCTACAAAATCCAATCGATGAACCGTTCGATATAAAATCGGTACCACTAGCTCCAGTTATAACAACGGAGGAAAGAGAAATCAAGCAAAAACCCGATGGAATACTTGCAGGTAACAGTTTTCGGTGCTTTCTTTGATAAGGTTTTAAAAAAATTAAATAATAACAGGTCCCGTTCGCCCCGCTCCAGTGTCCAGAGAAGAAAACTTTGCCGAAAAACTTTCCGCTATACCTGGTATACAACAACTTGGTCCCTTATTTAGAAGCTCTGAAGTCGTCGAACTTACCGAATCCGAAACAGAGTATTACGTTCGATGCATTAAGCATTGTTTTGCACACCATCTGGTACTTCAGTTCGATTGCCTTAACACTTTAGCAGATCAACTTTTAGAAAATGTCAGAGTGGGTTTAGAACCGAGCGAAGGTTTCGAAGTACTATCTCAAATTCCATGTGAAAAGCTACATTACAATGAAATGGGTACCACTTACGTAGTTCTCAAATTCCCCCACGACGATCTACCTAGTTGTGTCGGAACTTTCGGAGTGGTACTTAAATTCATTGTTAAAGATTGTGATCCTACAACCGGAGTACCAGACTCTGAAGAAGGTAAGAGTACCTTAAAATTGACTGTAAAAGTACTTTACTTTCTTTATTTTTTAAAGGTTACAATGACGAATACATACTAGAAGATTTAGAAGTAACGTTGGGCGACCAAATTCAAAAAATAACCAAAGCTAATTGGGCGGCTGCTTGGGAAGAAGCAGCTACTACTGCAATAGAAAAAGAAGATACTTATTCCTTGAGTTCGATTAATACTTTGAACGATGCTGTTAAAAATATTATTCAGTTCCTTGGTTTGCAGCCGGCTGAGAGGACTGATAAAGTTCCTGAAGGAAAGTCCACGCATACGCTACTGCTTGCTGGTAAGTCCAATATATTTGAGCAGAGTCTCACTTTTAACCAATATTTGTTCACTAAACGTTCCTTTAGGCCTGTGCTCCCGATCCCAGTTGTTCCCGTTGTGTGCAAATGTTTATTTTTTGAACGAATCAACCGTTATTTTCTTTCAGGTGTATTTAGAGGTGGTATAGATATTTTAGTTCGATCGAAGCTCGCTTTATCGGATGGCGTAACTATGCAACTAACTGTCAGATCACCGGATCCGGACGTAGCGGAGTTGATAACTTCGTCTGTAGGTTAAATTATTACTCGGTAGTATTTCTCGATATTCGTTATTAAAAAGAAAATGTATATGTACTTTTGATTTATTAGATTTTTATTATTAAAACATATTTTAGGATATATTTCTTTATTTATCCTCATATTATGGAGCCATAGACAACATTAGGAGTCTATTCCTGGATTTACCGATTTGATATATAAATGACGTTGTCAGTTGTCAACGTTTGAAAACATAGGCATTTTTTCGTGACAAATTATTTTAAAACTAGTTCAAAACGAAAAATGATCGACAGTTAGAAACAGTTTGTCAAGAAAAAATGGCTTAAATTGTTTTTCCGGTTGTCATTAGTGTCAAATCTATGTGTCAACCTGTTAGAGAGAGGGTATTTATTGATTTGATATCTACAGGAGTCTATTCCTGCATTTACGGATTTGATATTTAAATGACGTCATTTGTCAACGTTTGAAACCGTTTTTCGTCAGGGCCATAGAGATGTTTCTAGTCTCCATGCTCAAGGTGATTGTCATTATTGTCAACGTCAATCTGTTAAGGGGTGGGTATTTATTGATTTGATATCTACAGGATGTTCTAATTAAATAATGAAATTTTCTTCTGTTAAACTGTTTTATTGAAAAAATAATAATAATATACATTTATTATTAAAACTATTAAATTAAAAATTGATTTTCTTGGGTTTTCGCAATTTCCTCTTTGAACGTTGATATAGTCTCTTTAGCCATTTTCAATTTATTTTTCAAATTTGAAATTTCAGTCCTTATTTTCTGTTTAGCTTCCAAAATAGTTTTCAGAGTCTTTTCTTTCTTTTCTTCAACTGAAAATCACATTTATACCCGCCTAATTTTCAAGAGCATTTGTTTCAACTCGAATTAACGAAAAAGTCATTAAAACTGTCAAAAATGACATATAATAATGAATTAAAAAACATTAAATTAACCGATTTGGTCACCTCTCCCCATGCCATGGACGAAACCCAAAAATTCGAAGAAAGATTGAAGCGACAAAGAAGATTTTCTGGTATTTTTGGATTAGTTGAAACAGATTTAAATATGCACCAAGCTGCAATGGAAGATTTAGAAACAGAGGTTTTGGAAAATAAATTTAAGACTACAAAACGGAAAAGTACTTCTAAAATTCAAACTATAGATCATTTTCACAACAAAAGAAAATCTCAAATAAAGGATGATGGAAAAGTTGATCTTCTTAACTCAGAGGATTCCATAGAATTAAAATCAATTAGAAAAATCAACGACAAACAAATTGTGAAGAGAAGAATATCAAATAAAATTGATAAAGAAGAATCAAAAGAAAACAATGACAAATATAAAAACGCTACTACTAATGTCAACTATAGAAAACATTTCGAGGAAGATAAACATTACAGAACAATAAAAAAATATATAAAAGAAAAAGCAGAAGCTCCCACATTACAAACACCCAAAATTCATCCTGAAAAAAATAAATTTCAATCTCTAACAAAAAAAAATGTTACTCAATCTTTGAGTAAAAAAGATTCTTCAACTGATTTTTCCGAAGTACCATCAATGAATGAAACTTTAAGATCTGAACATCCTTTTCAAACAAAACCCGATGAAAAAATAGAAGAGTTTGAAATTATGTCAAATGAGGAAAATAATTATTATGAACATCCTGATATTTTGAAGTATTACACAGACAGAACCATAGAGAAATTTAAGAATTTAGAAACAATTTTTGAACAACCAAAAGGTAAATAATAAGCTGTGTATATTTAAGGAACTGAGAAAGTAATTGTATTGTTCAAGGTGAAATGATAATGGGAAAACGTAAACTAAAGAGATACCTTAATTTGGAGGAAACGTTTAGTGTAAAAAAACAATCTAAAAGAAAAATTAAAGCTAGAAAGGTGAATCCCTATTTTAGAATGGAAACTTTGAATTGGAACCAGTTAACGTTGAAAGAAAATGAGTTTTTTGGTTAAATTTTATTCAGTTTCTTTGTGTAAGTTGATATTTCACAGAAATTAACCAATTTAATCATGAATCTTTTCAATTTTATAGGTAAATTATTACTGTATGTCAAAAATTATGAATTTGGGGAGAGGTGAGTTAATATTATTAACAATGTCCACAAAAATTTGCTTATTACTTACAGTTAGTATTATGATCCCATCTTGCTAATGTCAATTGCTTTGTGTTAGTCAATAAATGATGCATGAGCTGTGTGGGGTCTTGAAATATAATTTCATCATAGCTTTCCGATACTAAACCCTTGCTTTGTTCAATACCAATATCTTGTGTACTACCCGAATGAAAGAGTTTTAGAATGTGGTACATTGTAACCTAGAAAAGATAAATTTTTATACAATTTATATTATAGTCTGTAATTTCTCTTACCGGTCGTTCGTTTGGATCGTGGAAATATATTTTAATTACAATTTCAAATTCTCCCCAACCAGTTTCACTGAGCTCGTAAGGTGGTTTAACTACTATTCGGTTTTGATTTGCATAACTTTCGTGTAATTTAAACTGTACTTTTTTTACATAAGTTGACATATCTTCGTTGTTATAGGGTTTTACGTATACTGTCCATTGATGTGTGTGACCGTCTTCCTCTCTTTTCTTGCCAAAATATCTAGCTACGTTTCCATATACTAAAGGTTTTACTATACAGATCCCCTAAAGAAGAGTTTAACATAAAATGTGTTTAATTTTGGTCAATATATGATTACCTTCATTCTTCCTCCAGAATCTGGACCAAAATCAGTGGGCAAGCTCATCTCTTTTATATTTACAAATATCGTTTTTAAAAACAAACAACTCTGTTTCAATTTTTGAAGGTTATATTATCATAGATAATCTAATAACCACTGAACTTACTTCGATGTATCAAAGTACTTAATTCACAGAACTACACTTACACAAGGTTAGGTTATAATTCTGTAATGTTATATGTTAGGTTAGGACCGGCTTTACAAATTACATCTCAAATTTAAGATATTCTTTTGTATAAAATCAAAATAATCCGCACCATGTCTATGAATCTAAATATTCCTAGTTAAACTTGATATAAGCGGCAGAATTATTTAATTGCAATAATTAGCTCATTAGAATATTTTTAAAATTTGTAAAAACATTCGAATATAAAATATTTCCCCTTGCGCCGTACCTGTAACGTCAAAAAAATTTTAAGCAAAAAACAATATATAGAGTGCTGTGAAATTTGAACAATTCTGCGTACTTCCACTTCGCGTCCTTTGTCTACGAGCTTTCGTTGATTTAACTTGTCGGTACGTGAATTATTATCGTGAAAAACGTTTTAATTGCTTGTAATTAAACTGTAGTGTTTAATAATAATAACATTCGTGTGTGTTAATAATTAATAGTGTTGTGTTTAGTGATGGAATTGGAAAATAAGTTAATTATTAATGATTGATGGTAAGTTTCTATACACCTTGTAATATTAGGTGTAGGGTGTGCGTAAGCATATTCATGGCGTATGCTTTTTTGAAATTTTATTATAAAATTATTGTCCAGCTTTATACAATGATGGAATATTGGTACTGGGGGATGGAAACAACATTTTATTTTAATTAATTTGATTTTTCAACATACTAATGTTCTTATTCCTTATTATAGTAGGTAGGGTCATAGTAGGGTAGGTGTGTCGAAAATCATTTTCGGCCATTTTGATCTGCGAGTAACTGAATTCCTAAAAAAACCCACTTTACAAATTTTCTATGTTTTTAAATACATTTATATTTTTCGTTCTGTTTAAAATGATTACTATAAAGGACGATCCATCTTCAGATATTTTACCAAAACCAAAATTATCAGTTTCTACTTTATGTTGTTTAATAATTAGGTACTAGATGGCGCTGTAAGTGAGAAAATTGAGATTTTGATGCTTTTAGGTTATTTTTTGAATACATTTATTATAAATATTAATAAGAATTTTTTATTTATTGCAGGTAGACTGTTTAAAGGTAGGTGACTGTTGTCTAGAAGTGCAAAAATAGAACTATATCTATTTTTGCTATTCTAGAAGTATGCCTGAAATGTTTTTGCTTTTTATAGGGTAAAATTGATATGTTGCAAAATTTATAACAATTATATCTTTGATTTCCAATACCTATATCAATATATATTTGAATAAGCCGGCTAAAATAATGACAAATGCAACAGTTTTCTATTTATAAATTTGTGTATGTTATGAATTCTTGTTGAGAGGATCACATAGTTATTTCATGAACAATAAATAGTTGTACCTATTTCTTAAAAATCTTTTCAAATCTTCTAACTTTTCTACACAATAAGCCAGTTTTTCTAGAACTTCAGTCAAAATTCAATAAACTGAGATACTTTATATTGAATAGCTAGTCTACTGTGGCTATGCTGAATGTCTTAGTAATTTGTTGAGATTATAGTACTATGAAATAACTATGTGATGAGTCTAATTGTGGTAGTAAGTGATGAATGTGGTTAAAACAGTCTGGAATGGGATGGTTTATGGTTTTGGAGCAGATCAAATGGAGCATGGATAAAGGGGGTAAGTGATTTTTATATCTATTTAGCATGTCTATGAATCATTTGTTTCGATAACTTTATAATACCGGGTGTCTCAGAATGTTTTTTGCGGATATTTTTTGAAATTTTCAGCATTATGTTGTGTATTGTGTGTAGTGTGGATTCCATGGATTATATGGTGAGTGTTTACTCTATTTTGGAACATTTTATTACAGCAAGTTCTACTGATTTTTAATAATTTCACATTTCTTGGCAAAGCGACATCATGAAAATATGCTTTTATATTCTGACATTTCATCTACGTTTGATGTAGATCTATGACCATCCATAATTGAGGTTATGGTTCTACCGCCAAAGCAACGTGAGGTGGTATTGTTGTTTATAGACTGATTTTTGAATTTACAAGCCCCTTAATTAAAAATGCAACAATATTTCGAATCATTATCAATAATTGTGTTGTCTGTAGCAGCATTAATATTAGCTTTTATGATAGTTTTAAATCTGTATTTAATAAGGAGGTAAGTTGCACTAAATATCTAGTATAACTTCTATTTATACATCTCCTGATGCTTTTCAGGAATGGCTTTTATATAAGTGTTAATTGTTGGTTCTGTAACAGTTGCACTAAGGTACTTTACCAAGACAGAAATAGTTTTGATTGTCCTAGTTGTACCCAATACAACGGGTTTAAGGAAGATGGGAGTTACAATAAAATTATAGAAGCACAGCATAATACTTCTTTTACAAAGTTTACCCAAAAGACTGAATTTTCCGATAACGGATTATGTACTTATTGTAATAACAACCAACAGTTGAAAATTTACCAATTGGCTAAATTTACTCCGATATCCGAAATGAATTATGATGTTGAGATTGAACATTTTAGGTAAAGTAGATTTAATTAAGCATAAAAGTTATGAAAACGTTTATTATTATTACAGGAAACAATTGGAAAAAGCGTACAAATTATGTAAAAAATGCGAACAAGTGTTGAAATCGAAATTAAAAATGCAACACTCTTGGATTTTTGGTAACAGAATTAAAGATTTGCGTAAAAAGGGATATAGTATTTTAAATCAAACGAAACTGCCTAAAAAACTTTTAAAACACACTAAACTTTTCCAATGTATTCGTTATATATCGTTATTTTCTACAATTATGATTTTATGCCATCTATTGAACATTAAAGTAGTTTATCCCGATCCTAAAATTGACAAATACTTGCCAAAAGAGTACAATGCTTATAAAGCAATCGTTTTCAATTACCAGCGTACAATATTGGATACTTTTAAGGATTTTATTAGTTATTTCAAGCACATTAACAATTATTTTCAAATAAATATCAAATTTAAAAATTCTGATATAACTTCTATATCATATATTGGCTTTTTGTCGGATTTAATTTTGTGTATCAGAGAAAAACAATCATTAATATGGAAATTAAACAGTGTATTTGGATGGATAATACTAGTCATTACTTCTTCAATATCCTTTAGTAACGTATTTGCACCACATATTCTTGCTCTCCAGGTAAGTAAATTTTTAATTACAATTAAACACTCTTTTATTTATTATTGTTTCCAGATTTTTGCATCTTTATCATTATTAGGAATGTACCTTTATCCTTCATCTGTAGTACAAAAAACAAACTTGAAAGAATATTCATTTAAAAAACTACCAGAAGCTACAGAATCATCAGAAGAAGAAACTGACGAAGATATACCTCGTCAATTGAACGAAACTTCTCGTCCTACATATTCTCATTCAAGTCATAGTCCAAATAATGTTTTTACCACTGCCAAAAGTGTAACGTCTACCTCAGAGTATAACTTAACAGATACTTCTAATTCTAGTGATTTAAACCGTAGTTTAGATAACTTGCATTTAAATTTTAACCCGCAACGTTGTACTTCTCCTATATTTTCGATGAACGAA
Organism: Galerucella nymphaeae; assembly: GCA_963978555.1. NCBI lineage: Eukaryota > Metazoa > Arthropoda > Insecta > Coleoptera > Chrysomelidae > Galerucella > Galerucella nymphaeae. The sequence goes on from OZ021713.1 coordinate 17,109,314, forward strand.
TCAAAACGTCCGATTCTATCACCTTCTAAACTCAAAAATATCACACAAAACCCTTGGACAGCTGGGGGATTTTGGAAAAATGATGCAAACGTATTTTCAGCAGCGATAAACAGTTCTAATTTGAGTAGATCTTCTAGTCAAACATCAGGCTTTGTTTCTAATCATAACCCGAATATTAACAGTCCTTTTAGTTCCTTGCCAGCATCTCGAGAACCTTCTATCGGTGGAGATATTGAACGGGCTTCTATATTATCAGAACCACCTTATCATTTTTCTCCTATAACTCCAGACGTACCAAAATCACCGCAGCTTTATTACAAAACTGAAAATAACACTTTTTATCCCATATTGGGTCAAAACAGTATGTTGTTTATACAAAATGGTATACCTCAGAAACATTTTAGAAACAATGTCACTTGTCAGAGTATTTTCGATGACAGTTACTCTGTGAAAAATGTTGACACTAAAACTTTTGGAAGTTTTGACAGTAGTGACGTGAGAAGTGTCAGATCACTTAGTTTATTCAACGAAAAACCAGTTAGCAGTTTGTTTAAAAATTTGCAAATGAGTGATAGTTTTAAAAGACCTCAATGTTAAGACAAAACTCTTAAGTCAATATGTCATGCTCTACCAGACGGAATCTACATAAATATAGTCGATTCCGAGGTATTTCGTACATGAAACTTTTGTAGTTAACACGTGGTATTTTTCTCAGGTTCCGCAACTTGGTACAACTTGCGAAGGGTTTTATATTTTTATGCTATATCAATTAGCTCCAATTATAAATTATTATTAAAGTTATTGTGAGATTAACTGTGATTTTATTATTTATTATTGTTGTTTTTACTGTTTATAATTGGAGCGATTGAATTTGTTTTAATATTAAGGTTAAAATACAGTTGAAGGCTGAAATTGGAATTTTTTTGTCAAAATGTATCACCATAGGTGTAGGTTATACGTTTTTTTTTAAAGAATCTTCCATCCTGTATAACTTTGTCAATTATTTAATGTGACAAACTGAAAAATGTTTATTATTTAGAGTCAATCTTTTTTTATGGTACAGTATGAAGATAAATGACATATATCTTCCATGGTTTTGATGGGGTAGCAATTTAAAGAAGCGTGTGAAAAAATTGAAGAGAAATTTACGGATTTTGGAAAAAATATGGAATAATTTTATTGAAAATTTACATTTTATTAACCAAGCTTCTAAGTATATAGACTATAATCAAGGATTTTTATGTTTTTTTTTCAGGGATTTAAATGCAGTTATTGTTGAGTACCATTATGATATTTTCATTATTTTGAAATTTATTGTTTAATTTATTATTATATAATTATAGTTTTCATATTTATATCATTTAAAATGCAGAAATTAGTGTATTAAATTTCTGGTAATGGTACCTTGTGAAAACTATTAATTCTCACCTAAAATTACGAGCTCGGGCAATTTTTTTTAATTTATTTATTAGAATTTAAAATTTTTTAAAAAATAATTTTTATTTGGAATAAATATGAAAATTTTAATCGGATAAATTTGAAAAAACTATAGAATTCATTAAAATCAACACTGCCAATTTTTTGCTATAATGTATATATTTATCTTTGATCAATTGTACACTAATAAAATTGCTTTGAAAACTAAAAATTTCATTTATTGTATACGAAATTAACATTTTTTCGAAATTTTATGTCACTATTTGATTATTTTATCGAAAAACTAAGTAACCCCAAAAAACCCATTACAAATTTTATAAACAATATTAATTCAAAACATAATCAGAAAATTTAGGAACGTAACTAACGTCTAGGGTTGTATTTGAAGGATGTGTGATATCATAGATAAACTCGTTCATATCGTTTACTATTTTTGATGCTACTGTCTTTATTATTGCTTCAATAACTCCTTGCAACAGCGGATGCAAAATTGTTGTTATAAATTCCGATAAAATATTGAGAATCAAATCAGTTATATGTCCATGCCACTCAACTGAGATATGACTGAAATTAAATAATTTAAATATATTACACATTTATATACATGGTGATTCATTACCACCCTATATATTTACTACTTACCCACTATCTGTTGTCTTCAGTTCTTTAATGCTAAAAGTCAAATTGGGAATGTCGAAACATAATTCAAGGTAAAATTTAAAATCCGTTATTTTACCTTCCATGATTCCCGAAGGGCCTATTCCAATAATGTGTAACACGTAGTCGTAGGTAAACTAAAACATCAACAGATAGTATAAATGTTTTATCTTCAACCTACACTATAGGGTATCTTCACTGTTATACTTACACCTATTTGGGTAAATTCTATTGGTAGTATAACGGTCAACTGTTTAGTATCATGAACATAAGAAACTAGAACGTCCTTGTATCTTTGTAATGTTGATATTCCTTTAAGTTGTCCATTCGTTAGTTCGACATCTACAATTATAAGCTACAACACAAAACAAAATTGATATAAATCAACAAAAAGGGGAAAATGACAAAATAGTAGAAACTGAAAAGAAAACATTGCATAGAAGATGTATGTATGTATTTTTGGGGTTATATTCACTCTCTTCCCAATGCTCAGATCTCTTTCTTTTGGCTTTACCCATTTCTTCCAATATTACATTGGGGCTGATTCCGTAAAAGGGTTCAGGCCCCCAGAAAGGTATTTCAGCCCCCCTCTTTGCTAGTTCATCTGCTATCCCATTTCCTTTTCTTCCACTGTGTCCTGGCGGAATTCATTTGCAAGAAGATAAAAATAGGAATTAAAAGCAGGGAGATAAAAAGTTCCTATATCTATAAATAGTTGATATTAAAGATAAGCATCTTAATAGTTTTCAAGAAAAAAATATTTATTTTGTATTCAAATATTATCTAAGTATACATGGCTTAGTGGCGCCACGGGCAACCCCACTCTTTATCTCTCTATATAATATATTTCTTCTCAAATTTACTAGCACAGTCTCGAATATAGTGCTACACAAAAATAAGGAATCTTGTAGACATTGGGGATGTTTATTGATATGGTGTACAAAAACGATTGCAATGCTAAAACTAGGGAAGGTGCTGGGTCAGTATTCCTATAGCACACCAAATATCTATCACTAGATATCTTATTTGGCGTTCTCCCACTATTTCATGTTAAAGGAAGAAGCAAAGACGGGGATTTACAAAGATAAGAGCGTGCATAAATTCTTAACGGACATAATGTGTACTTTGAATATAGAACTTACATTGGCAGAAATATTATTAAGAGGAGAAGGATCATATCCATGACTAACACTGTAGTTTGCAATATTGACGAACAGTTTCTCGGAAAACTCATTCAAGTTTGCTGAAATGGTCCTAAAAATGTTTATATTATAAAATAAATGACTTTGGCTTGAGATAAAATAAATAAACCATAAAAATTTTCATACTTTTATGGCTTTATTGAATGTCATTATACAATCTTAGGTTAGGTCACTATCTTAGATCGTGAAAATAGCTATACACTATACAGAGTGTCTTTAATCCATTTGGTTTATTTGAAAATATTGGAAAGTAATAGAAAATTTACTTACTCGAGTTTTTCCACGTATTTCGCCAACAGTAAATGTATTAACTTTTTGTTAACTTCATGTTTGGGTATTTTGGAAGCTTGGGTCAAGGAAGCAGCTCCAATTACCAATAAAAATATAACAAACGCCTTCATTATTGTTACCTAACTTTTTTATCAATGAACAATCGTATTGGAAAATTAGATTTATTTAAACATTTTTATAAATTTATATTTTTTAGATATTAATATCGATTTGATTGTCTCAATAAGTGGTTGGAAGTTTTTCAAGATTGCGTTGATAAGATTAAATTAAAAATATATAAAAAAATAATAATAATTTATTACAAAATTAATATTTTGGAACACAGGCTCAATAATTTTTTGAGCTGCGCACGGGAACTTACTTGTCTTTGCTGTGAAGTTGTCATGAATTTCTCTATTAGTGGATAATAATTTTTTTTTTATTATTAACCTAGTGTAATAATGAATTAACTCAAATATTTTGAGAATCCAGAGATAGCAGTTCAACAAAAACTTGAGCAACATAATTTTGTACACCCAGGAGATTGCCTTCAACATATTCGCTATAATTTAAAATTCGCGCTCAACCAAAAATGACTGATGACATAAGGGGTGCGTTCATGATATATCGAAAACTGACAGTGTACTTGTCAGTCAGAAGAACGTTTTTCACGGTGCGTTTGTGAATTATTTTCAATTTTCGTTATAAATTTGGTTAATAGTGGGAAAAATTAAGCAAGTTTCAATAAGCACCAGTGTCGTAACCATACGGAGTCGATAGGAAGGGTTTTAATAAATAATAATTATAAAAGAAACTTATTCTTATACATTTATTAATTTTTTAGAAGAATATAAATACGTGGGAAAGTACAATTTCTTTTCGAACGTCAAAATTTTCTTATAAACTCTATTAATATTCAAATGATTTATAATCGTATAAAATTGCCTGGAAGATTTCGTTTTAAAAATGTCAACAATATATTCCCTGGACTTATTTCTCGCTAGCTCCAATAAAGAAGGTACTTTGGGCATGTGAAGTATCTTAAAAGTAACGTAATCGTCTCTTTCTAAATTAAGATACCCTTTCATTAACTTTGGATAAATACAATAATCTAAAATCTGATAAATAGTATTATGTAAATATTCTATATTTATAACATTTACAAGTTGATCTAGTAAATCATTTAGGTTATAATTTATATCGTATATTAACCGAGACGTGTCCGGCGGTCTTCTACCGATGAATTTAACATCCATATGCAGCATTATTTTAAATAACTCGCAATAACCGTAATGCAGAAATATTTTACTCATATCGAAGCTAGTAGCATTGTAACCATAGGTTAATAAACGACAGGTTAACTTAGTTAACTGATCTAGTGATAACTGATGGAAAAAATCGCAAAATCTCACTATAACCATATAAAAATCCTCAGCTGTATTTAAAGATTCAACCGCTTGATTTATATTATCGCTTTCTATTATCACATCGACGTATTGCTTGAAAATTTCTTTACGCAAAGTCCCGCTGATCCGCCATAGAATACTACCAAGAGACATGTCATCTCCGTCGTAAATCAACCGATCCCAAATTAATTTGAAAGTTTTAGCGTTGGGAAATTGCAGACACAATGAAAAGGGATCAACTAAATCATATCCATAAGCGTAGTTAACATCCGCTCCCCCCAAAATAATATCTTCAACAAAAGGAGTTCTGTTTGTTATAGCTAACCTTAAAGTGCTAATATTATCATAAGTTTCTGTATTAAAATCCTCAACGTATTCTATCAAAACCGCTTGTATCTCAACGTTTTTCGATATGACAGCTTTCATGAAAGGAGTTAAGTTATTAACACCATGTACATTAGCATCAGCATTATAATATAACAACATACAAACAGTTTCTAAATTTTCTTCGGCAACAGCGTCGTGCAATGGAGTATCTCCGCTGTAATCTCTCGCGTCTATGTGCGCTCCTGATTTTATTAACAAGTGGGCTAAACGAGGATGATTCACGGATATATGTAGCGGAGTTACTTCTTCGTAGTTCGGTAGGTTTACGTTGGCGCCGTTTTGTATTAGTTTTTCTGCTATTTTGATGTTTCCAGCTTTTATGGATAATAATAAAGGGGTTTCTCCGGTGAAATTTCTGTTGTTCACTTCAATGCTCGGTTGGGAGAGGAGGAACTCAAGAATTTCTAAGCTGGAACAATAAAGTTAAAGTATAAATTGGGAAACTTATCTCATGGTATATTACACAATAAAGGAAAAAGAAGACTTCACTTCTAACAACATGACAGCTGATCACAGAAATAAAAGTGTTCGTTCTGTGCAGCTGATGCTTTTACCGTGACAGATGTCAATAGAGGAGTTCTGTCTAAGGTCAGTGTGGCCAACAAAAAGTGGTTTTTTCCGACAAGAATGACAGTTAGGGTCTACTGTTTAAAACATAAGATTTTGCATGGTTTTTATCATTTTATCACATAGATAAGTAGATTTTTACGCATAAAAATAATCTCAAGTGGAAAAAATTCATTATTACCTAGAGGTACAATTATTCGAATCAAAAATTAGATAATACTCACTTATCTTTGAGGACAGCAAGATGTAACGGAGTATTCCCACTACTGTCATTTATATTAATCGACTTTCCTCTTCTAACTAACGATTTTACTTTGTCGTAATCCTCTTCAACTAAAGCCTTCAAGACACCATAAACCAATAGAGAATCTTCATTATCAGTTCCTATGTCGTAATTAAAGTAATGTCTGTCCTTAAAACAATTAAATATTGTCCATAACACAGCCCATAAACGATATCGTTTCAATAAATTTCATCCAGTATGTCCACGTAGTACAGCCGGCTAAATTTACGAAGAGCCAACCTATCTGCGCGAAGATTGGAAATAGGGTTAGTCGTTTAGTTCTAACAATGTTCCTACTGCGCATCGGTAGGCGTGGTTTAGCTAGGACTTAACCTAAATTTGGCCGGCTGTATGAGTTTTCTTAACTTTTGTTAAATTTCGGTAGATCCGCCAACGTTGCTTTTATTTCTTATACGTTCAAACCACAATATTTATCTGATTTATCTTAATTATTATGTTTTAATAATTCTACAACTCGTTCTCAAACGCCTTAGACAAAAATAACCCTCACATACGTAACTTACCACTTCCAAAAACAATTCTTCTTCAAATCGGTTTCTGTTACGACGACTAGCCATCATTATAGGTGTATGTACATATGTTTTGTTATAAAAATAGACTCACAATCTATTTTTGCATTAAATTTAGTTTGGACATTTACCAAAAATCGCTGGTATTGCATTAAAATTTATTTTAAGGATTAACGTTATAAGTATTACTTAAATATTTGGAATATAAGAGTATAGAAGTCTTGTGCTCACTTCTTTTGTGCATAAATTGTACATACCTTCCATCCTTCATTTTCGACAGGAGACTATAATAATAATATAATATGGGACTCCCTGTAAACAGTGTATATAAACATTATTTCATGTATGTTTGGTTGCCTAATGCATAATCGCTTATTAATACAAAAGTAGGTTATCTATGGTTTACATCAAACGTTCTCGTTCAGGAAAAGAAGAAGATTCTAAACTCTAAAGTATGTAAATATAAATAAAGAAATGTTATGGTATAAAAATCTGCAATTGTTGCTAATAATAAATGTTTACTAGAAAAGAACAATTGATTAAACGTACAGGAGAGTGCGGCATTGGACGATACGATTTTATAAAACAACTTGTTAACGAATACGCAAAAACAACTATTTATGGTAATATATTTTTACATATTAGATTTATTAAATACAAATGCTAGATTTATTCCAGAAAATAGACGACAGACGCTGGCAAATTTATCAAATTTCGCCTATGATCCAATAAACTATAATTTTATTAAACAACTTCACGTAATTGATTTATTCTTAGCTGAATTATCAAATAATGATGAAGAACTGACACATTTTGCACTCGCTGGTCTTTGTAATATATCTTGCGGTAACTCTTACCTATTATTTGTAAACAAAAATTTATATCATTGTAATTTTCAGATCCAGAATCTCGGGAATATATAATAGGTCTTAACGGTATCAAACTAATTTCAGACTTTTTGTTACACAAAAATGAAGAAATCTCTTTAAATGCACTGACAACACTTTATTATCTTTTCGATTCAGAGAGTACTGTTGTATCAAATGAATTGAAGTCTACTATAATCCAGTACGAAGCCAGTAGTAATTTGAGATTAAAAAATTTAGGATCAGTTTTTCTTCAAACATATTTTAAATAAAAATGTTTCAAGCAATTAGAAAATTATCAAAATTCACAGTTGGACAAGAAGTATCTATTACCAGAAAAATTACCAAAGAAGATGTAAATAATTTTGCACTTTTAAGTGGTGATACGAATCCTATTCATTCGACTAATAGCTCAGAAAAAATAGCAGTGGTGCATGGTGCTTTATTAAATTCGATTGTTTCTGGTGTAATAGGGACACAATTACCTGGTTTTGGTGCAGTTGTTGTTGAACAAACCTTACGTTTTCCAAATAAGTGTTTTGTAGGTGAAAGTGTACAAGTTATTGTTAGGTTGATTGAAAATAGAAAAATTTTAAAAGTCGATTTTAGTTGTAATGTGATTGATAAGGATAAAGTTGTTTTATTTGGTACTGCAAAATTAATTATGAACAAATAAAAGTATTTTTGTGGATGTTTTAGTATTTTTATTAAGAGAAATAAAAATATATTATATTCTTGAATAAATAACAATTAATACATATTATTTAACAATCTTCCCTGCCACATAAACGCTAGCTACGTTTCGATCATCTCCAGTATAAATAAACTTTTGCAAAACTTCTTTGGGATCGCATTTTATGAAATAATCTTCTCCATTTTCGATATCCATATCTACTATCAAAGCATCAAATTCTTTGTCGACTTCGAAATTTCCAATTTTATTTGCCATAGCTAAAGCTAAAAACAATTATTAGTAAATAATAATAAAAAGTTTAATTTTTTTTCCTTAATTAACCTTCACTTCCTCCGAGAGTTGCCAGGTAAAAAACTTCTTCATAATTTAACGGGACCCAGTCTTTATTTAGTAATGATATAGCTATTGAGACATCCAAACATGCTTTCATTGCTCTAACTATTGATGCTGATGCTCCACCTGATATATCTGGAAATTTAACAAACGCCTCATTGTGTAGACCCGTTAATCTTCAAATATTCAAGTACCTGTTCCTAATCCTACTTTTATTCCATTCTCCAATAATTTCCTTACATTACATAAGCCGGATTTCAAGCATAAGTTAGAATCTGGACAGTGCGAGACGGCAGAACCTCGATTTAACAGTAACTTTATCTCTTTATCAGATAAGTAAATTCCGTGGGCAAGAATAGTCTAGAAATAATATAGTTTCTTCGTCTAGAATTCAAAATTGCGCGTAGAAATTAAGATGAGGAAAATAATCGCTGATAGTTCAGCCTCTTTCCTTTGAGAACACCTTAAAATAGGCAACACTTTATACACGATAAAATATTTTCATAATAGAGGTTGTCTACAAGTAGCATAAGATTTTTTCATGTTTTTCATTTTAATAAGGCAATATAGATGTTCGCAATGATAAAAAACATGCAAAATCTTATGTTTTGAACGGTAGACCTTAACTGTCATTCTTGTCAGAAAAATTATTTTAGACTGAGCTTCTCAATTAAAAATGTAGAGGAAAAAAATGTTTATTTCTTGATATTTGAATGAGGTCTTGTTATATAACCCCTAATAAATTAGTTTCCCTCAAAATGCATAATTTGGGGATGACACTGTATAACCAAACTTACTTTTTTTGTTAGCAAACCTGCTTCATCATATACTTGAGCATATGGCATTCCATATCGAGATTGTACTAGTTCTACTTCTTGAATATTTTCGGATATATGCGTCTGAAAAATAAATTAAATGGCAACATTGAAATCTTGTCCTATTTTTGTTTGACGAAGAAAAGTTTGTAGATATAATGATGGAAAATGATTCAAAATTCAATGCAATTGAAATGCAAAAAGTATGGCAAAGTTTTGCTTGTTGTGTTGAAGTAAACCAACATGATATGGATAAATTCTTATTATAGCGTTTAAGTATTTTTAAAATAACAAGTTCATTATTATTATTGTTATTCAGCAAAATCTATAGAAATCGTGCCTACGGGGGGGGGGGCAGAGGGGGCCACGGCCCACCCTAATCAGCAGTTTTTTTATTCTTAAAATGAATTGCAAGAAATTGAGTGACAGCAATATGCAAAAGCAATGTTTCGGAAGGCACAGCTGATATTTGGCCCCCCCTAATGAAAAAGTCTGCTCACGCCTGTGAATCGTGCAGTCCATACTTGAAAATCACACTGTATGATAGTCATTGTGCTTAATCAATTATAATTATTTCGAAATATTTGATAATAATGATAAGATATGGAATATATAATCTTTAGCAATTAATTATAATAGTACAAAAATCAATTTTTCTTATAGTTTGTATCAAAAAGTACAAAGAGTATTGTACTTTACTGTACTATATTTCGAAAACGAATCAAAATTTGGTTGGACTACGACTAAGGATTGCTTAGCAAAAAAATATTTTGATACATAATCACCTGGATATTTAAATCTCCACATTTAGCTAATTGTCCAAGTTCCTCCATCAAATCCATATCTACGCTCAACGCAAATCTGGGCGTTATAATTGGCTGAACTAAATCCGACTAAAAATAAATTTAATTACAGTTATGAAAATAATTAGCTCCCTTCCCCTTCCTTACATTTTTTCCTAGAACGTATTTGATGAATTTTTTAGTGTTTTCAATGGAATCTTCAGGTGTCTCTAAATAATCGTCTGGAGCTAATTGAGTCATATTAATTTTCCCTACTAAAGCTCGTTGACCGTACTCTAGTACTGCATCTACTAGTACGTTCGTACTATCGGTAAACATACAACCAAAATAACATGCTGTAGTGGTACCATTCGATAAAGTTTTTCGCTAAAAATTATTATAATAAAAAAATAGTATATTCTTCAACGAGTGGATAATGATGGCTATTATTCACGAGGATGGAGTTTCCAAAACGAGCGAGCGCATCGAGTGAGTTTTGGAATCATCCAAGTGAATATTAGCCATTTTACGCAAGTAAAAGACTATACTTTCTCCACGACTAAAAAAAGAATGCTTCTAGAGAAGATCGAACCCCAATCGTCCGCGCCAGAGTCAACTATTTCTACCACTAGGCTAGCTGGCTGGCTGTTGTCCATTTTTTCTCTAAATAATACGTCAAGTTATGATTCTATCATTATTTTGACGTTTCAAACGACGCGCTGTCAGAATCGATTTGCATTATTTGGTATTTGACGTTTTAAAAGAGACGATTTGATTTATTCCTTTTAATTCTGATAATAATAGAATGTGATTGGCTAGCGAGAGTGAATTCTTTTTCATTATTCACTGGTGTGAAGAATATATATCATTATATATAGCTTTATATATAAAAATAATTTGTGCGTTATATTATTTAGTTGTGGAGAAAGATTATTATTACATTTTGTTTAAAGGAAAATTTTGTATTTATTTAAAGGAATTTTTTTGTTATATCATTTAAAAGAGATAAAAATCCAATGACCTTTATATTATTTTTATATGAACTTACCACTACTGCCTTATAAACTCGTTCAGAAAAATCTAAATCTTTGTATCTTTTTTCTAGTTCGTAGGTATAAGTATTCAACCATTCCAAAAGAGGTTTATCATATCCCAAACCACAATTCGGGTATTGCGGAGCATGTATATGTGTATCGACAAAACCAGGTATTAGAATTTGGGATTTTTTAAGAATCTTAGTGGTTATATCAGATTTTAAATTGAGTTCTGCTATTTTTTTCGATAGTTCAGATTCTTTACCGATTGCTGCAATCTAAAAATTTAGAATTTAAGAATTTTTTTTCAATTGCTCCAATCTGGAAATTGAAAAAAGTTGGTTCACCCTGTATATTGGGCTATAATTTGAGAAAATACAGTATTTCGAAAATTATACCTTTTTTTAGTAAATTTACGCGCTACTTTATGATCGCACTGTATATATGTGTTATCTTTTGAATATACCACTGCAATATAGTGGGTTGCATTCTGTATCATAGTGATAGGAAAATAACAATAAAGTTTCAACAACTTTTATTTTTTTATTTTAATTAAATTTGTTTATTTGTTTTACCGTCTAGAGAATTAATTTCATGCAAAAATAAATATAAAGGGTAGTCTAAAAAAATTTAAAAAAGAAATATGTTTGATAAAAATTTGTGTACTGGCTTTGAGTTGAGTTTTGAGTTTTTTGATTGCCAAAAACTGAAAAACAAAAATTCTGACATAATAAAACCAAGAATTTCCAAACCTAAAGCCACCAAGGTAACCAGAACACAATCCTTTAGATTTTTGTGTGTGGGTATATTTAAAATCAATAGTTTACACATCATAAGAGGCTATAAGGTCGTTCGCAATCCTCTTGGCTTTTTCGAAGGCTTTCGCGAATGCTTTTGCTCTGAGATGTACTACTTTATGTTTATGCAGCACCCTGTATGTCATAAATAAAATTTATCACACATATTTATAAGAATTTTGAAAACAACCTGTATACATACAAAATCTCTTAATTCCGAACTAATAAAAGCCCTTTTCGGCAACCATGTTCTAATCCTGAACTTAAATATCGATTCAAACAGCTGTCCAGTAAAAATAATTCATAAAATGCAAAATAAATAAATAAATAAATAGACTTACCCTCAATCCAATAACAATAACAAAACCTTGTTCAATAACTTCCAAACTTAACCGACTTTTACAATGAATTAAGTTTCCAATAATAATTTGTACGTAGTCAGATGTCATTATTAATTTCTTTTGCTTTTGCTAGTTCGCCACGATCAATACAATACAAGTCTCACTATACAATCCGTGACTAGATTTTTTGCCGCACTCGATAAATCCTTAAAAAAATTTATATTGCAGGTTATGCTTTCGTTGACAAATTAATAGATCAGTGGCGTCGCGGTGCATAATGATTTCCGGTTCCTCAGCAACACATTTGAACTGTTCAATTGACAAAATTTTAGTGATACGACATTGACATTTTGAAATGATTTATTTGCACTAAAGAAACATTTTTCGGGTTTCAAATCAATTATAATATCATTATTTATTGCATAAAACAGAATGGACCACTTATTAGATAACAGTTACAGTGGCGTGCAATAGTTCTATGAATTCTTGGCATGTCACCATTTCATTTCTGTTATTCAGTCACTAGCTCTGTCAAATGTCAGTGAAAAAAGTAATTAGAAGAATAGAGACAGCTAAAATTAGAAATGCTACAAAAATCTAATTAAAAATGGAGATACACAATTAAAATATGTTGAGTATTCAGCTAAAAAGTCATTTTAAACGCTTCGGGTGTGTATTCTTCATTTTAATAAAGCAATATAGATGTTCGCAATGATAAAAAACATGCAAAATCTAATGTTTTGAACGGTAGACCTTAACTGTCATTCTTGTCAGAAAAAACCACTTTTTGTTGGCCATACTGACCTTAGACTGAACTCCTCCATTAGAAAAGAAACAAATTATCAGTTAAATGAAATTATATGACTTTTTACAAAATAAAAGGGCCATTACGCTGGTAATGCAATTATCCTGTACATGAGTGTAATTTGTATGTCTCGTAGTCTGATTGATAGTCTGTAAATATACCTACCAGTTTTCATCTGATGAATATCCGTTTTGTATAAAATTTACAAATAAATTAAATGGAATAGAATGAATAAACATTCTTCGGCGACTTCGAGCCGATCCGAGGGGTATTTCTGAATTGTTTTTTTTTACTATTTTCGATGCCAACAATATAAAGGTAGGTATAGTAATAATTGGTAACAATCCTTTGTCTGAAACAGACCGAGCATTCACTTTGAGGGGATGATACTTGTTTATAAAAAGATTAAAAAGTGACGCTTGAAAAATCTTCGTTGAACAGGGTTGCCATACAAACAGTGGATTCCTTTACGAAAAAAAATTTTTATGGGAATTTTTTAAATCGAGTAAGTTATTGTTGAATAAGTTGAAGGTAGAAGTAATATTAGTTAGTGGGAATTTTATGACTTTTTGAAATCTGTTTTAAAACATGAATCTTACTATTATGATATCCCAGGAATGGTGATTCTTAGAAAAAAACTTCCGAGACCATTTTTGTAGATAATTTTAATATCTACAACTTTGATCTGTGGTATTTTTTTGATAAAACTCACGGTTTTCGAAAAAAATCCAAAAAACTTAAACTAAAAATTAATATAAACATATTTTATATTACATCTGGTATAATATACTCGTCTAATATTTATTTTTACACAACGTTGTAGTAAATATTTCAAAAAATAAATAATTTTTCTTTCTCTATTAAAATCACAGAGATTTTCTCACGACAACCTCTCCAGGAGTCAGTGACTCCGCATAAAAAGCCGACAACCCTGTTACTATCAGTGGTTACCTTGGTGGTACGGAGTTTATAAAGTACCTTCCACGGGGTTGCCCGGTTATCGACCCGTACCAGCGGTGCGTATCACCCCCCTCATGCCCTTGAGTACCCCTTTTGTGTAAGATGGAAACTCTTGGTGGACCCCTAGAAATATCTATCGCTACGATGGTAATCATTGGGTGTTCTTCTTCTGGTTCTCTTTGGCTGCGGACGATGACCATTTTGTAATGTCACCGCACTCGATTTTATCAGTACCGGATTTTAAGTTTTATAATAAAACATTATGAACATTATTTACTACTACATTTAAATTATTCTTTAATAATATTTTAAATAACCGTACTTAGACAAGGATTCTGGAGGGAGAAGAATGTAGAGCACAGTACCTGGGAGATTACTGGATAGAAGATGAACGTTTACCTAAGTTGAAGAGTCTTTTTAAACGGACATAACCCCAAAAAAATTTTAAATGTCTACTAAAAGAAGTAATAGGAGTGCTTTATTATTTTACTACTCTTTTATTGATAAAAATAGACTATAATTTAGGTCCAGTAGAACCAAAATAAGTACATACTTACTATTTTTTAAGAATTTTTTAAATATAGTGAAATAATCTTCAAACTATTGATCTTCTCTCGTATAAAATCTCGATGGTTGACCTTGCTTCGCGACCTCACAATGACTACTATTGCATAACGTTCCCCTTTATTGATATTATATTTTTTAGGAGCCGTCTTCCCACTGTTTCGAGTTTCGATCATGCATAAACCAACATTAATGATTTCCGGCAAAATCTATCAAATAAATGGTACTTCTACTTTGCCCAATAAGTTGTAAAACTGGTATTTTATAATATATGCCTTTTTTTACTGAATCCAAGCCACATGCTTTTTTGATACACGTCTTACGGGGTACATATGAAAAGTTCTGTTGATAAAAACTTGGAATATAATTTTTTGATCAATAATGTACAAATATTTTGAGAATTCAGGGATAGTAGTGTAGTTCAACAAAAAAACATAAATTTGTATACCCAGGCAACGTTAATTTGAGTCAAGGTTAAACACTATACATTATAAATGCTTTCTGTAATTCTCAATGAAAACACACGACAAATCCATCGGGTACAATACCTATATATGTTACGGAAATGATTGTAACAGTATCCTCATATCAGTTCAAAGCCACTATGCGTGACTTTGTGAATGTTAGAGATTTTATTGAATATAAAATGTTGAAGAAGCAGGTAAAGTTTTTCTAAGTAACTGAAAAACAGTCGACTACTATGATAGATAATAATAAATCGCGAAGGTATTGGAAAATGGACGTTGCAAAACAAAAATTTTGTGACGTTGCCAGAGTATTCCACTTTCTTGATTTTTCTGACATATTTTTATTAATTCTTCAAAAATAAATAATAAAACTGTCATAGTTTAAAAAACCCTAATTTAATATACAAATCATTACAAAATTTAAAAAAATAAATAAGGAAATATTAATTGATAGGACATTTATATGGTACATTGTCTTCACAGCAGAATTCTCTACCCGCTGACAAATTTGTTCCGTGCCATTTGTCACTGTGGTTTTTTATGAACAAATAAGCTCTTTCCTTGAAAACGTGCTCTCTGTCAACCGTTGCGCAGATTATTTCACCACTTTTCGGCAGATGCTTGATGATCTACAACAACAAAGGTATCAAATAAAAAATTAGTTGAATATATCGTGGATCAGCTACGGCACTGTATAATATTTTCAAATTTTTCTGGATTTAATAAGTATCGCAAAAATTGACAAATCGACTAGATGGATGGACCAAGCAGAGAGAAGAGGATACTAAGAACTAGTGGAAAAAGAACAAGAAGGAATGGGATCATAAAAACCATTATTAAATTTGGAAAGAATGCCATTCAATGGTACAAAGAAGGCTCAAAAGCAATAGGAGGAACTGGGATAGGAGTGTTTGGGTCAGGAACCAAACACTCTGAAATCCAAGTCATAAAAAAGTGCGCCCAGTTCAATATTGATAAAGGATACAGAAGACAAAGGATTATCATAATGTGGGATAGTAAAGCAGCCATTAAAGCACTGAGCTCTTGTTTAATCAATTCCAAAATGATGTGGGAATGCCTAGACAAATCAATATACTAGGCGAGAACAATATAGTTACCTTACTATGGATTCCAGGACAGTTGGAATAGAAGGAACTAATAAAGAGAGGGACCGAAATGCCTTTTTGGGGGCCTGAACATACTGAACATACTTTCCAACTGCACAGTACTCCAGATTCCTAGAGCGCAGTACCTGGGAGAAAACTGGATAGAAGAGGAACATTTATCTAAGTTGAAGCCTGTAGATATCCTGAAATTCCTCCGGGAAATAGGACTAAAGGAGCTACTACTCTGAAACTCTCATCAGAATCCAAGTAGACGTAACGGGGCACATTTTTGGTCTCTATATACATACAAGGAATGAAGGAAAATTGTTGAAAAAGCAAAGAAACACGAAAAACTTAAAATACAAATAGTGAATCATAGTTGACTGACTCCACGACAACAGAAGAGTCGTCTTAAACTTTTTAAACGAATTTATCACCATTCTTGGAATCTCATTTTCATTACTATACACTTGGTACAAAATTTTTAATTCGTGATACCTTTCTACCCTTATCGAAAAAAAACCTTCAAAATTTCACACGGTCACCACGGTTTTGTATCAAACACAATGGAGAAACGGACCCCAATCAAAAACGAAATTACACACAATACCAACCCACCTACAAAATTCAAATCACAACCGGCCAAGTGTTCAAAAAAAAAAAAACTTGATGGTCCATTCCACCAGACAATTTAAATACCTAATTGCGTCGGATGTATAACTTCCCTTAGAGAATGTTGAAGTATATAAGCGTTTTCCACCCTGATAATCATCCTAACCTAACCGGTTGAGCATGAGAAATATTATCAAGTCGGATTTTGTGGTTAGTTTTAGTTTGAGGGAGTGATACAGCGACATGGCACACTCAATTTGATTTTGGGGGTTGATTAAGATTAATTATAAACCTATAAATTCATAAATAAAAACTTTAAACATTATAAAAAGACGCAAGACACGTTTTTGTTACGAAAAGTACGACTGCATCCTATTTTGAACAGTGTAATTTCTCCCGATTCATCAACTTTTACGTTAGTATGAACTCTATAATTATTTTTAGTCTCACTATCAAGTATTTGGTCAAAGCTTTTAATAAATATATCACCCCTTTGTATAATAAAATATTGTACGCCAGTGTTTAGGTTCAACCAGATAAAAACAAAGCAAAACATTATTCTCACCAATTCTAAGCACTTGTTCGTGCACTGTCTGTTGCCTACTGCATTATTCATAAAAGGGGTGTCCATTTCCTGTGTCAAGACCGGCAACCCCTTCGGTTGCTTTTTTGACCCTTTCTTGAACTGCCCGCTTAAGAAAACTCCGCAAGTGCATGGGACTGGATCTCTCCCTTCGTAATCTTTATGATGGATTAATCTTTCGACAAAAGAAGGTCGTTTTTCTTTTGAATGGACTTCGCTGCTAGGTTCTTCTTCGTTTTCGTAGTCTTTAATAGTTTTCTAAAATAAATTGTTGTAAAAAATTCGAATTCTCTTAATTTTTTCCTTGCAAAATTTCAATTAAATCTGAGGTAAAAAAAGTTGCCCTTTGATTTTGGAAATTAAAATAAATATTTAAAAAACTGCTGTCTTTAAATACATCGCTTCGATTTCATAGGCGTAGGGAGAACATTTTTTTTGAAGGAATGTTATTTTTAAATATATTTAAATATTTTTCTCCACGACTAAATAATAACGCACAAATTATTTTCACATATTTAGCTACATAATGATATATATTCTTCATACCAGTGAATAATGAAAAAGAATTCACTCTCGTTAGCCAATCACATTCTATTATTATCAGAATTCACGCTTAAATGAATTAAAATGAATAAATCAAATCGTCTCTTTTAAAACATCCCAATTATCATTTATAAATGTAAGGGTTTCGATTAAAACTGTATGTTACGTATCCCTTTTTGAAAATAAACATGCTCCATAGCCTAGTGGTAGAAATAGTTGACTCTGGCGCGGACGATTGGGGTTCGATCCTCACTGGAAGCTTTCTTTTTTTAGTCGTGGAGAAAGTGAAGTCTTTTACTTGTGTAGAATGGCTAATATTCACTTGGATGATTCATCCGAGTGAATAATAGCCATTATTCTTTACTCGTTGAAGAATATATTATTATTTATTTCCCTATTGGAAATTATCAAGTTTTGTAAATATTTTGGGTAAAAAATTTCTTACTGTGTCACTGATTCTTGGTTGTTTAAGTGATGATTTTGAAACTGCATCACATTTTGCTGTCGATTCTGTTTTAATAGATTCAGTTGGTGGATTTGAATTTTCTAAGACTGGTATAGATTTTACACTAACTTCAGTTGCTGTTACAAATCCCTCTTTTTTATCTTTATTCTCCTCTAAATCTTCTTCAGTAGACGTAGCCGAATTTGCTGCCACGTAAATAGTAAAAATGGCACAAATGCACACAATAAAAAGAAACTAAAATATAAAAATATTTATAAAACATCAGTTTATTAAATATTAAAATTTTTAAATGCTCACCTTCATTATGTGTGTTGGACACTCACTAAAAAAAAAGTGTTACTGGGTATCTGTATTATTGAGGTCAGTCGATTAAAAATTATTTTTATTTAGAAAATATTTCAGTTAAAAAGTGCATAGTAGTCAAAACAATTAACGTAATATAAAAACAAACGTTAAAAAATATTCTAAGCAAGTATACAGTGTGGAAAAGCCAAATTTGGTAACGAACCCCGAGTTATAGAGGTGTACATGGGTATGGGTACGGGCTGCGCAATCTTTAGAGCCTGTGTCGATTAAACACTAACGACCTTGGACAAGATCGGTACCTATTTTGTAGTGTAATCGCTCAGCAATTGTTTCTGGTGATACATGTTTTCATTTTTATGACTTTTTCGTAAGGAAAATCGTGTCACATGATACTAGTTGACCAGCCCGTTGCGCCATTATGATAAAAAATCAATTTCAATGAAGTGTAAAAGATTAAAAACGATTCGATTCAAGTGGAGAGAACACTTAACCCGAACAATAAACATCTAGCATCATCTCGCGGTTACGTAACTTTTCAAATTCCGTTCGGTTCTTTATTTGAAAGTGATTCTGGTTAATATTCCGTCAACGCGTCAACAAAGAAAAATTTTAATATTTTAACCCAAGTCAACTTTTCTTAATTTATAATAATAATAATAATCATAAGTTTTTTGCTTGTAGTAAATTGTTAAAGTTGACAATTGACAACCTATCTGTAGAGTAGGGTGAGTGTAGGCTCACTTCACTTAGACCACACGTGACCCATTGTACATCCTCCCCGAGGAGTTGCCCTCCAAGGTCATCGTCCATCCTGTCCCTCCCAGAAAAGTGGACAAGTCACTAGGAGACATCTCCTTTATATCGGCAGGTGTAGGCCAAGACTCGCCAAACACAGCCACTCTCTTATTGACGACAACTCCGGACACTCGCATAAGATAATATGCCTGTTCACACATCATGCTTAGAGGTGTGTCCACTAGCTCCATAGCATGGAGGTGCTTCCTCAGTAGACAGTGGCTTTTCCTGGTCATCGCTAAATGTTTTTTCGACGTCAGCTTCCTAGAGTCCATCCATCTCTTAAGGGACTGAGCATGCGTGCAACGTTTGTCTAGTCACAATGTTCTTTATTCTTACCTATTTTTTCTTCGTTTTTGGTTTTTATTTTAAATAAACGATTAAAGCGGGCAAATCTGATTTAAAATTTCAAAACCGTAAAAAAACAAATCTTATTTTGAATGTCGCACCTAGTGTAAACCACACACGCCTGTGGGCGATTTCGATATCTAAAACCTCTGCTTTCTCTGTAAATGGAATCCCGTTAATCGAAATTTTAGCCACAATAAGGAGGGTCGCCTCTGTGGGCTCGTACACCACCAGAGTTCGTTGAACCCGGTCGTCGACAAAGAGTTAAAAGTGGACTTTTCTGATTACGAATGCCGCTCGCTGCCCGGCCAGCATCCTCCTGCCGCGTATAAAAATATAAAATATATCACGAAAATAAACCCAACTCACCCTTCCAAAATCAAATTCATAGTAATTTAATCGGAATTTATTGATATAAAAAAAAAACAACCAACAAATATATTTATTTATAAAAAACTTGCTTAGAACTTTTTCACTTCCTTTCATCTACAATTAAGTATCAATCTCAATTGAGACGCAGCAATATAATAATAACCCCGCATCGTTTTATATTTTTTATTCAATTAAAAAACAACCCTCTGCATATTTACCGAAATACATTCTGAATACAAATGAGCTGCTACCCTTAGATGCATTTAATTATAGGAACAAATCCATAATAAATTAATGGCAATTAAAGAACTGCGGGTCAAAATGTTTTTATAGAATAATACAAAACATTTGATTATAAATTCGGTTATTTAGTGCCCTAAAAGGTTAATAAGGGTCAAATAATATCCCCATACTAAAACACGTGGACATTACTTTCATACAAGTAAAATAGATAAGGCGGTAGCGCGATATCTATCAATCGGGAGAAATTATAACGATCAAAATATGATGCAGACGTATATTTCGTAACGATAATGTGTCACTGGGTATTTCCTAACTTTAGGTTGGTGAAATTTACCTGACGGATAATTTTGACATGTTTACGAGATGTCGAAGACAGCTGATTATGTCAAAATAAACGTTTTTCAATACAGTAATGTAATCTACAAATTAAGGTATTCATACCAAGAAAATTTAAGCTTTCCACCCGAATAAGAAATATAAAAACATGTCAGAAGAATTTTACTTTGAATTCGAAGACGTACTACCGAAAACAGGCTGGGGTTTGTACTACAAATTCATGATAGGAATGGCTTGTGCTTCATGTTTCGCCAACGCTTGCGCATTCCTTTGTATCCCCATAGCAATACCTCTGTCATCTTGCGAAACGGAGTTAACTCCTAACATTTTATACGCCATCTTCATCAGTTTTGCGATCGGAAGATTCTTTGGAGGAATGGTTAATTGTTTATGCGACATATTCGGACGAAAAAGGCTCTTAACTCAAAGTTTAATCGTAAATTTTGCTACTACTTTCATGACAGCGTTCGCTTATAATAGTTACATGATAATATTCGCAGTTTTCTTCTTAGGAAGCTCGTTAGAACTTCAAATAACTGTCGTGAAAATTCATTTAGCGGAAATTTTACCAAAAAAAAATCGTGGCCGGTATCTAGCACTTTGTGATCTTTTTTGGATGTTTGGATTTTTGCAAGTTTCTCTCATAGCTTATTATTTAGCAAGTCCAAGTTTCGTAGAACATCGAGTCATCGATATGCGAGTGACGACCTGGAGAATGTTATTTGCTCTATCAGGAGGAATAAATCTAATACTAGCTTGTGCCACAGCTCTTCTAGAAGAAAGTCCTAGATTCTTCCTGCACGCTAAAAAGGATTACTTAGCCGTACTTACCTTGAAACAATTTTACGCAATCAACAAATCAAGCTACGGAAACGCTTTCGAAATAAACGAAGACGATGTAATGAATCTTATCCTGGACTACGGACTTTTTTATCAATCAGACAGTACTGGGTGTTTAAGAATAACCTACGATATACTGACCGTAGTGTGGAAAAGTATTAAAATATTATTTTCAACCCCTTTTTTAACTACAACTTTACCTATGATAATTTTAAAAACAACCCTTTCTCTTATAAATATAGTTAACTTAAATATTTTCCTTGCCAAATTAGTTACGAGTGATAGTTTGAATAGTGGTATCGATATCGTTTACTTGCATCCCTTTAAAAATAATACCATGTGTCCAGGAACCGGTGGAAGTCAAATTTTCTACAACTTTCTTATGATTTCTACTAATGTTGTTATTGGTCAGCTTTTAATGGTTTGGATGTTGGATCGTGTAGGACGAAAGATTCCTTTATACACAGGAATGTTCCTGACAGGTGTATCTTTTATTATACTCAAAGTATTAGGAGATGGGATGATCGTATGTTCTTTTTTAATGTTTTCTTTCAGCATAGCAACCACAGCAATATCAGTTATCAACATTGAATCTTATCCAACTGCTTTACGCGGTACTTCTCACGGTGTTATAGGATGCCTCGGTGTCGTTCTTTCATTGTTTATCATCAAATTCTTCCATCTCTACGTAAATTGGTTTTTAATAATAATGGGAATGTTATTCTTAACCACTTCAAACGTCAATTGCTTCATTAAAGATTTGAAGCAGCTACCTATGGTCGAGTAACTGAAAAATGTTAACAAATTGTCAATAAAATTATTTTTGTTTAAATATTCTTTTTAATTATGAAAATGTAAACGTGGAATTCTTGTCCACTTGTCGAGTATGACCACAAGAAAGAAAAGGGGAAGCTGCTCAAACCTATTGTCTCCAAAATGATCTCCTTGAACTACTTGAACTGGATGTGGAAGTGGGAAAACCTCATACGCAGAAGGAAGAGTGGTTAAATACCATTACTAGACTGATAAAGACAAATAATGCCATTCAATGGTACAGAGGAGGGTCAAAAGCAATAGAAGGGACTGACTAAAAGCCAAACACTCTTAAAGCTTGGGGAAAAACCCCAGTTCAATATTGACAAAGAATATAGATGGCAAAGCACTGAAAATGGTGTGGGATTCATTGGGCTCAATGAACTCAACTTTCTGAACATTCCAGGACACACTGGAACAGAATGAACTAGCAAAGGGGAGGACTGAAACAGCCTGTTAGTGCTGGAACCATTTACCACTATAAAATTGGAACTTTTAGATAAAGATGTAACCATTGGAAGAATCTACTAGGGAATTAACTACTTTAAGTTTCGACCTTCAAATTTAGATATTTTCTTGTCTTAGACAAATATTAGTAGATAAAATCGTATAACAAACTACTTGTAAATTTTCATTACATAATCAATTTAGCATTCTTGTCCCTACGGATGTGTGAATCGGAGGAACTAACATAGGGTAGCTAATCAGCAATCTGAGCGATTAATTTAAATAGGAAAGCAGATAAAGGGGAACGAACATTTTAATATTTTATAGGGAATGCTATCTAATATTGATAATAACATCTATATCTAATATTGTTAATTTTTTTTAATTAATGCTTAGAAATCTTGACTCAAACATTCAGAACCCTTCAGGTTTCAATTCAATATACAAAGCTCTATTCCATGACACAATTTGAAGGTGTTTTTAACACCTCGTAAATCAGTTTCCCCTCAACAATTGTTGTGTTTAACTGCACCCTAATAAAACCGGGTAAGTGACTTCTCAATCTCACATTTGTTGAGTGCCACCAACCCCGATTTGTACCTCACGCGTTTTTACAACGTCAAAAAGTTTTAAAGGCAACAAAAAACTAGATATTTAGAACCAATTGTAAACAAGAGGGTTCGTCGACCTGGTGGGTGTGTGACGGAATCTTTGAAAGCATGCCAGATGTCAGCATCAGAAAGGGCGCTCACCCCTAGAAATTATCTAGCATCTTCTAACAATAGACAAAGATAGAGGTGACTGCCCTTACTCGGGAAAAACGTTTAATTGGAAAATTAAGTTTGAAGCTTTAGAGGATAATACATTTTTGGGTTTAGGATCATTGGAAAAGAGTCTCGAAAAAATAGTGAATATATTATTGTTTTTGATTGGATACCTAAAGTAGTGCGAGATTGCGAGATATAATGATGGTTAGAATTTATAATAATATATATGCATGGGTCATCTTTTGAAAATAATGAATTATTTAATTGAACATGGAAAATTTTACTATACACATTGCTTGGAATAATGAACTCAGAATTATGGACTCAAGAAACGGTGGAATATGTAAAATTTTCCGCTGAATCGATTGCCGAAGACTAGAACGTTCTATCTATCGTATTAGTCGAGTTATGAGCACTTTTAGTTTTGAAAAGTGGATTTTCGAAAATTTCATGACTTCATTTGGAGAAGAAAAAATGATTTTAGACGAAAACAGGCTGTGGCAGTCGAATTTTCGCATCAAAAAACCCCTCCAGACAGAATTCGAGCAATTTTTATTCCAAAAACGTATTTTTTGGCGAAAATTTTGGAGCAAGGGGTAGGTATGGAAACATTTAATAGAAACTGCTTTGTGCTAACTTCTTTCCTGGTCGGAATTATGGACTCAAAATACACTGGATTATGTAAAATTGTCCGCTGAATCGATTGCCGAAGACTAGAACGTTCGATCTATCGTATTAGTCGAGTTATGAGCACTTTTTGTTTTGAAAAGTGGATTTTCGCAAATTTCATGACTTCATTTGAAGGAGAAAAAATGATTTTAGACAAAAACAGACTGTGTCAGTCGATTTTTCGCATCAAAAAACCCCTCCAGACAAATTTTGAGCAATTTTTATTCCAAAAATGTATTTTTTGTCGAAAATTTTGAAGCAAGGGGTAGGTATGGAAACATTTAATGAAAACTGCTTTGTGCTAACTTCTTTCCTGGTCGGAATTATGGACTCAAAATACACTGGATTATGTAAAATTGTCCGCTGAATCGATTGCCGAAGACTAGAACGTTCTATCTATCGTGTTAGTCGAGTTATGAACACTTTTAGTTTTGAAAAGTGGATTTTCGAAAATTTCATGACTTCATTTGGAGAAGAAAAAATGATTTTAGACGAATACAGGCTGTGGCCGTCGAATTTTCGCATCAAAAAACCCCTCCAGACAAAATTCGAGCAATTTTTATTCCAAAAACGTATTTTTTGTCGAAAATTTTGGAGCAAGGGGTAGGTATGGAAACATTTAATAGAAACTGCTTTGTGCTAACTTCTTTCCTGGTCGGAATTATGGACTCAAAATACACTGGATTATGTAAAATTGTCCGCTGAATCGATTGCCGAAGACTAGAACGTTTGATCTATCGTATTAGTCGAGTTATGAGCACTTTTTGTTTTGAAAAGTGGATTTTCGCAAATTTCATGACTTCATTTGAAGGAGAAAAAATGATTTTAGACAAAAACAGACTGTGTCAGTCGATTTTTCGCATCAAAAAACCCCTCCAGACAAATTTTGAGCAATTTTTATTCCAAAAATGTATTTTTTGTCGAAAATTTTGAAGCAAGGGGTAGGTATGGAAACATTTAATGAAAACTGCTTTGTGCTAACTTCTTTCCTGGTCGGAATTATGGACTCAAAATACACTGGATTGTGTAAAATTGTCCGCTGAATCGATTGCCGAAGACTAGAACGTTCTATCTATCGTATTAGTCGAGTTATGAACACTTTTAGTTTTGAAAAGTGGATTTTCGAAAATTTCATGACTTCATTTGGAGAAGAAAAAATGATTTTAGACGAAAACAGGCTGTGGCAGTCGAATTTTCGCATCAAAAAACCCCTCCAGACAAAATTCGAGCAATTTTTATTCCAAAAACGTATTTTTTGTCGAAAATTTTGAAGCAAGGGGTAGGTATGGAAACATTTAATGAAAACTGCTTTGTGCTAACTTCTTTCCTGGTCGGAATTATGGACTCAAAATACACTGGATTGTGTAAAATTGTCCGCTGAATCGATTGCCGAAGACTAGAACGTTCTATCTATCGTATTAGTCGAGTTATGAGCACTTTTAGTTTTGAAAAGTGGATTTTCGAAAATTTCATGACTTCATTTGAAGGAGAAAAAATGATTTTAGACAAAAACAGACTGTGTCAGTCGATTTTTCGCATCAAAAAACCCCTCCAGACAAATTTTGAGCAATTTTTATTCCAAAAATGTATTTTTTGTCGAAAATTTTGAAGCAAGGGGTAGGTATGGAAACATTTAATGAAAACTGCTTTGTGCTAACTTCTTTCCTGGTCGGAATTATGGACTCAAAATACACTGGATTGTGTAAAATTGTCCGCTGAATCGATTGCCGAAGACTAGAACGTTCTATCTATCGTATTAGTCGAGTTATGAACACTTTTAGTTTTGAAAAGTGGATTTTCGAAAATTTCATGACTTCATTTGGAGAAAAAAAAATGATTTTAGACGAAAACAGGCTGTGGCAGTCGAATTTTCGCATCAAAAAACCCCTCCAGACAAAATTCGAGCAATTTTTATTCCAAAAACGTATTTTTTGTCGAAAATTTTGAAGCAAGGGGTAGGTATGGAAACATTTAATGAAAACTGCTTTGTGCTAACTTCTTTCCTGGTCGGAATTATGGACTCAAAATACACTGGATTGTGTAAAATTGTCCGCTGAATCGATTGCCGAAGACTAGAACGTTCTATCTATCGTATTAGTCGAGTTATGAGCACTTTTAGTTTTGAAAAGTGGATTTTCGAAAATTTCATGACTTCATTTGGAGGAGAAAAAATGATTTTAGACAAAAACAGACTGTGGCAGTCGATTTTTCGCATCAAAAAACCCCTCCAGACGAATTTTGATCAATTTTTATTTCAAAAACGTATTTTTTGTCGAAAATTTTGAAGCAAGGGGTGTATGGAAACATTTAATGTGAACTGCATTGTGCTAACTTCTTTCCTGGTCGAAATTATGGACTCAAAATACACTGGATTATGTAAAATTGTCCGCTGAATCGATTGCCGAAGACTAGAACGTTCTATCTATCGTATTAGTCGAGTTATGAGCACTTTTAGTTTTGAAAAGTGGATTTTCGAAAATTTCATGACTCCATTTGGAGGAGAAAAAATGATTTTAGACAAAAACAGACTGTGGCAGTCGATTTTTCGCATCAAAAAACCCCTTCAGACGAATTTTGAGCAATTTTTATTCCAAAAACGTATTTTTTGTCGAAAATTTTGAAGCAAGGGGTAGGTATGGAAACATTTAATGTGAACTGCATTGTGCTAACTTCTTTCCTGGTCGGAATTATGTACTCAAAATACACTGGATTATGTAAAATTGTCCGCTGAATCGATTGCCGAAGACTAGAACGTTCTATCTATCATATTAGTCGAGTTATGAGCACTTTTAGTTTTGAAAAGTGGATTTTCGAAAATTTCATGACTCCATTTGGAGGAGAAAAAATGATTTTAGACAAAAACAGACTGTGGCAGTCGATTTTTCGCATCAAAAAACCCCTCCAGACAAATTTTGAGCAATTTTTATTCCAAAAACGTATTTTTTGTCGAGAAATTTGAAGCAAGGGGTAGGTATGGAAACATTTAATGTAAACTGCATTGTGCTAACTTCTTTCCTGGTCGAAATAAAGGACTCAAAATAAACTGGTTTATGTAAAATTGTCCGCTGAATCGATTGCCGAAGACTAGAACGTTCTATCTATCGTATTAGTCGAGTTATGAGCACTTTTAGTTTTGAAAAGTGGATTTTCGAAAATTTCATGACATCATTTGAAAGAGAAAAAATGATTTTAGACAAAAACAGACTGTGGCAGTCGATTTTTCGCATCAAAAAACCCCTCCAGACGAATTTTGAGCAATTTTTATTTCAAAAACGTATTTTTTGTCGAAAATTTTGAAGCAAGGGGTAGGTATGGAAACATTTAATGTGAACTGCATTGTGCTAACTTCTTTCCTGGTCGGAATTATGTACTCAAAATACACTGGATTATGTAAAATTGTCCGCTGAATCGATTTCCGAAGACTAGAACGTTCTATGTATCATATTAGTCGAGTTATGAGCACTTTTAGTTTTAAAAAGTGGATTTTCGAAAATTTCATGACTCCATTTGGAGGAGAAAAAATGATTTTAGACAAAAACGGACTGTGGCAGTCGATTTTTCGCATCAAAAAACCCCTCCAGACAAATTTTGAGCAATTTTTATTCCAAAAACGTATTTTTTGTCGAAAATTTTGAAGCAAGGGGTAGGTATGGAAACATTTAATGTGAACTGCATTGTGCTAACTTCTTTCCTGGTCGGAATTATGGATTCAAAATACACTGGATTATGTAAAATTGTCCGCTGAATCGATTGCCGAAGACTAGAACGTTCTATCTATCGTATTAGTCGAGTTATGAGCACTTTTAGTTTTGAAAAGTGGATTTTCGAAAATTTCATGACATCAATTGAAGGAGAAAAAATGATTTTAGACAAAAACAGACGGTGGCAGTCGATTTTTCGCCTCAAGAAACCCCTCCAGACGAATTTTGAGCAATTTTTATTCCAAAAACGTATTTTTTGTCGAAAATTTTGAAGCAAGGGGTAGGTATGGAAACATTTAATGAAAACTGCTTTGTGCTAACTTCTTTCCTGGTCGGAATTATGGACTCAAAATACACTGGATTGTGTAAAATTGTCCGCTGAATCGATTGCCGAAGACTAGAACGTTCTATCTATCGTATTAGTCGAGTTATGAACACTTTTAGTTTTGAAAAGTGGATTTTCGAAAATTTCATGACTTCATTTGGAGAAGAAAAAATGATTTTAGACGAAAACAGGCTGTGGCAGTCGAATTTTCGCATCAAAAAACCCCTCCAGACAAAATTCGAGCAATTTTTATTCCAAAAACGTATTTTTTGTCGAAAATTTTGAAGCAAGGGGTAGGTATGGAAACATTTAATGAAAACTGCTTTGTGCTAACTTCTTTCCTGGTCGGAATTATAGACTCAAAATACACTGGATTGTGTAAAATTGTCCGCTGAATCGATTGCCGAAGACTAGAACGTTCTATCTATCGTATTAGTCGAGTTATCAGCACTTTTAGTTTTGAAAAGTGGATTTTCGAAAATTTCATGACTTCATTTGAAGGAGAAAAAATGATTTTAGACAAAAACAGACTGTGTCAGTCGATTTTTCGCATCAAAAAACCCCTCCAGACAAATTTTGAGCAATTTTTATTCCAAAAATGTATTTTTTGTCGAAAATTTTGAAGCAAGGGGTAGGTATGGAAACATTTAATGAAAACTGCTTTGTGCTAACTTCTTTCCTGGTCG
Organism: Galerucella nymphaeae; assembly: GCA_963978555.1. Classification (NCBI taxonomy): domain Eukaryota; kingdom Metazoa; phylum Arthropoda; class Insecta; order Coleoptera; family Chrysomelidae; genus Galerucella; species Galerucella nymphaeae. The sequence goes on from OZ021713.1 coordinate 17,138,469, forward strand.
GAATTATGGACTCAAAATACACTGGATTGTGTAAAATTGTCCGCTGAATCGATTGCCGAAGACTAGAACGTTCTATCTATCGTATTAGTCGAGTTATGAACACTTTTAGTTTTGAAAAGTGGATTTTCGAAAATTTCATGACTTCATTTGGAGAAAAAAAAATGATTTTAGACGAAAACAGGCTGTGGCAGTCGAATTTTCGCATCAAAAAACCCCTCCAGACAAAATTCGAGCAATTTTTATTCCAAAAACGTATTTTTTGTCGAAAATTTTGAAGCAAGGGGTAGGTATGGAAACATTTAATGAAAACTGCTTTGTGCTAACTTCTTTCCTGGTCGGAATTATGGACTCAAAATACACTGGATTGTGTAAAATTGTCCGCTGAATCGATTGCCGAAGACTAGAACGTTCTATCTATCGTATTAGTCGAGTTATGAGCACTTTTAGTTTTGAAAAGTGGATTTTCGAAAATTTCATGACTTCATTTGGAGGAGAAAAAATGATTTTAGACAAAAACAGACTGTGGCAGTCGATTTTTCGCATCAAAAAACCCCTCCAGACGAATTTTGATCAATTTTTATTTCAAAAACGTATTTTTTGTCGAAAATTTTGAAGCAAGGGGTGTATGGAAACATTTAATGTGAACTGCATTGTGCTAACTTCTTTCCTGGTCGAAATTATGGACTCAAAATACACTGGATTATGTAAAATTGTCCGCTGAATCGATTGCCGAAGACTAGAACGTTCTATCTATCGTATTAGTCGAGTTATGAGCACTTTTAGTTTTGAAAAGTGGATTTTCGAAAATTTCATGACTCCATTTGGAGGAGAAAAAATGATTTTAGACAAAAACAGACTGTGGCAGTCGATTTTTCGCATCAAAAAACCCCTTCAGACGAATTTTGAGCAATTTTTATTCCAAAAACGTATTTTTTGTCGAAAATTTTGAAGCAAGGGGTAGGTATGGAAACATTTAATGTGAACTGCATTGTGCTAACTTCTTTCCTGGTCGGAATTATGTACTCAAAATACACTGGATTATGTAAAATTGTCCGCTGAATCGATTGCCGAAGACTAGAACGTTCTATCTATCATATTAGTCGAGTTATGAGCACTTTTAGTTTTGAAAAGTGGATTTTCGAAAATTTCATGACTCCATTTGGAGGAGAAAAAATGATTTTAGACAAAAACAGACTGTGGCAGTCGATTTTTCGCATCAAAAAACCCCTCCAGACAAATTTTGAGCAATTTTTATTCCAAAAACGTATTTTTTGTCGAGAAATTTGAAGCAAGGGGTAGGTATGGAAACATTTAATGTGAACTGCATTGTGCTAACTTCTTTCCTGGTCGAAATAAAGGACTCAAAATAAACTGGTTTATGTAAAATTGTCCGCTGAATCGATTGCCGATGACTAGAACGTTCTATCTATCGTATTAGTCGAGTTATGAGCACTTTTAGTTTTGAAAAGTGGATTTTCGAAAATTTCATGACATCATTTGAAAGAGAAAAAATGATTTTAGACAAAAACAGACTGTGGCAGTCGATTTTTCGCATCAAAAAACCCCTCCAGACGAATTTTGAGCAATTTTTATTTCAAAAACGTATTTTTTGTCGAAAATTTTGAAGCAAGGGGTAGGTATGGAAACATTTAATGTGAACTGCATTGTGCTAACTTCTTTCCTGGTCGGAATTATGGACTCAAAATACACTGGATTATGTAAAATTGTCCGCTGAATCGATTGCCGAAGACTAGAACGTTCTATCTATCATATTAGTCGAGTTATGAGCACTTTTAGTTTTGAAAAGTGGATTTTCGAAAATTTCATGACTCCATTTGGAGGAGAAAAAATGATTTTAGACAAAAACAGACTGTGGCAGTCGATTTTTCGCATCAAAAAACCCCTCCAGACAAATTTTGAGCAATTTTTATTCCAAAAACGTATTTTTTGTCGAAAATTTTGAAGCAAGGGGTAGGTATGGAAACATTTAATGTGAACTGCATTGTGCTAACTTCTTTCCTGGTCGAAATTAAGGACTCAAAATAAACTGGTTCATGTAAAATTGTCCGCTGAATCGATTGCCGAAGACTAGAACGTTCTATGTATCATATTAGTCGAGTTATGAGCACTTTTAGTTTTGAAAAGTGGATTTTCGAAAATTTCATGACTCCATTTGGAGGAGAAAAAATGATTTTAGACAAAAACAGACTGTGGCAGTCGATTCTTCGCATCAAAAAACCCCTCCAGACAAATTTTGAGCAATTTTTATTCCAAAAACGTATTTTTTGTCGAAAATTTTGAAGCAAGGGGTAGGTATGGAAACATTTAATGTGAACTGCATTGTGCTAACTTCTTTCCTGGTCGGAATTATGGACTCAAAATACACTAGATTATGTAAAATTGTCCGCTGAATCGATTGCCGAAGACTAGAACGTTCTATCTATCGTATTAGTCGAGTTATGAGCACTTTTAGTTTTGAAAAGTGGATTTTCGAAAATTTCATGACATCATTTGAAAGAGAAAAAATGATTTTAGACAAAAACAGACTGTGGCAGTCGATTTTTCGCATCAAAAAACCCCTCCAGACGAATTTTGAGCAATTTTTATTTCAAAAACGTATTTTTTGTCGAAAATTTTGAAGCAAGGGGTAGGTATGGAAACATTTAATGTGAACTGCATTGTGCTAACTTCTTTCCTGGTCGGAATTATGGACTCAAAATACACTGGATTATGTAAAATTGTCCGCTGAATCGATTGCCGAAGACTAGAACGTTCCATCTATCGTATTAGTCGAGTTATGAGCACTTTTAGTTTTGAAAAGTGGATTTTCGAAAATTTCATGAATCCATTTGGAGGAGAAAAAATGATTTTAGACAAAAACAGACTGTGGCAGTCGATTTTTCGCATCAAAAAACCCCTTCAGACGAATTTTGAGCAATTTTTATTCCAAAAACGTATTTTTTGTCGAAAATTTTGAAGCAAGGGGTAGGTATGGAAACATTTAATGTGAACTGCATTGTGCTAACTTCTTTCCTGGTCGGAATTATGTACTCAAAATACACTGGATTATGTAAAATTGTCCGCTGAATCGATTTCCGAAGACTAGAACGTTCTATGTATCATATTAGTCGAGTTATGAGCACTTTTAGTTTTAAAAAGTGGATTTTCGAAAATTTCATGACTCCATTTGGAGGAGAAAAAATGATTTTAGACAAAAACGGACTGTGGCAGTCGATTTTTCGCATCAAAAAACCCCTCCAGACAAATTTTGAGCAATTTTTATTCCTAAAACGTATTTTTTGTCGAAAATTTTGAAGCAAGGGGTAGGTATGGAAACATTTAATGTGAACTGCATTGTGCTAACTTCTTTCCTGGTCGGAATTATGGATTCAAAATACACTGGATTATGTAAAATTGTCCGCTGAATCGATTGCCGAAGACTAGAACGTTCTATCTATCGTATTAGTCGAGTTATGAGCACTTTTAGTTTTGAAAAGTGGATTTTCGAAAATTTCATGACATCAATTGAAGGAGAAAAAATGATTTTAGACAAAAACAGACGGTGGCAGTCGATTTTTCGCCTCAAGAAACCCCTCCAGACGAATTTTGAGCAATTTTTATTCCAAAAACGTATTTTTTGTCGAAAATTTTGAAGCAAGGGGTAGGTATGGAAACATCTAATGTGAACTGCATTGTGCTAACTTCTTTCTTGGTCGGAATTATGGACTCAAAATACACTGGATTATGTAAAATTGTCCGCTGAATCGATTGCCGAAGACTAGAACGTTCTATCTATCATATTAGTCGAGTTATGAGCACTTTTAGTTTTGAAAAGTGGATTTTCGAAAATTTCATGACTCCATTTGGAGGAGAAAAAATGATTTTAGACAAAAACAGACTGTGGCAGTCGATTTTTCGCATCAAAAAACCCCTCCAGACAAATTTTGAGCAAATTTTATTCCAAAAACGTATTTTTTGTCGAAAATTTTGAAGCAAGGGGTAGGTATGGAAACATTTAATGTGAACTGCATTGTGCTAACTTCTTTCCTGGTTGGAATTATGGACTCAAAATACACTGGATTATGTAAAATTGTCCGCTGAATCGATTGCCGAAGACTAGAACGTTCTATCTATCGTATTAGTCGAGTTATGAGCACTTTTAGTTTTGAAAAGTGGATTTTCGAAAATTTCATGACATCAATTGAAGGAGAAAAAATGATTTTAGACAAAAACAGACGGTGGCAGTCGATTTTTCGCCTCAAGAAACCCCTCCAGACGAATTTTGAGCAATTTTTATTCCAAAAACGTATTTTTTGTCGAAAATTTTGAAGCAAGGGGTAGGTATGGAAACATCTAATGTGAACTGCATTGTGCTAACTTCTTTCTTGGTCGGAATTATGGACTCAAAATACACTGGATTATGTAAAATTGTCCGCTGAATCGATTGCCGAAGACTAGAACGTTCTATCTATCATATTAGTCGAGTTATGAGCACTTTTAGTTTTGAAAAGTGGATTTTCGAAAATTTCATGACTCCATTTGGAGGAGAAAAAATGATTTTAGACAAAAACAGACTGTGGCAGTCGATTTTTCGCATCAAAAAACCCCTCCAGACAAATTTTGAGCAAATTTTATTCCAAAAACGTATTTTTTGTCGAAAATTTTGAAGCAAGGGGTAGGTATGGAAACATTTAATGTGAACTGCATTGTGCTAACTTCTTTCCTGGTTGGAATTATGGACTCAAAATACACTGGATTATGTAAAATTGTCCGCTGAATCGATTGCCGAAGACTAGAACGTTCTATCTATCGTATTAGTCAAGTTATGAGCACTTTTAGTTTTGAAAAGTGGATTTTCGAAAATTTCATGACTCCATTTGGAGGAGAAAAAATGATTTTAGACAAAAACAGACTGTGGCAGTCGATTTTTCGCATCAAAAAACCCCTTCAGACGAATTTTGAGCAATTTTTATTCCAAAAACGTATTTTTTGTCGAAAATTTTGAAGCAAGGGGTAGGTATGGAAACATTTAATGTGAACTGCATTGTGCTAACTTCTTTCCTGGTCGGAATTATGGACTCAAAATACACTGGATTATGTAAAATTGTCCGCTGAATCGATTGCCGAAGACTAGAACTTTCTATCTATCGTATTGGTCGAGTTATGAGCACTTTTTGTTTTGAAAAGTGGATTTTCGAAAATTTCATGACTCCATTTGGAGGAGAAAAAATGATTTTAGACAAAAACAGACTGTGGCAGTCGATTTTTCGCCTCAAAAAACCCCTCCAGACGAATTTTGAGCAATTTTTATTTCAAAAACGTATTTTTTGTCGAAAATTTTGAAGCAAGGGGTAGGTATGGAAACATTTAATGTGAACTGCATTGTGCTAACTTCTTTCCTGGTCGGAATTATGGACTCAAAATACACTGGATTATGTAAAATTGTCCGCTGAATCGATTGCCGAAGACTAGAACTTTCTATCTATCGTATTGGTCGAGTTATGAGCACTTTTTGTTTTGAAAAGTGGATTTTCGAAAATTTCATGACTCCATTTGGAGGAGAAAAAATGATTTTAGACAAAAACAGACTGTGGCAGTCGATTTTTCGCCTCAGAAAACCCCTCCAGACGAATTTTGAGCAATTTTTATTCCAAAAACGTATTTTTTGTCGAAAATTTTGAAGCAAGGGGTAGGTATGGAAACATTTAATGAAAACTGCTTTGTGCTAACTTCTTTCCTGGTGGGAATTATGGACTCAAAATACACTGGATTATGTAAAATTGTCCGCTGAATCGATTGCCGAAGACTAGAACGTTCTATCTAACGTATTAGTCGAGTTATGAGCACTTTTAGTTTTGAAAAGTGGATTTTCGAAAATTTCATGACATCATTTGAAGGAGAAAAAATGATTTTAGACAAAAACAGACTGTGGCAGTCGATTTTTCGCATCAAAAAACCCCTCCAGACAAATTTTGAGCAAATTTTATTCCAAAAACGTATTTTTTGTCGAAAATTTTGAAGCAAGGGGTAGGTATGGAAACATTTAATGTGAACTGCATTGTGCTAACTTCTTTCCTGGTCGAAATTAAGGACTCAAAATAAACTGGTTCATGTAAAATTGTCCGCTGAATCGATTGCCGAAGACTAGAACGTTCTATGTATCATATTAGTCGAGTTATGAGCACTTTTAGTTTTGAAAAGTGGATTTTCGAAAATTTCATGACATCATTTGAAGGAGAAAAAATGATTTTAGACAAAAACAGACTGTGGCAGTCGATTTTTCGCCTCGAAAAACCCCTCCAGACAAATTTTGAGCAATTTTTATTCCAAAAACGTATTTTTTGTCGAAAATTTTGAAGCAAGGGGTAGGTATGGAAACATTTAATGTGAACTGCATTGTGCTAACTTCTTTCCTGGTCGGAATTATGGACTTAAAATACACTGGATTATGTAAAATTGTCCGCTGAATCGATTGCCGAAGACTAGAACGTTCTATGTATCATATTAGTCGAGTTATGAGCACTTTTAGTTGTGAAAAGTGGATTTTCGAAAATTTCATGACATCATTTGAAGGAGAAAAAATGATTTTAGACAAAAACAGACTGTGTCAGTCGATTTTTCGCATCAAAAAACCCCTCCAGACGAATTTTGAGCAATTTTTATTCCAAAAACGTATTTTTTGTCGAAAATTTTGAAGCAAGGGGTAGGTATGGAAACATTTAATGTGAACTGCATTGTGCTAACTTCTTTCCTGGTCGGATTTATGGACTCAAAATACACTGGATTATGTAAAATTGTCCGCTGAATCGATTGCCGAAGACTAGAACGTTCTATCTATCGTATTAGTCGAGTTATGAGCACTTTTAGTTTTGAAAAGTGGATTTTCGAAAATTTCATGACTCCATTTGGGGGAGAAAAAATGATTTTAGACAAAAACAGACTGTGACAGTCGATTTTTCGCCTCAAAAAACCCCTCCAGACGAATTTTGAGCAATTTTTATTCCAAAAACGTATTTTTTGTCGAAAATTTTGAAGCAAGGGGTAGGTATGGAAACATTTAATGAAAACTGCTTTGTGCTAACTTCTTTCCTGGTCGGAATTATGGACTCAAAATACACTGGATTATGTAAAATTGTCCGCTGAATCGATTGCCGAAGACTAGAACGTTCTATCTATCGTGTTAGTCGAGTTATGAGCACTTTTAGTTTTGAAAAGTGGATTTTCGAAAATTTCATGACTCCATTTGGAGGAGAAAAAATGATTTTAGACAAAAACAGACTGTGGCAGTCGATTTTTCGCATCAAAAAAGCCCTCCAGACAAATTTTGAGAAATTTTTATTCCAAAAACGTAATTTTTTGTCAAAAATTTTGAAGCAAGGGGTAGGTATGGAAACATTTAATGTGAACTGCATTGTGCTAACTTCTTTCCTGGTTGGATTTATGGACTCAAAATACACTGGATTATGTAAAATTGTCCGCTGAATCGATTGCCGAAGACTAGAACGTTCTATCTATCGTATTAGTCGAGTTATGAGCACTTTTAGTTTTGAAAAGTGGATTTTCGAAAATTTCATGACATCATTTGAAAGAGAAAAAATGATTTTAGACAAAAACAGACTGTGGCAGTCGATTTTTCGCATCAAAAAACCCCTCCAGACGAATTTTGAGCAATTTTTATTCCAAAAACGTATTTTTTGTCGAAAATTTTGAAGCAAGGGGTAGGTATGGAAACATTTAATGAAAACTGCTTTGTGCTAACTTCTTTCCTGGTCGGAATTATGGACTCAAAATAAACTGGATTATGTAAAATTGTCCGCTGAATCGATTGCCGAAGACTAGAACGTTCTATCTAACGTATTAGTCGAGTTATGAGCACTTTTAGTTTTGAAAAGTGGATATTCGAAAATTTCATGACTCCATTTGGAGGAGAAAAAATGATTTTAGACAAAAACAGACTGTGGCAGTCGATTTTTCGCATCAAAAAACTCCTCCAGACAAATTTTGAGCAATTTTTATTCCAAAAACGTATTTTTTGTCGAAAATTTTGAAGCAAGGGGTAGGTATGGAAACATTTAATGTGAACTGCATTGTGCTAACTTCTTTCCTGTTCGGATTTATGGACTCAAAATACACTGGATTATGTAAAATTGTCCGCTGAATCGATTGCCGAAGACTAGAACGTTCTATCTATCGTATTAGTCGAGTTATGAGCACTTTTAGTTTTGAAAAGTGGATTTTCGAAAATTTCATGACATCATTTGAAGGAGAAAAAATGATTTTAGACAAAAACAGACTGTGGCAGTCGATTTTTCGCCTCGAAAAACCCCTCCAGACAAATTTTGAGCAATTTTTATTTCAAAAACGTATTTTTTGTCGAAAATTTTGAAGCAAGGGGTAGGTATGGAAACATTTAATGTGAACTGCAATTTGCTAACTTCTTTCCTGGTCGGAATTATGGACTCAAAATACACTGGATTATGTAAAATTGTCCGCTGAATCGATTGCCGAAGACTAGAACGTTCTATCTATCGTATTAGTCGAGTTATGAGCACTTTTAGTTTTGAAAAGTGGATTTTCGAAAATTTCATGACATCATTTGAAGGAGAAAAAATGATTTTAGACAAAAACAGACTGTGTCAGTCGATTTTTCGCATCAAAAAACCCCTCCAGACGAATTTTGAGCAATTTTTATTCCAAAAACGTATTTTTTGTCGAAAATTTTGAAGCAAGGGGTAGGTATGGAAACATTTAATGTGAACTGCATTGTGCTAACTTCTTTCCTGGTCGGAATTATGGACTCAAAATACACTGGATTATGTAAAATTGTCCGCTGAATCGATTGCCGAAGACTAGAACGTTTGATCTATCGTATTAGTCGAGTTATGAGCACTTTTTGTTTTGAAAAGTGGATTTTCGCAAATTTCATGACTTCATTTGAAGGAGAAAAAATGATTTTAGACAAAAACAGACTGTGTCAGTCGATTTTTCGCATCAAAAAACCCCTCCAGACAAATTTTGAGCAATTTTTATTCCAAAAATGTATTTTTTGTCGAAAATTTTGAAGCAAGGGGTAGGTATGGAAACATTTAATGAAAACTGCTTTGTGCTAACTTCTTTCCTGGTCGGAATTATGGACTCAAAATACACTGGATTGTGTAAAATTGTCCGCTGAATCGATTGCCGAAGACTAGAACGTTCTATCTATCGTATTAGTCGAGTTATGAGCACTTTTAGTTTTGAAAAGTGGATTTTCGAAAATTTCATGACATCATTTGAAGGAGAAAAAATGATTTTAGACAAAAACAGACTGTGTCAGTCGATTTTTCGCATCAAAAAACCCCTCCAGACGAATTTTGAGCAATTTTTATTCCAAAAACGTATTTTTTGTCGAAAATTTTGAAGCAAGTATGGAAACAACAATTTTGAAGCAAGGTATGGAAACATTTAATGAAAACTGCTTTGTGCTAACTTCTTTCCTGGTCGGAATTATGGACTCAAAATACACTGGATTATGTAAAATTGTCCGCTGAATCGATTGCCGAAGACTAGAACGTTCTATCTATCGTGTTAGTCGAGTTATGAGCACTTTTAGTTTCGAAAAGTGGATTTTCGAAAATTTCATGACTCCATTTGGAGGAGAAAAAATGATTTTAGACAAAAACAGACTGTGGCAGTCGATTTTTCGCATCAAAAAAGCCCTCCAGACGAATTTTGAGCAATTTTTATTTCAAAAACGTATTTTTTGTCGAAAATTTTGAAGCAAGGGGTAGGTATGGAAACATTTAATGTGAACTGCATTGTGCTAACTTCTTTCCTGGTCGGAATTATGGACTCAAAATACACTGGATTATGTAAAATTGTCCGCTGAATCGATTGCCGAAGACTAGAACGTTCTATGTATCATATTAGTCGAGTTATGAGCACTTTTAGTTTTGAAAAGTGGATTTTCGAAAATTTCATGACATCATTTGAAGGAGAAAAAATGATTTTAGACAAAAACAGACTGTGGCAGTCGATTTTTCGCATCAAAAAACCCCTCCAGACGAATTTTGAGCAATTTTTATTTCAAAAACGTATTTTTTGTCGAAAATTTTGAAGCAAGGGGTAGGTATGGAAACATTTAATGTGAACTGCATTGTGCTAACTTCTTTCCTGGTCGGAATTATGGACTCAAAATACACTGGATTATGTAAAATTGTCCGCTGAATCGATTGCCGAAGACTAGAACGTTCTATGTATCATATTAGTCGAGTTATGAGCACTTTTAGTTTTGAAAAGTGGATTTTCGAAAATTTCATGACATCATTTGAAGGAGAAAAAATGATTTTAGACAAAAACAGACTGTGGCAGTCGATTTTTCGCATCAAAAAACCCCTCCAGACGAATTTTGAGCAATTTTTATTCCAAAAACGTATTTTTTGTTGAAAATTTTGAAGCAAGGGGTAGGTATGGAAACATTTAATGTGAACTGCATTGTGCTAACTTCTTTCCTGGTCGAAATTATGGACTTAAAATACACTGGATTATGTAAAATTGTCCGCTGAATCGATTGCCGAAGACTAGAACGTTCTATCTATCGTATTAGTCGAGTTATGAGCACTTTTAGTTTTGAAAAGTGGATTTTCGAAAATTTCATGACATCATTTGAAGGAGAAAAAATGATTTTAGACAAAAACAGACTGTGGCAGTCGATTTTTCGCATCAAAAAACCCCTCCAGACAAATTTTGAGCAATTTTTATTTCAAAAACGTATTTTTTGTCGAAAATTTTGAAGCAAGGGGTAGGTATGGAAACATTTAATGTGAACTGCATTGTGCTAACTTCTTTCCTGGTCGGAATTATGGACTCAAAATACACTGGATTATGTAAAATTGTCCGCTGAATCGATTGCCGAAGACTAGAACGTTCTATGTATCATATTAGTCGAGTTATGAGCACTTTTAGTTTTGAAAAGTGGATTTTCGAAAATTTCATGACATCATTTGAAGGAGAAAAAATGATTTTAGACAAAAACAGACTGTGGCAGTCGATTTTTCGCATCAAAAAACCCCTCCAGACGAATTTTGAGCAATTTTTATTCCAAAAACGTATTTTTTGTCGAAAATTTTGAAGCAAGGGGTAGGTATGGAAACATTTAATGAAAACTGCTTTGTGCTAACTTCTTTCCTGGTCGGAATTATGGACTCAAAATACACTGGATTATGTAAAATTGTCCGCTGAATCGATTGCCGAAGACTAGAACGTTCTATCTATCGTGTTAGTCGAGTTATGAGCACTTTTAGTTTTGAAAAGTGGATTTTCGAAAATTTCATGACTCCATTTGGAGGAGAAAAAATGATTTTAGACAAAAACAGACTGTGGCAGTCGATTTTTCGCATCAAAAAAGCCCTCCAGACAAATTTTGAGAAATTTTTATTCCAAAAACGTAATTTTTTGTCAAAAATTTTGAAGCAAGGGGTAGGTATGGAAACATTTAATGTGAACTGCATTGTGCTAACTTCTTTCCTGGTTGGATTTATGGACTCAAAATACACTGGATTATGTAAAATTGTCCGCTGAATCGATTGCCGAAGACTAGAACGTTCTATCTATCGTATTAGTCGAGTTATGAGCACTTTTAGTTTTGAAAAGTGGATTTTCGAAAATTTCATGACATCATTTGAAAGAGAAAAAATGATTTTAGACAAAAACAGACTGTGGCAGTCGATTTTTCGCATCAAAAAACCCCTCCAGACGAATTTTGAGCAATTTTTATTCCAAAAACGTATTTTTTGTCGAAAATTTTGAAGCAAGGGGTAGGTATGGAAACATTTAATGAAAACTGCTTTGTGCTAACTTCTTTCCTGGTCGGAATTATGGACTCAAAATAAACTGGATTATGTAAAATTGTCCGCTGAATCGATTGCCGAAGACTAGAACGTTCTATCTAACGTATTAGTCGAGTTATGAGCACTTTTAGTTTTGAAAAGTGGATATTCGAAAATTTCATGACTCCATTTGGAGGAGAAAAAATGATTTTAGACAAAAACAGACTGTGGCAGTCGATTTTTCGCATCAAAAAACTCCTCCAGACAAATTTTGAGCAATTTTTATTCCAAAAACGTATTTTTTGTCGAAAATTTTGAAGCAAGGGGTAGGTATGGAAACATTTAATGTGAACTGCATTGTGCTAACTTCTTTCCTGTTCGGATTTATGGACTCAAAATACACTGGATTATGTAAAATTGTCCGCTGAATCGATTGCCGAAGACTAGAACGTTCTATCTATCGTATTAGTCGAGTTATGAGCACTTTTAGTTTTGAAAAGTGGATTTTCGAAAATTTCATGACATCATTTGAAGGAGAAAAAATGATTTTAGACAAAAACAGACTGTGGCAGTCGATTTTTCGCCTCGAAAAACCCCTCCAGACAAATTTTGAGCAATTTTTATTTCAAAAACGTATTTTTTGTCGAAAATTTTGAAGCAAGGGGTAGGTATGGAAACATTTAATGTGAACTGCAATTTGCTAACTTCTTTCCTGGTCGGAATTATGGACTCAAAATACACTGGATTATGTAAAATTGTCCGCTGAATCGATTGCCGAAGACTAGAACGTTCTATCTATCGTATTAGTCGAGTTATGAGCACTTTTAGTTTTGAAAAGTGGATTTTCGAAAATTTCATGACATCATTTGAAGGAGAAAAAATGATTTTAGACAAAAACAGACTGTGTCAGTCGATTTTTCGCATCAAAAAACCCCTCCAGACGAATTTTGAGCAATTTTTATTCCAAAAACGTATTTTTTGTCGAAAATTTTGAAGCAAGGGGTAGGTATGGAAACATTTAATGTGAACTGCATTGTGCTAACTTCTTTCCTGGTCGGAATTATGGACTCAAAATACACTGGATTATGTAAAATTGTCCGCTGAATCGATTGCCGAAGACTAGAACGTTTGATCTATCGTATTAGTCGAGTTATGAGCACTTTTTGTTTTGAAAAGTGGATTTTCGCAAATTTCATGACTTCATTTGAAGGAGAAAAAATGATTTTAGACAAAAACAGACTGTGTCAGTCGATTTTTCGCATCAAAAAACCCCTCCAGACAAATTTTGAGCAATTTTTATTCCAAAAATGTATTTTTTGTCGAAAATTTTGAAGCAAGGGGTAGGTATGGAAACATTTAATGAAAACTGCTTTGTGCTAACTTCTTTCCTGGTCGGAATTATGGACTCAAAATACACTGGATTGTGTAAAATTGTCCGCTGAATCGATTGCCGAAGACTAGAACGTTCTATCTATCGTATTAGTCGAGTTATGAGCACTTTTAGTTTTGAAAAGTGGATTTTCGAAAATTTCATGACATCATTTGAAGGAGAAAAAATGATTTTAGACAAAAACAGACTGTGTCAGTCGATTTTTCGCATCAAAAAACCCCTCCAGACGAATTTTGAGCAATTTTTATTCCAAAAACGTATTTTTTGTCGAAAATTTTGAAGCAAGTATGGAAACAACAATTTTGAAGCAAGGTATGGAAACATTTAATGAAAACTGCTTTGTGCTAACTTCTTTCCTGGTCGGAATTATGGACTCAAAATACACTGGATTATGTAAAATTGTCCGCTGAATCGATTGCCGAAGACTAGAACGTTCTATCTATCGTGTTAGTCGAGTTATGAGCACTTTTAGTTTCGAAAAGTGGATTTTCGAAAATTTCATGACTCCATTTGGAGGAGAAAAAATGATTTTAGACAAAAACAGACTGTGGCAGTCGATTTTTCGCATCAAAAAAGCCCTCCAGACGAATTTTGAGCAATTTTTATTTCAAAAACGTATTTTTTGTCGAAAATTTTGAAGCAAGGGGTAGGTATGGAAACATTTAATGTGAACTGCATTGTGCTAACTTCTTTCCTGGTCGGAATTATGGACTCAAAATACACTGGATTATGTAAAATTGTCCGCTGAATCGATTGCCGAAGACTAGAACGTTCTATGTATCATATTAGTCGAGTTATGAGCACTTTTAGTTTTGAAAAGTGGATTTTCGAAAATTTCATGACATCATTTGAAGGAGAAAAAATGATTTTAGACAAAAACAGACTGTGGCAGTCGATTTTTCGCATCAAAAAACCCCTCCAGACGAATTTTGAGCAATTTTTATTTCAAAAACGTATTTTTTGTCGAAAATTTTGAAGCAAGGGGTAGGTATGGAAACATTTAATGTGAACTGCATTGTGCTAACTTCTTTCCTGGTCGGAATTATGGACTCAAAATACACTGGATTATGTAAAATTGTCCGCTGAATCGATTGCCGAAGACTAGAACGTTCTATGTATCATATTAGTCGAGTTATGAGCACTTTTAGTTTTGAAAAGTGGATTTTCGAAAATTTCATGACATCATTTGAAGGAGAAAAAATGATTTTAGACAAAAACAGACTGTGGCAGTCGATTTTTCGCATCAAAAAACCCCTCCAGACGAATTTTGAGCAATTTTTATTCCAAAAACGTATTTTTTGTCGAAAATTTTGAAGCAAGGGGTAGGTATGGAAACATTTAATGTGAACTGCATTGTGCTAACTTCTTTCCTGGTCGGAATTATGGACTCAAAATACACTGGATTATGTAAAATTGTCCGCTGAATCGATTGCCGAAGACTAGAACGTTCTATCTATCGTATTAGTCGAGTTATGAGCACTTTTAGTTTTGAAAAGTGGATTTTCGAAAATTTCATGACATCATTTGAAGGAGAAAAAATGATTTTAGACAAAAACAGACTGTGTCAGTCGATTTTTCGCATCAAAAAACCCCTCCAGACGAATTTTGAGCAATTTTTATTCCAAAAACGTATTTTTTGTCGAAAATTTTGAAGCAAGGGGTAGGTATGGAAACATTTAATGTGAACTGCATTGTGCTAACTTCTTTCCTGGTCGGATTTATGGACTCAAAATACACTGGATTATGTAAAATTGTCCGCTGAATCGATTGCCGAAGACTAGAACGTTCTATCTATCGTATTAGTCGAGTTATGAGCACTTTTAGTTTTGAAAAGTGGATTTTCGAAAATTTCATGACTCCATTTGGGGGAGAAAAAATGATTTTAGACAAAAACAGACTGTGACAGTCGATTTTTCGCCTCAAAAAACCCCTCCAGACGAATTTTGAGCAATTTTTATTCCAAAAACGTATTTTTTGTCGAAAATTTTGAAGCAAGGGGTAGGTATGGAAACATTTAATGAAAACTGCTTTGTGCTAACTTCTTTCCTGGTCGGAATTATGGACTCAAAATACACTGGATTATGTAAAATTGTCCGCTGAATCGATTGCCGAAGACTAGAACGTTCTATCTATCGTGTTAGTCGAGTTATGAGCACTTTTAGTTTTGAAAAGTGGATTTTCGAAAATTTCATGACTCCATTTGGAGGAGAAAAAATGATTTTAGACAAAAACAGACTGTGGCAGTCGATTTTTCGCATCAAAAAAGCCCTCCAGACAAATTTTGAGAAATTTTTATTCCAAAAACGTAATTTTTTGTCAAAAATTTTGAAGCAAGGGGTAGGTATGGAAACATTTAATGTGAACTGCATTGTGCTAACTTCTTTCCTGGTCGAAATTAAGGACTCAAAATAAACTGGTTTATGTAAAATTGTCCGCTGAATCGATTGCCGAAGACTAGAACGTTCTATGTATCATATTAGTCGAGTTATGAGCACTTTTAGTTTTGAAAAGTGGATTTTCGAAAACTTCATGACTCCATTTGGAGGAGAAAAAATGATTTTAGACAAAAACAGACTGTGGCAGTCGATTTTTCGCATCGAAAAACCCCTCCAGACGAATTTTGAGCAATTTTTATTCCAAAAACGTATTTTTTGTCGAAAATTTTGAAGCAAGGGGTAGGTATGGAAACATTTAATGTGAACTGCATTGTGCTAACTTTTTTCCTGGTCGGATTTATGGACTCAAAATACACTGGATTATGTATAATTGTCCGCTGAATCGATTGCCGAAGACTAGAACGTTCTATCTATCGTATTAGTCGAGTTATGAGCACTTTTAGTTTTGAAAAGTGGATTTTCGAAAATTTCATGACTCCATTTGGAGGAGAAAAAATGATTTTAGACAAAAACAGACTGTGACCGTCGATTTTTCGCCTCAAAAAACCCCTCCAGACGAATTTTGAGCAATTTTTATTCCAAAAACGTATTTTTTGTCGAAAATTTTGAAGCAAGGGGTAGGTATGGAAACATTTAATGAAAACTGCTTTGTGCTAACTTCTTTCCTGGTCGGAATTATGGACTCAAAATACACTGGATTATGTAAAATTGTCCGCTGAATCGATTGCCGAAGACTAGAACGTTCTATCTATCGTGTTAGTCGAGTTATGAGCACTTTTAGTTTTGAAAAGTGGATTTTCGAAAATTTCATGACTCCATTTGGAGGAGAAAAAATGATTTTAGACAAAAACAGACTGTGGCAGTCGATTTTTCGCATCAAAAAACCCCTCCAGACAAATTTTGAGAAATTTTTATTCCAAAAACGTAATTTTTTGTCAAAAATTTTGAAGCAAGGGGTAGGTATGGAAACATTTAATGTGAACTGCATTGTGCTAACTTCTTTCCTGGTTGGATTTATGGACTCAAAATACACTGGATTATGTAAAATTGGCCGCTGAATCGATTGCCGAAGACTAGAACGTTCTATCTATCGTATTAGTCGAGTTATGAGCACTTTTAGTTTTGAAAAGTGGATTTTCGAAAATTTCATGACTCCATTTGGAGGAGAAAAAATGATTTTAGACAAAAACAGACTGTGGCAGTCGATTTTTCGCATCAAAAAACCCCTCCAGACTAATTTTGAGCAATTTTTATTCCAAAAACGTATTTTTTGTTGAAAATTTTGAAGCAAGGGGTAGGTATGGAAACATTTAATGTGAACTGCATTGTGCTAACTTCTTTCCCGGTCGAAATTAAGGACTCAAAATAAACTGGTTTATGTAAAATTGTCCGCTGAATCGATTGCCGAAGACTAGAACGTTCTATGTATCATATTAGTCGAGTTATGAGCACTTTTAGTTTTGAAAAGTGGATTTTCGAAAACTTCATGACTCCATTTGGAGGAGAAAAAATGATTTTAGACAAAAACAGACTGTGGCAGTCGATTTTTCGCATCGAAAAACCCCTCCAGACGAATTTTGAGCAATTTTTATTCCAAAAACGTATTTTTTGTCGAAAATTTTGAAGCAAGGTGTAGGTATGGAAACATTTAATGTGAACTGCATTGTGCTAACTTCTTTCCTGGTTGGATTTATGGACTCAAAATACACTGGATTATGTAAAATTGTCCGCTGAATCGATTGCCGAAGACTAGAACGTTCTATCTATCGTATTAGTCGAGTTATGAGCACTTTTAGTTTTGAAAAGTGGATTTTCGAAAATTTCATGACTCCATTTGGAGGAGAAAAAATGATTTTAGACAAAAACAGACTGTGACAGTCGATTTTTCGCCTCAAAAAACCCCTCCAGACGAATTTTGAGCAATTTTTATTCCAAAAACGTATGTTTTGTCGAAAATTTTGAAGCAAGGGGTAGGTATGGAAACATTTAATGAAAACTGCTTTGTGCTAACTTCTTTCCTGGTCGGAATTATGGACTCAAAATACACTGGATTATGTAAAATTGTCCGCTGAATCGATTGCCGAAGACTAGAACGTTCTATCTATCGTATTAGTCGAGTTATGAGCACTTTTAGTTTTGAAAAGTGGATTTTCGAAAATTTCATGACTCCATTTGGAGGAGAAAAAATGATTTTAGACAAAAACAGACTGTGGCAGTCGATTTTTCGCATCAAAAAACCTCTCCAGACAAATTTTGAGCAATTTTTATTCCAAACACGTATTTTTTGTCGAAAATTTTGAAGCAAGGGGTAGGTATGGAAACATTTAATGAAAACTGCTTTGTGCTAACTTCTTTCCTGGTCGGAATTATGGACTCAAAATACACTGGATTATGTAAAATTGTCCGCTGAATCGATTGCCGAAGACTAGAACGTTCTATCTATCGTATTAGTCGAGTTATGAGCACTTTTAGTTTTGAAAAGTGGATTTTCGAAAATTTCATGACTCCATTTGGAGGAGAAAAAATGATTTTAGACAAAAACAGACTGTGGCAGTCGATTTTTCGCATCAAAAAACCTCTCCAGACTAATTTTGAGCAATTTTTATTCCAAAAACGTATTTTTTGTTGAAAATTTTGAAGCAAGGGGTAGGTATGGAAACATTTAATGTGAACTGCATTGTGCTAACTTCTTTCCTGGTCGGAATTATGGACTTAAAATACACTGGATTATGTAAAATTGTCCGCTGAATCGATTGCCGAAGACTAGAACGTTCTATCTATCGTATTAGTCGAGTTATGAGCACTTTTAGTTTTGAAAAGTGGATTTTCGAAAATTTCATGACATCATTTGAAGGAGAAAAAATGATTTTAGACAAAAACAGACTGTGGCAGTCGATTTTTCGCATCAAAAAACCCCTCCAGACGAATTTTGAGCAATTTTTATTTCAAAAACGTATTTTTTGTCGAAAATTTTGAAGCAAGGGGTAGGTATGGAAACATTTAATGTGAACTGCATTGTGCTAACTTCTTTCCTGGTCGGAATTATGGACTCAAAATACACTGGATTATGTAAAATAATCCGCTGAATCGATTGCCGAATACTAGAACGTTCTATCTATCGTGTTAGTCGAGTTATGAGCACTTTTAGTTTTGAAAAGTGGATTTTCGAAAATTTCATGACTCCATTTGGAGGAGAAAAAATGATTTTAGACAAAAACAGACTGTGGCAGTCGATTTTTCGCATCAAAAAACCCCTCCAGACAAATTTTGAGAAATTTTTATTCCAAAAACGTAATTTTTTGTCAAAAATTTTGAAGCAAGGGGTAGGTATGGAAACATTTAATGTGAACTGCATTGTGCTAACTTCTTTCCTGGTTGGATTTATGGACTCAAAATACACTGGATTATGTAAAATTGTCCGCTGAATCGATTGCCGAAGACTAGAACGTTCTATCTATCGTATTAGTCGAGTTATGAGCACTTTTAGTTTTGAAAAGTGGATTTTCGAAAATTTCATGACTCCATTTGGAGGAGAAAAAATGATTTTAGACAAAAACAGACTGTGGCAGTCGATTTTTCGCATCAAAAAACCCCTCCAGACTAATTTTGAGCAATTTTTATTCCAAAAACGTATTTTTTGTTGAAAATTTTGAAGCAAGGGGTAGGTATGGAAACATTTAATGTGAACTGCATTGTGCTAACTCCTTTCCTGGTCGAAATTGAGGACTCAAAATAAACTGGTTTATGTAAAATTGTCCGCTGAATCGATTGCCGAAGACTAGAACGTTCTATGTATCATATTAGTCGAGTTATGAGCACTTTTAGTTTTGAAAAGTGGATTTTCGAAAACTTCATGACTCCATTTGGAGGAGAAAAAATGATTTTAGACAAAAACAGACTGTGGCAGTCGATTTTTCGCATCAAAAAACCTCTCCAGACAAATTTTGAGCAATTTTTATTCCAAAAACGTATTTTTTGTCGAAAATTTTGAAGCAAGGGGTAGGTATGGAAACATTTAATGAAAACTGCTTTGTGCTAACTTCTTTCCTGGTCGGAATTATGGACTCAAAATACACTGGATTATGTAAAATTGTCCGCTGAATCGATTGCCGAAGACTAGAACGTTCTATCTATCGTATTAGTCGAGTTATGAGCACTTTTAGTTTTGAAAAGTGGATTTTCGAAAATTTCATGACTCCATTTGGAGGAGAAAAAATGATTTTAGACAAAAACAGACTGTGGCAGTCGATTTTTCGCATCAAAAAACCTCTCCAGACTAATTTTGAGCAATTTTTATTCCAAAAACGTATTTTTTGTTGAAAATTTTGAAGCAAGGGGTAGGTATGGAAACATTTAATGTGAACTGCATTGTGCTAACTTCTTTCCTGGTCGGAATTATGGACTTAAAATACACTGGATTATGTAAAATTGTCCGCTGAATCGATTGCCGAAGACTAGAACGTTCTATCTATCGTATTAGTCGAGTTATGAGCACTTTTAGTTTTGAAAAGTGGATTTTCGAAAATTTCATGACATCATTTGAAGGAGAAAAAATGATTTTAGACAAAAACAGACTGTGGCAGTCGATTTTTCGCATCAAAAAACCCCTCCAGACTAATTTTGAGCAATTTTTATTCCAAAAACGTATTTTTTGTTGAAAATTTTGAAGCAAGGGGTAGGTATGGAAACATTTAATGTGAACTGCATTGTGCTAACTTCTTTCCTGGTCGAAATTATGGACTTAAAATACACTGGATTATGTAAAATTGTCCGCTGAATCGATTGCCGAAGACTAGAACGTTCTATCTATCGTATTAGTCGAGTTATGAGCACTTTTAGTTTTGAAAAGTGGATTTTCGAAAATTTCATGACATCATTTGAAGGAGAAAAAATGATTTTAGACAAAAACAGACTGTGGCAGTCGATTTTTCGCATCAAAAAACCCCTCCAGACAAATTTTGAGCAATTTTTATTTCAAAAACGTATTTTTTGTCGAAAATTTTGAAGCAAGGGGTAGGTATGGAAACATTTAATGTGAACTGCATTGTGCTAACTTCTTTCCTGGTCGGAATTATGGACTCAAAATACACTGGATTATGTAAAATTGTCCGCTGAATCGATTGCCGAAGACTAGAACGTTCTATGTATCATATTAGTCGAGTTATGAGCACTTTTAGTTTTGAAAAGTGGATTTTCGAAAATTTCATGACATCATTTGAAGGAGAAAAAATGATTTTAGACAAAAACAGACTGTGGCAGTCGATTTTTCGCATCAAAAAACCCCTCCAGACGAATTTTGAGCAATTTTTATTCCAAAAACGTATTTTTTGTCGAAAATTTTGAAGCAAGGGGTAGGTATGGAAACATTTAATGTGAACTGCATTGTGCTAACTTCTTTCCTGGTCGGAATTATGGACTCAAAATACACTGGATTATGTAAAATTGTCCGCTGAATCGATTGCCGAAGACTAGAACGTTCTATCTATCGTATTAGTCGAGTTATGAGCACTTTTAGTTTTGAAAAGTGGATTTTCGAAAATTTCATGACATCATTTGAAGGAGAAAAAATGATTTTAGACAAAAACAGACTGTGTCAGTCGATTTTTCGCATCAAAAAACCCCTCCAGACGAATTTTGAGCAATTTTTATTCCAAAAACGTATTTTTTGTCGAAAATTTTGAAGCAAGGGGTAGGTATGGAAACATTTAATGTGAACTGCATTGTGCTAACTTCTTTCCTGGTCAGATTTATGGACTCAAAATACACTGGATTATGTAAAATTGTCCGCTGAATCGATTGCCGAAGACTAGAACGTTCTATCTATCGTATTAGTCGAGTTATGAGCACTTTTAGTTTTGAAAAGTGGATTTTCGAAAATTTCATGACTCCATTTGGAGGAGAAAAAATGATTTTAGACAAAAACAGACTGTGACAGTCGATTTTTCGCCCCCAAAAACCCCTCCAGACGAATTTTGAGCAATTTTTATTCCAAAAACGTATTTTTTGTCGAAAATTTTGAAGCAAGGGGTAGGTATGGAAACATTTAATGAAAACTGCTTTGTGCTAACTTCTTTCCTGGTCGGAATTATGGACTCAAAATACACTGGATTATGTAAAATTGTCCGCTGAATCGATTGCCGAAGACTAGAACGTTCTATCTATCGTGTTAGTCGAGTTATGAGCACTTTTAGTTTTGAAAAGTGGATTTTCGAAAATTTCATGACTCCATTTGGAGGAGAAAAAATGATTTTAGACAAAAACAGACTGTGGCAGTCGATTTTTCGCATCAAAAAAACCCTCCAGACAAATTTTGAGAAATTTTTATTCCAAAAACGTAATTTTTTGTCAAAAATTTTGAAGCAAGGGGTAGGTATGGAAACATTTAATGTGAACTGCATTGTGCTAACTTCTTTCCTGGTTGGATTTATGGACACAAAATACACTGGATTATGTAAAATTGTCCGCTGAATCGATTGCCGAAGACTAGAACGTTCTATCTATCGTGTTAGTCGAGTTATGAGCACTTTTAGTTTTGAAAAGTGGATTTTCGAAAATTTCATGACATCATTTGAAGGAGAAAAAATGATTTTAGACAAAAACAGACTGTGGCAGTCGATTTTTCGCCTCAAAAAACCCCTCCAGACGAATTTTGAGCAATTTTTATTTCAAAAACGTATTTTTTGTCGAAAATTTTGAAGCAAGGGGTAGGTATGGAAACATTTAATGAAAACTGCTTTGTGCTAACTTCTTTCCTGGTCGGAATTATGGACTCAAAATACACTGGATTATGTAAAATTGTCCGCTGAATCGATTGCCGAAGACTAGAACGTTTTATCTATCGTATTAGTCGGGCTATGAGCACTTTTAGTTTTGAAAAGTGGATTTTCGAAAATTTCATGACTCCATTTGGAGGAAAAAAAATGATTTTAGACAGAAACAGACTGTGGCAAACGATTTTTCGCATCAAAAAACCCCTCCAGACGAATTTTGAGCAATTTTTATTTCAAAAACGTATTTTTTGTCGAAAATTTTGAAGCAAGGGGTAGGTATGGAAACATTTAATGTGAACTGCATTGTGCTAACTTCTTCCCTGGTCGGAATTATGGAGTCAAAATACACTGGATTATGTAAAATTGTCCGCTGAATCGATTGCCGAAGACTAGAACGTTCTATGTATCATATTAGTCGAGTTATGAGCACTTTTAGTTTTGAAAAGTGGATTTTCGAAAATTTCATGAGGAAAAAAAATGATTTTAGACAAAAACAGACTGTGTCAGTCGATTTTTCGCATCAAAAAACCCCTCCAGACGAATTTTGAGCAATTTTTATTCCAAAAACGTATTTTTTGTCGAAAATTTTGAAGCAAGGGGTAGGTATGGAAACATTTAATGTGAACTGCATTGTGCTAACTTCTTTCCTGGTCGGATTTATGGACTCAAAATACACTGGATTATGTAAAATTGTCCGCTGAATCGATTGCCGAAGACTAGAACGTTCTATGTATCATATTAGTCGAGTTAAGAGCACTTTTAGTTTTGAAAAGTGGATTTTCGAAAATTTCATGACTCCATTTGGAGGAAAAAAAATGATTTTAGACAAAAACAGACTGTGGCAGTCGATTTTTCGCATCAAAAAACCTCTCCAGACAAATTTTGAGCAATTTTTATTCCAAAAACGTATTTTTTGTCGAAAATTTTGAAGCAAGGGGTAGGTATGGAAACATTTAATGAAAACTGCATTGTGCTAACTTCTTCCCTGGTCGGAATTATGGAGTCAAAATACACTGGATTATGTAAAATTGTCCGCTGAATCGATTGCCGAAGACTAGAACGTTCTATGTATCATATTAGTCGAGTTATGAGCACTTTTAGTTTTGAAAAGTGGATTTTCGAAAATTTCATGAGGAAAAAAAATGATTTTAGACAAAAACAGACTGTGTCAGTCGATTTTTCGCATCAAAAAACCCCTCCAGACGAATTTTGAGCAATTTTTATTCCAAAAACGTATTTTTTGTCGAAAATTTTGAAGCAAGGGGTAGGTATGGAAACATTTAATGTGAACTGCATTGTGCTAACTTCTTTCCTGGTCGGATTTATGGACTCAAAATACACTGGATTATGTAAAATTGTCCGCTGAATCGATTGCCGAAGACTAGAACGTTCTATGTATCATATTAGTCGAGTTAAGAGCACTTTTAGTTTTGAAAAGTGGATTTTCGAAAATTTCATGACTCCATTTGGAGGAAAAAAAATGATTTTAGACAAAAACAGACTGTGGCAGTCGATTTTTCGCATCAAAAAACCTCTCCAGACAAATTTTGAGCAATTTTTATTCCAAAAACGTATTTTTTGTCGAAAATTTTGAAGCAAGGGGTAGGTATGGAAACATTTAATGAAAACTGCTTTGTGCTAACTTCTTTCCTGGTCGGAATTATGGACTCAAAATACACTGGATTATGTAAAATTGTCCGCTGAATCGATTGCCGAAGACTAGAACGTTTTATCTATCGTATTAGTCGGGCTATGAGCACTTTTAGTTTTGAAAAGTGGATTTTCGAAAATTTCATGACTCCATTTGGAGGAGAAAAAATGATTTTAGACAAAAACAGACTGTGGCAGTCGATTTTTCGCATCAAAAAACCTCTCCAGACAAATTTTGAGCAATTTTTATTCCAAAAACGTATTTTTTGTCGAAAATTTTGAAGCAAGGGGTAGGTATGGAAACATTTAATGTGAACTGCATTGTGCTAACTTCTTTCCTGGTCGGATTTATGGACTCAAAATACACTGGATTATGTAAAATTGTCCGCTGAATCGATTGCCGAAGACTAGAACGTTCTATGTATCATATTAGTCGAGTTAAGAGCACTTTTAGTTTTGAAAAGTGGATTTTCGAAAATTTCATGACTCCATTTGGAGGAAAAAAAATGATTTTAGACAAAAACAGACTGTGGCAGTCGATTTTTCGCATCAAAAAACCTCTCCAGACAAATTTTGAGCAATTTTTATTCCAAAAACGTATTTTTTGTCGAAAATTTTGAAGCAAGGGGTAGGTATGGAAACATTTAATGAAAACTGCTTTGTGCTAACTTCTTTCCTGGTCGGAATTATGGACTCAAAATACACTGGATTATGTAAAATTGTCCGCTGAATCGATTGCCGAAGACTAGAACGTTTTATCTATCGTATTAGTCGGGCTATGAGCACTTTTAGTTTTGAAAAGTGGATTTTCGAAAATTTCATGACTCCATTTGGAGGAGAAAAAATGATTTTAGACAAAAACAGACTGTGGCAGTCGATTTTTCGCATCAAAAAACCTCTCCAGACAAATTTTGAGCAATTTTTATTCCAAAAACGTATTTTTTGTCGAAAATTTTGAAGCAAGGGGTAGGTATGGAAACATTTAATGAAAACTGCTTTGTGCTAACTTCTTTCCTGGTCGGAATTATGGACTCAAAATACACTGGATTATGTAAAATTGTCCGCTGAATCGATTGCCGAAGACTAGAACGTTTTATCTATCGTATTAGTCGGGCTATGAGCACTTTTAGTTTTGAAAAGTGGATTTTCGAAAATTTCATGACTCCATTTGGAGGAAAAAAAATGATTTTAGACAAAAACAGACTGTGGCAGTCGATTTTTCGCATCAAAAAACCTCTCCAGACAAATTTTGAGCAATTTTTATTCCAAAAACGTATTTTTTGTCGAAAATTTTGAAGCAAGGGGTAGGTATGGAAACATTTAATGAAAACTGCTTTGTGCTAACTTCTTTCCTGGTCGGAATTATGGACTCAAAATACAGTGGATTATGTAAAATTGTCCGCTGAATCGATTGCCGAAGACTAGAACGATCTATCTATCGTATTAGTCGGGTTATGAGCACTTTTAATTTTGAATAGTGGATTTTCGAAAATTTCATGACTCCAGGGACGATATCTTTTAAAAGAATATTATGCTATAATATTATACTGTCAATCACCCATTCAATTAAGAAACACCCTGTATATACAACAATAAATTATTAAAATCTTTCATCACTATCTCTCAACCTTATCATGACTATTCCAAATGAAATAAAACAAAAAAAAAGAAACAATTGTACACAAAAAGTTTATTAAAAAAATATACTTTTACGTCATTTTACATAAAATTGTAGGAAGGCATTTCCTTTCACAGAGTGGTATTAAAGTTGTACAAGTTCTTCAGTGTTTAATAACCCTGTGCTGTGCCGTAATCATGTTTGAGTTTGTCTCGGTCATCGCCCTTTTTACTTGTTGCATAGACTTTTGGGCTTGTCTAAGCGACTCTGATTTCCTAGCTAAGCATCTCAAGACACGTGTATGATAAATCCTAGAAATTGATATACGAATGATGTCCTTTTATTACCAAAGAATTTGTTATATTGCAATCTAGGGTGAAGATAATATATAAAAGATCTATTTCAAAAAATATAAAAATAATAATTTAATCCAGTGTAGGCCTGGCCCAATTAGTTTTTGATAAGCTGGTGTTCAGTGACAGTTCATTTAAGGGCTTTGGAAATATTAGAAAAGAAAAAATATTCATTCCATTCACCCTTCCCCTTCTGTATAGCTTCTCGCTCTAAGCTCCTCGCTTCTAAGTCAAGTTACATTCTTTCCTTTTATATAAAATCGAGATTATGCTAAATTGCTATATTAAATACAGGAAGAAATTGAAAACCAGAACCTGTTTGCTTCTTGGTTGTTTGTATCTGGCAATTATCTTCATTTCGCAAAGGGTTTTACTGATTGGGCAGGATGTAGCATGCTAATGAACTACTTGATATTTTTATTTTGTTTATTATAATTCATTCAATATTCAAATTGCTCTTTTTATTTGCAAATTGTTTCTGTCAGACTCACGATTGTAGATGCACATGCGTCAAAAATGATACGGACCATTTTGGTCCAAAATTTGAAGCTCTACAACTTTGTAACTCATGGGGTTGAAATTGAAGTCGAATACACACAAGTGAATTATATAAAAAATTCAAAACCTCTACTCAAAATTATTTTTTTGCTCCCCTCAATGGTTGGAGACTCAAAATTTTTGAATTTTTTAAAAAATTTCTCTGAATCGATTGCTTGTCATTATTAGTTAGAACGTTCTATCTTTCCAATAACTCAAAATTTACGTAAATATGTAAAATTTCCCATGGTACCCCCCATTTTTTTAAAATATTCCACGCAATATTAATATTCATCAATTAATTTTATGAATATAAAAGCACAATACGAAATTTTTTTCAAAATAAAATCATAATAATAAATAACACCTGTTACTTATAAAAAAATAAAAATAAAATACATAATACTCTGCTTTACTTTCTTCTACTTGACTCGATTTGAACTGCCTTATCTCAATTCCACCCACCCCTATTATGAACGTATACCCGAACGCTCATATATACGGGCAGCATTCTTTTAAAAAAGTGTTACGAAGAGTCAAAAAGTCGTCCTCTTTTTCTGGGGGGTCAACCACCCCACGGTAAAGTGTGCACGTGTATCCCCGTTTCAGTGCAATCACCCAAGACGAGAATCGTGTAACATCGCAGGCAACACACCCATCACAATAAATTTGGGCCACTATTCGAGCCCTCAACGTAAGAGCTAAAATCTAGTCGGCCAGATGTTCTCAAATCACGTCTAAACGACCACCGCACCCAGTAAACATTTGAACGTTTGGGCATCCACAACTCCCAAGGTCACCGCGACTGTGTGGTGGTGGTATTCTCAGCCATAGTTGCGCGGGGCTCGCCGTCGAGTTCCATTTAGTTAGTAGAAGGGTGTGCACCACTGATAGTTGTTCTTGTTTAACCCGCACACTCTTAAATTGTCTACCCCATTCCAAATGTACCCCTCGGCACGTAAACATTGTGAACTGTCAACACTGGTGGTGTGTTTTTACATGTGCTGCAAGTAAACAATTCGTGAGACATCAGGCAAGGCTTGATACTTAGTTACAAGGACAATATATTGCGTAAGTGTTTTAGAATTTAAGCGTTTTGCGCACACCCTCCTTCATGGCGCATGACATAAGCTACAACATTAGAATATAATAAGAAAATTGAAATAATACCGCTTGGAATTTGTTCGCTCACTGAATAACTATTTTTAACACACATTTTTAATGTTTAAATAACTCATCGACGGTGGTAGATACCTACTTTCATACAGCAAATTTCACATTACTTTTATTAACCAATATTTCTATTGGAAACGAATAATGACTACTATAATTTAATCTAACCACAAACCGTGTGAAATAGAATTATGTACAGGAAGGTAAGAATAACGGTGCATTTATAATATCCGCAGGTCTTACAAGGGAAAAACGCGATTGTGCGCTAAAAACATTCAAAGACTTCGCGGTTCTTTGTACCCCGAGCTACCCCGATAAGTTCCGAACCCGACAGAGATAGACTATTATTTGCTGACATGGCGACTTGAAGTGTGTTGTGGTGTTTAGTTATCCTGTTTGGGGATTTAACCCTTTTGTTTTTAATGGTGTCACTGTCAAAAGGTAATTACCATTCAATTGTATATCCTAATTACTATTCTCATGTATACATAATATGTCGGTTTAACCTCAAACATTCCATATATCTCAACTTTTGTCGTCGATTTGATTTACCCTGACTTTTTTAATCAATATATTTCCTTAAATCAATATAAAACCCTCATGACGTACCCGCAGCAGGAATTAATTCACCCACATTTTCAGTGAAACATGGTTATTTTTATTCTCCTAGTGCATTTAAATTTAGATAATTTAAGCAAAGGGTTGCGTAAACTCAGTCGAAATCGTAGAGAGTAGGCGGGGTGTAGCTTTGCACGACTTGTGAATTTTAAATATGGCGGAGGGCTGTGCCATTATCGCGTCGAGGGTTGCCTATTTTAAAATTATTCTTTTAAAATGTCAACTTTTTATTAAAATCAAACTCTAAATACAAAACAAACTTGTAATGTTTATATTGCTCTGCTGCAAGTGACTTCTTTACGGGAGGGGAGATTCACTATGATGTAATATGAGTTCAAGAACGATTCCGCATCTCTGGTGGACACCTGTGTGAATCATATTCATTAATCAACTCTTTCGTTATGTATAAGCGATTTATTTAAACAATTATATTATTATTTCTTCTTTACAATAATGAATTGACAATTTTTCTTAACTTGTTATAAATATCTACCTATATTTATGTGAAAAAAATATATATTTTGGGTAGTTTAGCTCTAGGTCATTAATAAAAATAGATTTAGATTAAATGCCTTTTCAAGCTTTAAACAACTGATACTAGCTGGTAGTATCATATTCAAAATCATCGAAAAGCACTATTGTAGTAAGACGATTAGTTTTCAATAGGGTTTAAATATAATATTCTGATCTGGTTATATTTGGTTTGTGATTCTGATTAAT
The DNA here is from genome assembly GCA_963978555.1 of Galerucella nymphaeae. Taxonomy (NCBI): domain Eukaryota; kingdom Metazoa; phylum Arthropoda; class Insecta; order Coleoptera; family Chrysomelidae; genus Galerucella; species Galerucella nymphaeae. The sequence continues at coordinate 17,167,501 of OZ021713.1, forward strand.
TAGATTTGATGTGGTTTTTTTGGTTTTCAACATATTATGAAGATATTACTTTCTCCTTGGAATATAATTAAATCGGAAACCCTATCCATAAGATATAGGAACAGTAGGTTCAAATGTCATCACTTGTACAATTTTTGTCTCAGTTCACACTACCCAAAATGGAATAGAATAGAACATTACACATTTAAATTATGCTTGTTATGCAGGATATGTTTTAGTTTCTAATAACAATTAGAAACATGCACTATTTAATCTAAATATGATTGAAATTTGTTCCGAAACCTATTTGCTTATGAAATTTACTATTTATGTGGTTCTTCAACATAAATAAATTTGGATTTTCTATTGCTATGGTATGTGGGATGAAGATTTTGGATTATGCAATATACTCTCTCTTTCCTTTATATAATATTATAATTTTTGTGATATTTATGAGTATCTTTTCATTCACCTTGCTATTATTTAATTTGATTTGTATATACAGCAATTTAGTGAGCAAAATAATGTAAAAAAATCTGTTGCTATGGTAAAGATGCAGAAATTTTACAATAATGACACCCACAACAATAAAATTACAATTAAATGAAATGGAGGAACTTTTATTACAAAAGTAAACACATTTCAAAATAATAATAATCAATATATACCCCAAACTAATTATCTCTAATATGAATTTAAATATTTTAAACTTTTGAAAATTGATTTGTAATATGAATATAATATTTACAACCACTCAAGTGATCCCTATGTTAATTGCTTTTTAAACGCTATTAACTAATCTATTGAACTTATTTCATACACCCAGTTTTTCTTGGTAATAGAAATACCAGTTTGTTGTCCCTAATTGTGAAATATTCACAAAATTCTATCAAGTGAAAGACCAGTGTTAATATCAATAGTTACTTTCAATTAAATCTAGTGAGGTTTACTTCAATTTTTTGAATAAAGAAAATATTTATTTATAAAAAAGGAACTAATAATGTCTGAAACTTGGATGAGACATTCTTAATTCAAATATTGTTGGCAAGAAGAGGTATGCACATTATTTCATGTTAGTTTTGAAATAATATGGCACTACTAAAAGTGTGTAGTGTATTGTAAAATTTTAAAGTAGTTTTTCTTGTTTTTCAGTGTAAACCCCATACATTGCCAATGTCAAGTCAACCCTATCGATATCCACAACAAATACCGTATATAAAACCTGGAATAGCAGCACCTGCACCAGTTATGTCTTCCCAACGTTTCTGTCTCAGATGGAACAACCATCAATCCAATTTACTCTCAGTATTCGATCAGTTATTACATGATGAAAGTTTTGTGGATGTAACACTAGCAGTGGAAGGACAGTTGCTCAAAGCACATAAAATGGTACTGTCAGCATGCAGTCCTTACTTCCAAGCATTGTTTATCAATCACCCTGATAAACATCCAATTGTGATATTAAAGGACGTCCCTTATAACGATATGAGATGTCTGTTAGATTTCATGTATCGAGGTGAAGTTAGTGTCGATCAAGATAGACTGACTGCGTTTTTGCGAGTCGCCGAAAGTCTAAGAATCAAAGGTCTGACGGAGGTGAATGAAGAAAAATGTGATACGATAGCTTCCTCGTTGACACAACAAAATTTACAAAATCTGCCAAATTTACAAAGACTACAACAAAGTAAAAGATTTGGTAATAATTTAAATATGTTAGGCAACGCTTTATTACAACCTAAAAGGAAAAGGGGTAGGCCTAGGAAGCTTTCTGGATGCTCTAACGGACCTGACGATTACGATAAGGATATTATACAAGGTAGTCCGGAGATGTTGGAGGTTAAGATGGGTATGGATAATTTTCAAGGCAATAATTCTGATACTAGTGTCGGGAAGAACGATGGGGATTTGGATGAGGATAAAATCAAAGATGAATCAGAGCCTGTTGCGGGATCGTCTAATGAACAGTCAATGTATAATAATAAAATTAATGAAGATTTTCATCCTTCTGGTAAGTTTTTTTTTTGAAAATTATGGAAAATAATTTTTATATGGATTTTATTTTGGACGAACCATTTTTGTGTTTTCTTCACATTTATAAAGATTATTGAAAGGTATAAAAATTGGTAAAAATGAGAAAAATTTAATAAAAAAAATAAAAAAAAATAATAAAATTGGGATATAAAAAAGATTTGGAAAATAATTGACATTTATTAAAAATAATTGGGAATAAAGCTGATAAAATTGATGAAAAATATTTAAAATTGAAATGGAGAAAAATGGAAATGAAAAATTATAAATAAAATAGAGAAAAACCTGTAAATTAAACATTTAATTAAACATTTTTTATTTTTTTGTTTTATTTGTTAAGGTGTAAAAAATAATAGAAATGAAAAAAATGTATGAAAAAATAATTTATATTTATTAAAAATAATTGGGGATGGAACTGTATAAATTTATTAAAAAATATTGAAAATTAAAATGGAGAAAAAGGGAAATAAAAAAATTATAAATAAAATACCGAAAAACCTGCAAAAATTGAGCTGATTATTTTTTTCACTTGTCAAAATCTGACATTTTGGTGGTTTTAACCAATAGCAATACATTATTCTAGCCAATCATTCGGTGTTATACTGATAATTATGCTTCCTCATCGATAAAACCTTGTTTACATCGAAACGTCAAAATTTTACTTTGAATTTGTCATTATTGACAACTAAAAGCGCTTTCAAAAATCCTTTTAAATTGTTGAAAAAAATAATCTTCCCAAATACAACTCGCTCTTCAAATTTTATCACATAATTTTTTATTTTCATCACTCAAACTTGTTTATTTGAGGCAAAAACATTCAAACAAACCGAATTTAGATAAAATCACTCCTCCTAACGGAGTCGTGATTTTATCAAATCGGTTTGTTTTCATATTTTTGCCAAATAAACAAGTTTTCGTGGAAAAGAAAAAATTATCGATAAAATTTGAAGCACTCGTGGTATTACCTTTGAACATTTTTAGTTTTTTTTATTTTATTTGCTAAGGTGTAAAAAATAATAGAAATAAAAAAATGGATGAAAAAATAATTTATATTTATTAAAAATAATTGGGGATGAAACTGATTAAATTTATTAAAAAATATTGAAAATTAAAATGGAGAAAAATGGAAATAAAAAAATTATAAATATAATAGAGAAAACCCTGTAAAAATTTTTTGATTTATTTTGTTTATTTATAAGGGTTTAAAAAATGATGCAAATAAAAATTATCAATATGAACATGTTTAGTCCAAATAATAAAGTGATTCGTATCACACATTTATTAAAATTCTTTCCTTATGCAAAAAATTACTAGTTGTTGACATTTTTCTTATAGATCCATTAAAGACACTGCTAAAATTAAAACTTAGTAGTTTGTTGACGATAAAATTGTCCTTTTAGGGGAATATAGGTACATGATTTTAAATAATGGCAAAGTTCCGAAACTCCCCATTCTTAATAGTGTGTAGAACAGGTTGATGTTAACCCACAGCAACACATTTTTTGTTTCTGTTCCTTAACTTGTGATGTTCAAGTTTTTTTTTGGCTATCCAAATTCAGAGTGATAAATGAACAAAACATTTTAGAGGACTTGTAAATCTTTTATTTTTCCTTATGCAGGGTGATTCATAAGTAATTGGCTATGTTGTAGCCATAAATACTTTTAATATTAAATAATCAGTGGTATGAGGGCGCTCCCTTTTTTAAATTTGGAAAAATTGAATATTTTTTTTTGATGATACAGCCATTTTTCTATATAAATTCAAGAAAATTTAGGTAGGGATATTTTTTATTGCACAAGCAGATAGCAGATTTATGGCTAATTACTTATGAAACATCGTCGTTAAACTTTTTTTCTTCTTCCCATTGTTAAATAATTATTATCTTGATTTTACCGTTGCAATACAATGTTTTTATCTTTTACTTCTTCTTTACAAAGGTCTTTATACAGGATGATCCATTAGTACGATACAGTCCTAAATCTTGTGAATGGTTGAAGATATTTGAATGAAATTTTAACCGATTGTAGCCTAGCTTAGAGGCTCATATTTTAAAATTGATCGCAATTGTACATCGTGTTCCAAAACGCTGTGTCAGATCAAAGTTATATTTTTTCAAATGGGACACGCTGTACAATTGTAATCAATTTTAAAATATGAGCCTTCAAGCTCATATTTCATTCAAATATCTTTGACAATTCACAAGATATTGGACTTTATTGTACATGAATCACCCTGTATATACGAATTTTCTTCTATTTATGTTAAATATGGAAAACTACTTGTAAAATTTTTTTTTTCACACACCACGTTTTTTCGTATTGCGTTATTTTGAGTGAAGGGAAAAGCTATAGTGGTGTCGAAAAAGTGAAATTTTTGCTTTGTGCATCGTCGAAGAGGTGAGTTATCATTATATTTATAGAAAGGGAAGAGTTAAAGGAATGAGCCAATTTTCTTACTAGGTTAGTCTGTTATAAAAAGCAAATTCCACCAAACAAAAGTGCAAAGAAGCTCTTTAAAAAAAATGTATCGCACGCCCATGATTAATGGAATTTTTTTCCAAATTAATTAACCCCTTATTAAAAATTTTCTGTGCGCTCATGGTAGGTGCCAATAAATATCTAAGAAATTCAACCCCCTTTAAATTTCTATATTTCTGTATTAAGATGTGAATATAGTAAAATTACGTCACCTCTTATAATAAGGCTCTGATAATACAGTGTCGGGGTAAATTGTTGCTTTTTTGTGTTGATCCCATCTTACGACTTTTTTTTCTCACAACAGGTGGCCATTTATCTAATAATGACATTAGAAAATTAATTGAATTTTTTTAAATATTTTACAGATTTGTATAATTTTAATAATTTTTTTGGTGGAATTTGCATCGACCTAATTATTACAGATAAAATTCTTGCGGCTTATTCCCTGTAGCTTTTCCCTTTACAATACTTTGGTGGTGGACGTTTTTTTTTTTATATAATTTTAATGTTTCTCTTTACTTCTAATTTTTTTGCTTTCATCTAGTTTTCCATATGCATTATTTATGCATTTTTATTGGTATTGTATAGAATATGATTTTTCAAAAAATTTTACTGTTATTATTGTTGAAACTAAGTTGCCAGAAACAAAATATTTTTTTCATAATTCAGTAGTTCAAAATACACATTTTTATCGACAATTTAAACACGTACAAATCCATTTAAATGAAATTGATGAAGATTAGACTTACATATTTATTTCAAAATAACCAATTTACTACAAAAATTGAACGTATTGCCACATAATACTGCTCCCATTGTTCTTACTCTCAAATAATTATCGAATCCTCATAATTTTTAACAAGTTGACCCACATAAACCTGAATATTTTGACATTTGAACTTTTCATCATAGCTGGAACACCCTGTATGTAGCAATTTTTGTCGCCGACCAACACTCCTCGCAAACCAATCTAAAGCTAGTCTTATCTATGCGCCTATTATTAATGCTGATACATTGATATTTAATTTAAATTTAAGTTCCTAACCCCCACTACCGAAATATATTCACAAAACCGTAATTTTTAACCATACAGGGTGTTTCATTTATTGTTCAACTGCGGATACTCTTCAAACCAAAATTTGATCCTTCACATTTTACAATATCATATTTTATTCAATGCTTTTTAAGGTTATATTTACAAGGTGAGCAAATAAGAACTGAATCTGTTATATACAGGGCGTTTGAAGCTAAACAACTTCTCTTTAGGAAGATTAAACTTTATACAACTTTTCTTAATAACATTTTAAAGAATATATTGTTCTCATTTGCCCACCCGGTATACAAAAACGAAATTTTTACTGTTTTTACTAACTAATTGTATGTTTTTAGGTGAAAAAGAATCGTCTACCTCATTAAACACTACTAATACTTTAGAAGTAAACTCATCTCCACGAAACGATATTTCCTATCCAGATTCCCTAAATTCGGATGATATAGAGGTAGATGAATCCGAAAACGACGCGCAAGATTTAGAAACTAAATACGAAAATATCGAACAACGATTGGACAAATCTATATTAGATAATTTCAATCACAGTACTCCAAAGAAAGATAAACCTAAGGCTATTATCGACCTGGACGATTTCGCTCAATATCAAATAATCGTCGACGAAGCTGCTTTATACCACAAAAATTTCCCTTACAACTCGAAAAAACCCAAAGACCACGAAAAGTCCGCAAGGGATTTTTGCGTAAGGGAAAAAGACAATCTCTACAGGTGTACAGTGTGCGACAGAAATTACACGCACATCAGTAATTTTTGTAGGCACTATATGACGTCGCACAAGATGGACGTGAAAACTTTCTCTTGTCCTGTTTGCGGGAAGGATTTCACTAGAAAAGACAACATGGTCGCTCACTTGAAAATTATACACAAACAGGTTACAGTGCCTTCCAATAATAAGTATCTTGATAGTAAATAAGGGTGCTAATTTTTATTTTACTGGATGGTATTTATAGGAAAATGAACGTACTTTATTATGTTTATGGAAAAGATATTTTGACACATTTACTTGGTTCATTGCGGTCTGTCTCTTTTATTGGCTTTAGACTGTTAGCTGGGTTAACAGACTTGCTTTTTGGTAATTAAACATACTGTATCTTTCAATATTATAGTCTATACGATCTCAATCTTGTGGACCGTTTTTTTGGTTGTTAAATTGATATCTGGACTATATTGGGTTATAATTTTCCATAAACATGGTACTAAATTCAGATGAAAGGCCGGGTGTTGTAATAGGATGTCTTGGTCGAAAAAGAGCTTTAAAAAAAATAAATAACGGTTGATATTTCCAAATTAATTAATTTGTCTGGTATAAAATCATTATTATTTGTATAAAACTTTTTGGTACACACTATATACATGTTGGATAATTTCACATGCGCTTAAACTTTCTCAAAATGGAATTTGTCTATTTAAAACCCTCAATATTTTGTGTTTTACATGTATTTGGAGTCATATCTCGAGTAGTTCAAATGTCTCATCTATTTTTAACCCCGTTTTCCTCCAAATTTTGCTTGAAAATTTTTTTTTTCATTGTTAGCTTTTTCATTAATATTGAATAATGTCACATGCGTTATTTCAACTCGAAAACTTTCTCAAAATAAAATTTCTCTATTTAAAACCCTCAATATTTTGTGTTTTACATGTACTTGGAGTCATATCTCGAGTAGTTCAAATGTCTCATCTATTTTTAACACCGTTTTCCTCCAAATTTTGTTTGAAAATGATTTTTTTCATTGTTAGCTTTTTCATTTGATCTTGAATAATGTCACATGCGTTATTTCAACTCAAAAACTTTCTCCAAATGAAATTTCTCCATTTAATACCCTCTATATTTTGTGTTTTACATTTACTTGGAGTCATATCTCGAGTAGTTCAAATGTCTCATCTATTTTTAACCCTGATTTCCTCCAAGTTTTGCTTGAAAATAATTTTTTTCATTGTTAGCTTTTTCATTAATATTGAATAATGTCACATGCGTTATTTCAACTCGAAAACTTTCTCAAAATGAAATTTCTCCATTTAAAACCCTCAATATTTTGTGTTTTACATTCACTTGGAGTCATATCTCGAGTAGTTCGAATGTCTCATCTATTTTTAACCCCGTTTTCCTTCAAATTTTGTTTGAAAATAATTTTTTTCATTGTTAGCTTTTTCATTAATATTGAATAATGTCATATGCGTTATTTCAACTCGAAAACTTTCTCAAAATGAAATTTCTCTATTTAAAACCCTCAATATTTTGTGTTGTACATTAACTTGGAGTTATATCTCGAGTAGTTCAAATGTCTCATCTATTTTTAACCCCGTTTTCCTTCAAATTTTGTTTGAAAATAATATTTTTCATTGTTAGCTTTTTCATTAATATTGAATAATGTCATATGCGTTATTTCAACTCGAAAACTTTCTCAAAATGAAATTTCTTCATTTAAAACCCTCAATATTTTGTGTTTTACATTTACTTGAATTCATATCTTGAGTAGTTCAAATGTCTCATCTATTTTTAACCCCGTTTTCCTCCACATTTTGTTTGAAAATAATTTTTTTCATTGTTAGCTTTTTCATTAATATTGAATAATGTCACATGTGTTATTTCAACTCAAAAACTTTCGCAAAATGAAATTTCTCCATTTAAAACCCTCAATATTTTGTGTTGTCCATTTACTTGAATTCATATCTCGAGTAGTTCAAATGTCTCATCAATTTTTAACCCCGTTTTCCTCCAAATTTTGTTTGAAAATAATTGTTTTCCATTGTTAGCTTTTTTTGTGCTTCTCTTTATGATATTATGATTATTATGATACGAATTTATTTATATATTTTGAAACTTTTTACCATTAATTGTTAGAGCTTTTTTGGCCAAGCAATTTGGGAGTGATTGCATGATTTTAGAACTCATTTGATAATTCGTAATTGTTGCCTTAAGTAAGACTGAATAGATACGTTATATGAATTTTACAATTATATATATATTATATTGAACCTTGAAGGTAATAAAATATCAAATATTCGTAATTATGTATATTTTTGTTAAAAATAATTAACCGAAAACAAAAATACTTTGTGTCGCCGTTGCGTGTGTGCCGACCTTAATGGGTGTAGCTATAGTAGATGAGTAGCTTTGGTATTAGTTACAGTTGGGATGTTTTTAATAAATTTTAATGAAAAATTTTGTTTATTTTCTAATACAACAAACAAAAATATGCATAAATATGATTCAAATACGCTTACTTAAACTTTTGATGCAGAACAAAAAAAAATACTATACTAACCAAAGATATAATTATTGATCGAATCTTGAAGAATTTATACCTTCTTTATTTTTATATAAAAAATTTATATACACGGTTTTTTCTTTATAATTATTACTAATATACAATAAAAAATTCAAATTTATTCACAACTGTGCAATAATTACATAAATAACATTGTTATTGATCAATTTAGACGTTTATTTTTATTTAGATTATATGGAAACTTGGTACTCTTGATATATTTCCATTATCAATTATTATTTTCAATATTTAAATTGTTGATATACATTTTTTTATTGAATATTTTAGACTGAACTATAACTTTCAACCTGAATCCTGAAAAATCTAAAAAAAATCCATTCTTCTTCTCAAGACAACATATTTTTTGCCTTCACATTTTTTATTTACTTCGTCATTGGTGCTTCTACCACAAAATGGTGTTTCAACCTCATTTTGCCAACGACCCACCCCGCCAATACTTCAATACTTCGCTTGATGTCCACTTCTCATTTTTCTTACTTCTAACATTGCGAAAATCCTTACGGAAGTATGTCGGGTTATGCAAGTGCGACAGAAAAACAGCCGAAAGAAAGAGAAAGAATAATTATGCGCGGTCATCATTTAGGGGTGTATACTCATTTCCCGAGACTGACCGAATGCTCATCACCCCCTTATTTTAACCGCTGTTGCCAGAAGCGCATATTAATTTGTACAAATGATATTTTACTCTCGTTTTCGTTGATTTTTTTCCGAAGTCATGCACAAAACACTTTCATCCGGCAACATTGTCTGAAAATTCTGTAATCCGAGGCGAGGTTCCATAAGGATTTTCGCAATCTGTATAGCCTCTCCATTAAATCCTTTTGAAATTCGTTTTGATTTATAATAAACGCTAGTTACAGGGTGGAAGCAAAATATCCAAATAATTGTGTAAAACTAAATAGATTTTTGAAGTCATCTTGAGTTAACAAAGTCTAAAATAATCAATCCTGTACCAAATTTTACTGAACTATTTTTAAAATATATTTTATATTTATATTATATACTTACCATGTTGAATAACATAATTGAACATATTTTTATATAAAGAAGGTTTTAACTCGATTTTCTATTAAACCGATTATTGAAAAATCGATTTAAAGATAATCTTGAAGCTTGTATTTACAGTATGTCCCTCAACTAACTTGAATAAGACACTAGGTGGCTCTTGGACATAAAAGCAGATTGCACATTTATACTAAAATGTGTAAATTTAATTGGGACACCCTATTTAATAGTAAATATCCAGTAAATATTTATCTTTAAATCGAAGTTTCAATTTGAATGTTCGGATTAGTGGCAATAATTCTAAAATAAATAAGTACTCATTGTTATGAAGATGAATTTAAAGAATCTATTGAAAGTTAGCGATTGATTTAAAATTTAGTTATTATATATCGATGTTAGATTTATTGTTTTCATACTCTTGTATTCTAGAAACGCCAAAATATATTATATTTGACGAAAATTTACACATTTGCAATGAGTTTTCCAACCAGTTTTTCATTACTGAAGTAATGTTTTACTTTTTTTATTTGCAAATGTGTAAATATTGTTAATCTTTGGCAAATTATTGATATTTCTTATAGGATATTGTTTATTTATATTATATTATTAAATAAAAGAACTGACAATAAATTTCTATTTGCCGGATTGTAATATTCTTGCCTTAATTAAACAAATATTTTGTTTTAAAAGCTGAACTGACGAAATTACTAATTTAAGGTAAATGCTACAGTTTTACTATATTATTCTAGTATTTTCTATGTATACTTAAAACGTTTTTAGTTCGTAGATTATTTATTTGCACTCCTTTAGTTACCTTGTATTTCAATCGAAAGGGTTTATAGTGTAGATACACTTAGTTGAAATATAAATAAAATTTGAGTTTGCTATTTATTATACTTGTTTTTTTATTTTTATTTTTAATTATTTATTTAAATATTTGAACCAATTTATTACGATCGCATGGTATTTTTCTTATTTTTTAAATGGTCAATGTTTATACAGGCACAAATTTAAATCTAATAGTCCGTCTAAGATCATTGTGACCAACAAAAAGTGTTTTTTTTCTGACAAGAATGACAGTTAAGGTCTACTGTTTAAAACATACGATTTTGCATGTTTTTTATCATTGCTAACATCTATATTTGCTTTATTTAAAATATTTAAATAATGAATACACCCCCGAAACGTAAATCTTGAAATTTAAAATGACTTTTTAGCTGAATACTCAACATATTGGAGGCCAATAATCCCAGGAACTTCTGGCAAGTCACCATTTCATTTCTGTTATTCAGTCACTAGCTCTGTCAAAATAAATATAACTGACCTAACTAACCCGTTCCAGAAACTACCAGTTCAACTAGGGGGGTTTTAGTAGTTCAAATGTCATCTCCAAGTGCTTCTACCATTGCTGCTTGTTTTAAAAAGGGAAAACCCATGCATTCCATTGAAAATGTATATAAATAGAATAGAGGTTCAGTCTAAGGTCAGTTTGGCCAACAAAAACTGTTGTTTTCTGACAAGAATGACAGTTGAAGTCTACTGTTTAAAACATAATTTTTTGCATGTTTTTTATCTACATTGCTTTATTAAAAGAATGAATACACCCCCGAAGGGTATATCCTGAAATTTAAAATGACTTTTTAGCTGAATACTCAACATATCAGTGGCCAATAATACCAGGAACTTCTGGCATGTCACCATATCATTTCTGTTATTCAGTCACTAGTTATGTCAAATGTCAGTTATATTCATTTTTGTTGACATTCGTTCAATTGTGTACGTCCAATATTTCAATTAGATTTTTGTAGCATTTATAATTAGCTGTATCTCTATTCTTCTGATTACTTTTTTCACTGACATTTGACAGAGCTAGTGACTGAATAACAGAAATGAAATGGTGACATTCCAAGAGTTTCTAGAACTATTGGCCACTGATATGTTGAGTATTCAGCTAAAAAGTCATTTTAAACGCTTCGGGTGTGTATTCTTCATATTAATAAAGCAATATAGATGTTCGCAATGATAAAAAACATGCAAAATCGTATGCTCTAAACAGTATACCTTAACTGTCATTTATGTCAGAAAAAAAACACTTTTTGTTGGCCACACTGACCTTAAACTGAACTTCTCTATTCCATTGCTTTTTATATCAACTATTCATATCTTAGTGTAGGGTTACTTTGAGGAAGTAATTTTCTACTTTAATTTATGCAAAAAATATCTCCTTGAACTATTACTTGAGTTACATCGAGTAATATTTTGAATATTACTTTTTCTCCATACCTTATGCTTCGTCTTCACCAAACAAAAGTCATTCAGGTAGAAATCGACCTTGAAAAAAAAATTTTGTAGTGATTTGATTAAAATAAATACCAACTTTACATTTAAATTGATCATAGATAAATATTTGTATACAGGGTGAGGCAAGTAGAGTTTCATTTAGAGAAAAGTCGAGAACTGAGGAAATCTGGAAGATGAAAATGGCTATTTAATCGAGGAAAATGTCATATTTTTTTCTTACATCCAATTCGGTGATCGACATATTTCACCACAAGATGATTATATGAGGATTTATTGAATTTTATTTACCGGGTGGACCAATAAAGAGTGAAATATATTTTATAGAACTGTCTGTGATAAACATTGACCCGCTATATATTAATTTTTTTTAAAGCTTAAATTATTTATCAATTTTTTTTATCTCAACTTTATTTTTTAGACTTATTGGCTCAGAAGCTCTTAACGCCGAAAACGGAACTGAACGAAAACGCAGAAAGTTCCAACTCAGAACCCTCAAATCAGCTCTCAAACACCCCAGAATCATCCCGAATAAGTACTCCCGACAATATTCTAAACAACAATAATAACATGACACCTTCAACTAGTACAGCGCTACCAAATATATCGAATCTTCCGCAAAACTTGACGAATTCAATGGGCGCTCCATCTACCGGTAGACAACCATCCAAAAGAAGGGTGAGGCGTAGAGCGACATCTCAAAGTCAGGATCCCGCTGAAGCTTTAACGGAAATGTCTGTTAGAGGATTGAATTTATTCAGATATGCATCTATAAATGAAGGTGTTTATCAATGCACCGAATGTGCAAAAGTTGACGTACAAAAGACATTCAAGAACAAATACAGCTTCCAACGACACGCTTTCTTGTATCACGAAGGTCACCAAAGAAAAGTTTTCCCTTGTCCGGTATGCCAGAAAGAGTTCTCGAGGCCGGATAAAATGAAGAACCACATGAAGACCGTTCACGATTGTTTCATGCCCAAGGACGTTGTCTTCCCCCCGATGGGCTTCTTCCCGACAATGTAAGATAACAACAAATAAGAATTGATTTCGTACTTGGTGCTTCTTTGTAAAAGTAAAGCAATTTTTTTTTATTTTAATCGGAAAAAGTACAATTTTTATAACATGTGATTGAAAATAACCTGAAAGGTCTTTTTATTAGTAATTTTCCAACTGCTAAGCAGTAATCGATTGTACTAGTAGTTTCGATGAAAAATCGACATACATAAAAAGATTATTTATTATCAATTTAACTCAGTTATGTTGAAAAAAAAATACTTTTTATTTACATTTAACTGAAATAAATTTAGGTCGAAACAACACCTGCTTTATTGGAATATTTAAACTTTAAAAGCTGGAAAATATGGTTCGTTTAAATATATCACTCATTATAGTAGGCAGGTCCGTACTAGTGATTATTAATACAAACTTTATTTACATAATTTGTCTTTTGCTTACTCTTTAAGAATCCCTTTTATTCCCACAGGTGTCTAATTGTTCTTCTGGATTTCCCATTTCAAAATTTTCAGTCCCATTTCAATTATTCCCTCTTCTGATTTTGTTTTCCATGGAAAATATCTTCTATTTAGCAAGAAGTTCGTCTTATGCTTTCCCTTTGCAACTTTTTTTATTCCCACAGATGTCTGATTGCATCCAGTCTCTTCCAGGTCATTTTTGTCCACTAATTGTGGATATTTATCTCTCAATTCCTCCACGATTTTGATTTAGTTTAAAAAAAATTAATTATCTTTTAGCTTTCTAGCCCCATTTCTACATTTTTTGTTTAGTATCCTTTTTGGATGAAAAATAGTCTCTTTATTGTACGTCCGTTTTTCAGAATGAAACTCCCTGTATAAATTGTTTTCAACAACTTGCAAGTTTTGTTAATAAAAGTTTATTTTAGTTCAGGTTGGATAGTTTTTAGGGGTTTTGCAAATACTTCTAGAATAATGAATGTTTACTTGGTAATTTTTGTTTATAACAAATCGTTTTTTTTTAAACAATAACAATTGTAGAGATGTTTATATAGATAGAATCTTGACTGCACAAAGTAGACAATATATATATATTTTATATATAGATATATATATAAAAAAAAATAACAGCCGCAGGCGCACATACAAAATATTATATAAAGAAATAATTTAGTTGATTTTATTAAATATTTAGTTTAGGTGTTGGGACAATGAGAAACAATAATAGATTTTAAATTGAATTTTACAATGCCATTGTGAATCTACATTATATTTATTTTTAATGCTGTAAGCTTAACTTTTCAATAAGCAATTTGACATATCTTCGTATGTTCGTTTTAAAATATCTTAACTTTACTGAAACGACAAACAAAGTCTCGAATATATATACCAAAACTTCAATTGAATAATTTTCTTTTAAATTGTTGAAATTGCTAACCGAAGTAGTCCAAAAAATTATCTCTTGCACTCTCCTCTATTCACATCATCCATTTATTCCTAGGATGTTAATATAAATCGATCAGGAACTTTATCTGATACTGCAAACTCAATCCCAGACTCTATTTTTATCTTGTAAACTAAATCCTAGGTTTTGTGGTACTTTATTTTGAATTCTGGACTCAAATTGGTAAGATCCTACCGACGAGAAACTCCATTTGGTTCTGTCATCTCGATCCTAGGTTTTGTGGAACTTTCCTTTGAGTTCTGCACATGAATTGGTACCATCATATCGTCCAGGAACTCTATTAGATACTGTAAACTCAATCCTAGACTTTGAGGAACTTTCGTTTGAGTCCTGGACACGAATTGGTACTATCGTATCTACCAGGAACTCTATTTTTATTTTGTTAACTAAATCCTAGGTTTTGTGGTACTTTATTTTAAATTCTGGACTCAAATTGGTAAGATCCTACAGACGAGAAATTCCATTTGGTTCTGTAAACTCGAACCTAGGCTTTGTGAAACTTTCCTTTGAGCTCCGCACATGAATTGGTACCATCATATCTTCCAGAAACTCTATTTGATACTGTAAACTCAATCCTAGACTTTCGTTTGAACCCTGGACACTATCTATCGACCAGGAACTCTATTTTCATCTTGTAAACTTTATCCTGAGTTTGTGGTACTTTATTTTAAATTCTGGACTCAAATTGGTAAGATCCTACCGACGAGAAACTCCATTTGGTTCTGTAAACTCGATCCTAGGTTTTGTGGAACTTTCCTTTGAGCTCTGCACATGAATTGGTACCATCATATCTTCCAGGAACTCTATTTGATACTGTAAACTCAATCTCAGACTTTGTGGAACTTTCGTTTGAACCCTAGACTCGAATTGGTACCATCGTATCGACCAGGAACTCTATTTTCATCTTGTAAACTAAATCTTGGGATTGTGGTACTTTATTTTGAATTCTGGACTCAAATTGGTAAGATCCTAACGACGAGAAACTAAATTTTGTACTGTAAACTCGATCCTAGGCTTTGTGGAACTTTTCTTTGAGTTCTGCACATGAATTGTAACCATCATATCATCCAGGAACTCTATTTGGTACTGTAAGTCTTTGTGGAACTTTCCTTTGAGTTCTGCACATGAATTGTAACCATCATATCATCCAGGAATTCTATTTGGTACTGTAAGTCTTTGTAGAACTTTCGTTTGAGTCCTGGACATGAATTGGTACCATCATACCGACCAGGAGCTCTATTTTGATCCTTTAAACCAAATCTTTCGCCCTGTGGAACTTCGCCTGAGATCTGGTCACGAATTAGTACCATGGTACCGATCAGGAACTCTATTTTGATCCTACAAACTGAATTCCTGGCTTTGTGGAAATTCCGTTTAAATTCTGGACACAAAATGATTCCGAATTGTTGATTTTCTACCGATTAGGATTGATCCTGCAAACTTAATGTGGATTCGTTTGAATTCTGAACTTTCCAATTCCTGTTGTTTCTACCAAAGGTATGGGACAGTGAAGGAAATTCTTTCAACTACTTCCAGAAATTAAATTTAATTTTGAATTGATCCTTAAATTGTATAAAATTCTTATATACTTGTATTGAATTATTCTACACTTATTGATTGATATGTTGTTTCAGTATAGAATACTGTTACTTTATATTCTAAGGCAAAGTGCCTTATATATAACATTGTACAAACCTAGATATATAATATCTATTAACAATCCTGTTCTGATCCTATTTGCAGCAAGAAATTTTTATATTTTATATACACAAAGTGAACCATTTCTAAAATGGTCACAAAAAATTATTAGCATTTCGTAATTTTTGAATATTATCTTGAATTTTTTATATACATCAATAATTAGAAACGTGTGGTCCTCTAAGGATGATTCTCGGTACACCGGACCTCTTACTCCAGCAGGAAAAGGTCCTAATGCAAGACCGAGGATTGTAATAAGTGCTCTACTCGTACATAATACGTCAAGAGCGAACTGGAGCCGGAAAAAAATATGGAACTACGACTCCTCGCTCAGTTTCGACCGAGGTTTGAACTCGAGCTTGCCTAGAGTGAACTCGAGCTTGCCTAGAGTGAACTAGAGCTTGCCTAGAGTGAACTAGAGCTTGCCTAGAGTGAACTAGAGCTTGCCTAGAGTGAACTAGAGCTTGCCTAGAGTGAACTAGAGCTTGTCTAGAGTGAACTAGAGCTTGCCTAGAGTGAAATAGAGCTTGTCTAGAGTGAACTAGAGCTTGCCTAGAGTGAACTAATTTCTGAACACGCACGACTCTGGGTAAACTGTGGATAATCTTTTGCTTTCGCTTTAAATGAATGAGTAGAGCCTCAGTGATGAGGTTAAGTGTGATCAGAGACCTTTTAAAATGTTGTCTTGAAGATCAGAACGTGGATTTAAAAATTAATAAATTATGCAATAGTTTAGAATCACTGTGTGATAGTTTTTGTTTTTTTTTAATTTTTTTTTGTTTAACGTTTGTTAGGCCAAGGCCAGTTTTCATCAACGTTCTTCCAATTTTGAGATTGTAACTGCACGAAAAAAAAAATAAAATGAAGTAGTTGCAATCTTCATTTAGTAAGAATAGTTATTTCCTAAGTGCAATTAATATAGAAATTTATATACTAACGTTATTAGTGTTAAGGTTTCAGAATAATATTATGAATAATTTTATTTGGCGAATTTTGAATTTGCTTTTGTATTATATCTCACACTAAAAATATGTTTTCAATGGTAAAATACCGAGTTACAGCACCATCCAACGTCTTCAGTGACTAATATCCCAAAGGTTCGTTTTTATTAACTTGACTATTAAATTGAATTGGCTTATTTTATACATAAAAAGACGGGCCCATGGAATTGCAATCATAACTGTCATGATATCGTTGATGAAGTATAGATCACGTGGTGGTAAATAATGTTTTATGTCAAAAAATTAATTATTGACAGATGTCACTATTATATGAAACATTAAATGTCAATTATTAATTCAATAAAGTGGAATTTTAAATATTTTTTCTAATTTTTGGTATTTTTTGGCTTCATTTAATTATTTTTCTTATTTTTTCCTCCAGTCTTTGTGGCACTCATCTTTATTGTTTCATGTAACAAGTTAGTATGGTTAGAGTTGTCAAAAAATTAATAATTACAGCAGTCACTATTAATTTATTGTCAATTATGACGTAAACTTGTTATTTGAAACAATAATTGTCAATTTATATGGCACTCATCCTTAAATTCATCTCATAGCTTCATGCAATAGGTTCATATGTTCTTAATTGTCACATAGTTGATAATGACAGCTGTCAATATCAATTTATTGTTAATTATGACGTAAACTTGTTATATGAACCAATAATTGTCAATTAACTTTAAATAAAGTAGATTTTTCCAAATTTAAGTGTCATAGTTTCATGCAACAGGTTCATATGTTCTTAATTGTCACATAGTTGATGATAGCTGTCAATATCAATTTATTGTCAATTATGACGTAAACAATAAAATTTTGAATATTTTCTGTGATTTTATGCCTTTTTTGGTTTAATTTGCAAATTTTGATTATTAATTTTCTAGTTTTTTAATAAAATTTCCATGACACACATAATTGTTTCATGCAACGGGTTTCTATGTTCCTACTTGTCAAAAAAACTGACAACGTCAGCTGTCAATACTTATTTCCTGTTAATCGTCATTAATAATGACATCTGAATTATTTTTTGTTTAAAACATTAAATTTAAAATAAAATAAACAGTGGGTAATAATATTTTCCTATTGAAAACAGAATTATGTATAATTTGTGTCGATACCTTTTACTTGTTGATTCGATGTAGTGTTTATTTTCTTATTTTTTGTGATTACAATTAAAATCGTTATCTCTTATATTATTTTTTTTGTATTAATTTTTCTTTTATGCTTTAATAATATATTATATATATAATAAAAAATAATAGTGACTTATCGTATTTGAATAATATTTGTTTTATATTTATATCCGTTATTTTATTTTTAGTAACACTGGTGCAAATGTATCATGTAATTAGAAATGTGACACTACAATTCAATAGTTGTTGTTTTGAAACATTGTACTTTTCTTTATTAATAAATCTACCTCTAATAAAAATATATTAATCCATTCTATACATTTTTCCTTTTTCCCTTTCTATACAAACCCTTTAGGTACCAGATAATTGCGTGAAATCTAACCGAAAACGAAATGGGTACGCTCTGATATCGGGTAGGTAAGTATTATACGGCTGGATAGTAAATTTTTCGCAAACCTCCCGGAAAACTAATCATATTAACAAAAAAATCATTTTTTCACCATGAATTTTTCAATTAAACAGTGTGTCAAACTTTTTTTTTACATTTTCCTATTTTTTTGGTTTATTCGGTTGGTATAACAGTTTTATGTCACTGCAGTTCGCGTTACGCGCAAATTATAGAAGTTTCTGTTATCCAACCAAATTTGTTGCATTTTTAGTATCAACTAAGGTATTTAACATAAAAAAGTGTAATAGACAGTAACGAACTTATATACCTCATTTAAAAACCAGGAGGAGTAATTTGGATTTAAGTTGGCAATTCTGTAGGCCCTTTGATTGGTCAGATTCCGCCCAGTTTCACACAACACTTTCTAGTATTGACATCAGCTGATAATTTCCATTTTTGATAGTTCTGACTGATAAATATAGGTAATTAATTTTGTCATCGCATCCGCTCTTGTTATTTTATTATTTTCACTCAGTTTCGTTTGCAAGTTCCTTTAAAAACTTCAGTAAGCAATTTTATTGAATATCTGATTATGGATACTTCTACTTCGAGTACCAGCTCTTCCCTTAGTCCGGTAAAACAATGTAAGTTCATTTAAGACCGTCAAAAATCAAATACATTCATCTTATATCTACAATAAACATCTAAATAATCTACTGAACACCCACACGGTGGGTGGCTGATTTCTTCATAAATCAAGGCATAGTTAATAGATTTGGAACACGACTGTTTGGCAACTTTTAGTGGTGTGAGTGAGACTTTTCAAATTACTCCTGGTTATTAAATGGACTATAGTAGCCTTCAAAATGAATCACTAAGAAGGTTAAACATCCCAAACTCTATATTTCCTTCCCGATTTTCCGTTTTCATCGATGTGCCTTGACTTAAACGAGAAGGGAACCAAGCATGGTCATTAAAAAAACCAGTGGAGATGTTTCAATTATTTTCTTGTCTGAACAAACGCCAATCAGTAGAACTTGAATGTTAATTTAACATAACTAGTTTAGTGTGACAATTGACATGTTGCATCATTATTTAAAAAAGTTGTTTTACTTTTTAGAGGAACACGACTACCCGGAAAACAACCAAAATCAAACGAATCTTCCTTCCGCAATAACAGTAGAACTATTACCTCCGATAAAACAAGAATCAGTAATTATTTCAACAGAATCCTCAAGACAGGAAAATTTAGATATCGACGAAAAATATCAACAGTCTCCAGAACCTGAACTCAGTGCTGGCGTTCATTTCCTAACCGATGAAAAAAATCTTACTATAAGCTTAGATACTTTAGATAATGAAAGTTACGAGAAAAAGAAGAGTGAACTGTTAGAATATTTGGTTCAATCAGACGGTAGTGTTATATGTAAACGGTGTGGAGAAGTTTTAGCTTCCAGAACACATTGGTACCGACATAAATATAAAGTGCACGTTCTGCAAGCCAATCAAAAAACAATGAGTCCTGCTCCTTTATTTGTTTGTAATCATTGCAATGTATTTTTCAAAAGTCGGAAAGGATACATGGGACATTATGCATCGAGGTATGTAGAGGTAAAATAGGAGTTCAGTCTAAGGTCAGTGTGGCCAACAAAAAGTGGTTTTTTTCTGACAAGAATGACAGTTATGGTCTAGCATTCAAAACATAAGATTTTTGCTATATTGCTTTATTAAAATAATGAATACACCCCTGAAGCGTATATCTTGAAATTTAAAATAACTTTTTAGCTAAATACTCAACATATCGGTGGCCAATAATTCTAGAAACTCTTGGTATGTCACCATTTCATTTCTGTTATTCAGTCACTAGCTCTGTTAAATGTCAGTGAAAAAAGTAATCAGAAGAATAGAGATACAGCTAATTATAAATGCTACAAAAATCTAATTGAAATTGGACGTACACAATTGAACGAATATCAACAAAAATGAATATAACTGTCATTAGACATAACTAGTGACTGAATAACAGAAATGAAATGGTGACTTGCCAGAAGTTCCTGGGATTATTGGCCACTGATATGTTGAGTATTCAGCTAAAAAGTCATTTTAAATTTCAAGATATACGCTTCGGGGGTGTATTCATTCTTTTAATAAAGCAATGTTGATAAAAAACATGCAAAATCTTATGTTTTAAACAGTAGACTTTAACTGTCATTCTTGTCAGAAAAAATCACTTTTTGTTGGCCATGCTGACCTTAAACTGAACCCCTCTATTCTATTTATATACATTTTCAATGGAATGCATGGGTTTTCCCTTTTTAAAACAAGCAGCAATGGTAGAAGCACTTGGAGATGACATTTGAACTACTAAAACCCCCCCCCCCTAGTTGAACTGGTAGCTTCTGGAACGGGTTTCTAATCTTTGGGATGGTTTATTCACTTTTTGTTTTCGTTTTATTTAGGCATTCCGATACACCTAGCCAAGGAGAACTGAAAGTTGTAGTTAAAGAAGAAATTGTAGAGACCAGTAACGAAATTTCAACACCGGTGCCTCGAAAAAAGACCGAGAAAACGGTGGATTGGGAGGAGCAGCGAGTGAAAGAAGAAAAATTAGTAGCGGATATTATAAACAGGGTTAAAAAAGAATGTGAAGCTCAAGGAGCGACTGTAACTAGGAGAGGATATAATAGAAGATCGACTTCTATAATGAATACAGCTTGAAATGTATTTCGACAAAAACTATGTGCCAAAATTTAATCAGAGTATTTTTATATTAATAGATTATTGAGTTCCTATTTGTCCGCGGTTGTATTTGAATATAACAAAAAGTTATTATTAATATTATTGTTACAATGAGATGTTATGAATTTTTTTTTAAAGACATTCATAGTATACTACTGAAAAAACAAAATATTTTATTATTGAACGGAAATAATCTCATTGTAATAATATTGCAATAGATTTTTTCTTAAAAAAAGGATATTTATTTAAGATAATAAGTAGTTTAGTATCTTTAACACCTTTACATATCTAGCAAAATCCAAATTTTCCAAAAATTTAAACATTATAGGTTAGAAAATAGACAGATCTTTCAAGGTCATTTATTCTCATATGATTTTTGTTCTCTCGGATGATCTGACAGGCTTCAAACAGGATTTTATGAGAGATTAATGGGGTTTTGAGGTTGTCAAATGTCACAAGCTACTTATTTTTTTTTATTTTCATTTCAAATAGATTACTAAATTTTTGAAAACTTACGTAAATATCTTTTTCCCTTGTATCAGATGCTCAATTAAGTACCATCTTGATTTAAAGGACAATTTTATATTGGGTTGATTATACATAGGGTTTTTGGACACTAGAAGAATCCAGTGGTGAAAAGAATGATAGGAACAAAGCGACAATTGGATAGCTTGTACCTATACTAGTAAAGAGATGGAGTGAAACATCCTTTTGAAGACAGAAAGAACTAATAGGGACATTTTTCTCAGGAACTGAGTAGAAGAAAAGAGAACCTCAACTGTAGAAGGAAGGGGAATAGCTCAAATTCCTTTTACAAAAAAATGTTTCAATTATCAGTATCAGAAAAATGCTCCAAGCTGCTTACAACAGTTCAACCTGTATATCTATAATCAACTCGATAAAAAATTTGGATACACGTCCTTGAATTATGGTTCAGTATATTTTGGAATAACCGAAATTTGAATAAAAAATATCAATTTTAAGCTGTACAGAACAATATATTTCTTGTACCTGTGAATAGTATTTTATTTATGAATTTTACAGTGTTATCGTTAAAAAGTCCCTCAAGTAATGTGCCAATATTCCATTCCTTTGCTCAATAAGTTCAGTGATATAATAGTAGTGAACAAGGCATGTACCTACATGACAGTTGACACTTGACAATAATCCGATGGTAAAAGAATAAAGATGAACACTATCAATAATTAACAAACAACTATTAATCTATATTATATATTATTAAATTGAAATAACTAATAAAACACAAATCGCATAACCTCACTATTAAGTACCACGCGTTCTGAACACTTTGTTTATTGTTTTACCACCTGCTAGTTGTCAAAATAGTTTGTGACGTCACGTGGACACGCCCTTTGCTTGTGTTGAATACCTTATGAAGAGAAATACTAGATGGCGTGTTAATTTTGTAACTGCAACTTAACCTCATTAAAAATTTAATTCTCTACATTTTTTCATACGGTATAACCTTAACGCAAGCAAAAATACCATGAATTGTTTCTTTGGATATTGAAAGTTTTTATTTACTCTAGTTATTGTTTGAACGTATTTTGAAGTTTTTCTATTCTATACTCTTTTATTATCGTGCCAAATTTACCTACTAATAATTGTGAAACTAAATTTTTATAGTGTATAAAAATATTTTTATTATCATATCTAGATCCATAAGTATTTTGATTCGGTCTTTAAGTTTTCTTTCTATGCAATATTGAAACAACATTTAAATATTTTGTTGTAAACATTTGGTAACGACATTGAAGATGGTTGTAGTAGTTGTAGCTGAAACTTTTGGAAGGGAGATGCAGAGAAGACCATGACTTAAGTGCATGGGAAATATCAGTTGATTTATTTATTGAAAATTCGTATTTACTTTTTGAAAATGTTGATTCAATATTTTCTACGACTCATAAGATTTATATTTAATAAAAATAATTAAAATCCTCCCTGTTATCATTTACTGTCACACGTTTCTTTAACCACAAAATGTCTTCCGAAAACTACTCATTTGAATGTTGAATTTTAAGCTTCTTATTTCGATTTTATCTTCTTCATTAACTGTCAAAAATCAAATGTGCCAATAACGAGTATGACATCTTGTCAAAATAACGTCATTCAATCGACATGGCATCGAATTAAAAAGGTTAAAAAAGAAAGGGCGAAAGTCCTCCAGAAAATTCCGTCTTTCGATCGACTCACTCAGGAACTACTACTCAGGATAGGAATAACGTGATCTAATTCGCTATATTCAATTTAAAACTTCAATTCGGAACCGAAACTACTCTCCAGTGTTACCAACAAACCTTAATTGACATTCAGTATATGTATATAATAGTACATATGGTTGCATATCTAACAAACGTTCATTTCTATGATATCTATTGGTACATGGGTAAAGTACTGATTATATGGAACAAAATATGGGGGAAATTATTATTATTCTTCTCATTTAACGCCCCATATCTTTTAACACAACAATATTTTATAAAGTCATAATATTTTGGTCCAAATAATCCTCCCTTTGCTCATATCCCATATATTTTATCTATTTAAATCAAACTCAGTAAATGATAACAATATTATAAAATATCTACACCTCTTAATATCGTTTGTAATATTTGTAAATAAATTTATGTCAACTCATATTTGAGCAATAAATATTTAAATTATAGTGAATTGTGTTTTATTTTTCCTATAATCCATCCAACGAATGAGACATCCTGTATTCGCTTGATTGATAAAACATATAAATTATTATCTGAAGGTGAAATATATAAAGGCGCGTTCACAGGACGCCTGTTTAAAGTTAGCGACTAAAAACGTCCTTCTCTGGCCCCACGTTGGGCGCCAATTTGTAACTCTTAGATCCTGTGGCTAGAGTATTTTACATCAGGAAGTGGAATTGATGAAAATTAATTTTTGTTTTAAAAAGCAGAATTATCCATATCTGAAGGTACCATAACTAGTAAGAGAGGAACAAAAAAGAAGACTGACAATCGTTATAAATTAGTCTCTATAGCTCAGAGACTAAAAGAAGAATCTTATTTTTTATCAATTATTTTATGACCGCTGCTTGTAAAATTTTCAGCCAGAATTAATTTACAGGGTGCTTCACAATTTTCAAGACAGTTTAATTTTTATTTTCACCTGTATCTTATTATTGATTGTTAGAGAACTCTAAGTAACAACATCTTTCTTTACAGGTACTCAGCATCACCGCGAAGAAGAAGAATATTTATATAAGGTAAGAATAAAATCATTTTTCTCAGTTTAAATAATTTATTTAACATTTTTTTCTAGTGTATGTACACAACTTTCACCTATTTAATCAGTAACAAAAATTTTATAAACAAAGTTCTTGAAACAAACTTATTTAGACGATATTAAAAATGTAGGTATTTGAATAAAACTATATTAGAATCACTGGCACAACGCTGAAGTTGGCAACAAACTGTCAAAAATTACTCTCTGCAATAAGAAATGTCTCTGATTTAGTTGACAATATAATGGCTCCTTTTAAAGGGTGTACTACTTGTATCTGTAGAGTAGGGAGTCACAGATGGCACTCTTATACAAGCCCTAATACAAGATTAATAGAACTTGTCAGCTGTCAGTGCAGATTATAATTTTTTTGCCAGAAATTCCCGTTCTGATTGGGTTTTTTTGTGGCAATTTTCCTATTTTCCACTCAATTCTCAGCCTTAGTGATCTCATTTCTTGGTTTTTGCAGCATCTGACTCTGTGTTCTGTTTTATTTGTATTTTGTAGGTTAGGTAAGGGCAATTTTTGATCTCCTATATACAAAAGAAGTTATAAAACCATATTTATGGTATCTGAAATCTATCTTATGGTAACTGAAATCCAACCGTCCAAAGCAACGTATTGATCTTCGTTTAAAATTTTATCAGACATTACCGTCTAGTTTGCTAATTTGATTAGAAAATAATAGCTATGGAAAGGCTTCATTCTGTACCATTACTTTTTATTAGCCTACCCTCGATTAGACTCTTAAGCCTACGTTCTCGTTCAACGGCGATGGAAAATTATAGGTTTTCTACACCGTTTTCCATGTCTGAAGAGAAACATTTCAAAGTCAATGGAAAAGGAAACTGGCATCGTTATTTTAACAGGTGGGGTTACAAAAAGTTTAGGGGAGTTTTTCCGTCGGCTGTATATGATATTAACGTTCTTAAAACTAGACAAAATCATACATTAATTACCTATATTAATCAACGATATTCTGCAGGCAACCCAACGCACATCTTATATATTGACATTTTTTAGGCAACCAAACATACAGTAGCGTCTTCAAAAAATGAATCCTAGTATAGAATACTTATAGTTTTTGACTTATCTATCGTTTTATTTTATTATTTTATAAAATTATAATAGTTATTAGTGTTAAGACATCCAAAAAAGAATGTAAGAAAACCGAAAATAGTGACATTTGAACCAGCGACCATCTCTGTGACATTTCAATGTCATTATTTATTTTTTATTTATTGAATACAACTGATACAGTCGACGGAAAAGTTTTAACGAGTATTAAAACTGTCAAAATAGACAGTTTAAAGATGGAAGGAAATGTGAGTAAGAGAAAGTAAATATTTTTAATATACGAATAAAACTGTATGTATTTTCTATATACTGTCAGTTCTAATATCGTCAAAAAGTGTGATCAAGAAATATGTCTAGTAATGTTTCACATCATTCATACTTTATTTTTAAATTTATAGAGTTTATAAAATGGGGATGTCTTCTAATCTGCCTCGTTTTTAAATTACAAACGAAACATGAAAATCAACAATTATTTATACAAATGTAAGCAGGCATCTTACAATCAAATAGTTTTCAAAACTTGACTAATCAAACTTAACTGATTATGATAGTTTGAAGTAACTTCAAAGATGATCAATATTTTCACTAGTGATACCATTGGAGGTCAAATTATTTGACATTCGATCTTGTGTGGTATTTGATAAGAAACAATAGGCGTTCATTGGCCTTTATTTACTGGACTATAACATTTTTTTAAATTATATTTTGGATATATATGCTTGTACTATAAAAATTCGAGACAGATTAAAAAAAATGTGACAACTGTACAAATTTGTTTCTTCATGTAATTTATCTACAGCGAATGATTTTTTCTAAAACGGAACAAAAAGAAATCTTGGTCTGTCTGTTTACAAATGGACTGTTTCAAAATCACAACGCTGTAGCCCTTTCCTAATATGTACAAATTCATATTTATATTCAGCAGGCCAACTAAACTATAGAAAAATAGATATTGCCACACAAATTTCAAAAATTGTGTTCATCAATGTATTAGTTCATGTCTGATGTTTGGATTTATTTATTTGATAAATTCCATGCTCAGGTAGTCAGTGACGCTGTCAGAATATTCATCGAAGAACCAAAATTTTTAATTTTGTGTCATTTCTGTAGTTTAGTTCCTCTGTAGAATAAATACGTTCATTCCATGAGATATTTTTTTTATTCGTAAAAACAAAAATATGTTTTGATAAAATAGTAGTACAAAGAACTAGTATAAACTTAATTTCGTTCTCTACATCTTCATTTTTGAAGCTTGTTGTAGGGGATTTTTATTGTTTACTTTCGTGATACAAAATTTAATAATCTCAAATCAAACTCTATGCTGCTATTTCATTATAAATTGTTATTTGTACAGGGATTTGTTGGTAACAGAGTTAAATAAGGTATTTAATTAAAAGTTTCCAATATTAAACAAAGTAGGTTTTCGTTAGCAAAGTCCAAGATCAAGTGTGAACAATTCTGATCCAGTGAAAGCTGGACGAAAACGCAAAAGCAGGCAGAGCCATAAAGTAATAAATAAAAGAGAGGTTTTAAAACATATGCGCAGCCAGTTGAGTATGGCGCATCACAGCAACTAACTGAACTAACAAACCCCGCCTCTAACCACACGTAAATTGTCAGTATTATTTTAATTTGAGGTTAGTCACGTGTAGTCACTTCTGGATATCTATTTTTATTTAATTCTTATTGGCTTTTCTCTATTTAAATTAATTATCTTTAACATTGGCACCCTTTTTTCTCCTACTCCTACTAATACAATATTACGCGTATGCTGAACACTTCCATATTCAAAAAGCGCGCGTCTTGAACGCTAGTTCATATCAGTAGCCAAGGTAGGCGCTGGTAGTAACTTTGTGCCACAAAACGCTACACGTTCAACATCTCTCTTTTATTTATTACTCTATGGGCAGAGCTAATCTTTGAAGGATACAATGACAGATATCCCTGGTAACCTCGGGAAAGGGTGAGGTTCTGTCTGCGCACCAACTGCTCAATGATAAGAGCTTTCTCATGCGCTCGTGTATAGATTTATTTATAAGAGGCTATGGAGAAAGCATCTGCGATCCTGGAGGCTTTGGATATTGGGCTACGAATAAAGAAAGCAAAATTGCAAATATTGGGAAGCAAGCTGTTTCCATTTTTAATTCAGAAAAAAAAATTACTGGACTAAAATTTCTCTGCCTACAATAATGAACAATAATTTGAAATCCTTAAAATACTCGCGAAGGAAAACATTTACTTTTCTTATCAAAACTGTTCAGCTTGAGTTTAATTTTGACGCAGCAGAGGTAATGTGTCATCTTTTAATAGCACTTTATTTATTATTGACGTGATAGAATCGCGCTTAATAAGCATTTTCCATTTCCAATAAAATTCCTCTACAACACAGCTCTCAAGATGTCTGCACATTAAATTTGAGATACATAGACGTAGTCGAAGGTTTTAAATTTATATTTAATGTGCATTATAATATTTCACAGATATTTTTCACGGAACGTTTTTACGAAAAAAAAATTTGAGCAAAAGTTATTGCACACAAAGTCAGTGCACTTGACGTCGTCACACTCTCAATTCCTCCATTTTAATATTATGTTTAGAGTTCATTTGGGTGTTTTTCTTCGTTAAAGTGCCCGTATTTATCATTTGTATACTATGCGTGGATAATAATGGCTGATTTTCAGGCAACTGATGCCCATGCGCGGACAGCGTGTTGACATTAGCTTTCGACAGCTTCGGAGGAGGAGGCGGTCTCGGTAAAGTCGCGTTATTTTGCGGCAGATCCGCAAACTCCGGAGGAGGAAGTTGATGATGGGAGTGATGGTGACCTAGAATAGTGGCTGGGTCGCTTTTTACGCCAATAATGCTGCTTTCTAAATCACCGCATATGTTGTTGGGCATTTGGCCGTTTTCGTTTCGTTTTTTTGAATGGCCGCCGTTTTCGTTCATTCTTGTTTTATCTCGCTGATAGTAGACTCCGGCGAATATTAGAACGTTTAAAATAAGTAGGGAGCAACCTATTGCTATAGTTACACTTAAAGCTGTTGAATAAGCTGCGAAGCCATCTTCAACCGGATGGATTGTGGTGCTGATTCCACCTGTAACAGAACAAAACCTTAAACAATCATTTTGCCCACGCCTTTTGCCTACCACCTTGTTAGTGACCGAGCGGAATAAGATCGCTCTAAGGTGCGAGGCTAATAAATGTCTTCACCACCGATCAGCCGTCAAGTTTTCCATTTTCCTTAATATACCGACGTCTCCGAGTGAACAGTGATAATAACAAGTATTTTAATAGCAGTAATTGATCAAGACAAACTTCTATTAAAGAACGCTCGTCTCTAGAATGAGAACTACCGTCTCGGAAACTTCTAAAAGAAGTAAAACAAAAAACTTTAAATATACGCGATTCACTTTGTAACTTTTTTATGTCCAAGATAATCAGTTGAAACAAATTGGAAACTGACTTGCTGGCTTTTAATCACATTGAACACAAAAATATATTGCCTTTCCTTGAAGCAATAATAAAAAAAGGGTAGCGGGATACTTTGAATTGTCATATTGACAAGCTGAATCCAAATGAAAAAAAATCAGTGATTTTCTTGTAAATAATCGATTCAAAACATCACTTTTTCATTAATGAAATAATCTATAGGAATATGATAAAGTCTACAATAAATTTTTTGACTAAACAGGTGTAAAGTGTATACAACAATTGTAAGAATATGTCAAAAATGACTTTTGGCTGCACCAAGATAGCGCGCCACCTCACTATGCTGTCTTGGACATTTTATCAAATCGGTGAATAGGTCAAAAACAGGAAAAATTCAGCTACCAAGGCTTCCTGATTTAACTCCTTTCGATTTGGGGATAAGTGGATATTGTGGATACATGGAAGGAAATAAAAATATAAAAGACAACTCACGAAGTGTCCATTTGTAAAAAAAATGGAAAAATTTAAGGATTTCCCCCTTTATTCCTTTTATTTGTTCCATACTTTTCCATTTAATTTTATTTTATTGATTCTAATTTTCATGTCCTAACCGAAATAGTGTAAAAAACATTTTAAATTCATATTTAAAACCCATTCTGTATATTTATATCCTAAATAAAAATGTAACGTAGCCGACCCTGTATAAAATAAAAATTATATTTCATACTAAACAAATTTAAGTCGATCACACCGACAAAAAGTGACTAATGCAGTCAGCAGCGAGTATAGTTTTTTTGTTAACTTGAAAAAAACTCGCCTTACAATTTTATATTAATCATTGTGAGTTCGGGCTTCTATTAGTGAATGTGTATGTGATATTTTGAATTGTATTGAGGTAAATTTTGATTATTTTATTACAAAATATAGTTTTTTAATGTTAGAAACTTAAGGAATATGTTGTGTGACTTTGATTTTTTTGAAAACTTTGAATATGTAGATACTTTCAACTAGAAATTTGTACTTTATAATTCCAAAAGGGTTTTTTGAATATACAAAGTGGTAGTCGGAAAGAATATATTTTATTCCCCAAAATATAACACCTATAACATATTGTACTATACTTGCAAGGTTTCGTAAATCACATTTTACATCTTCATGTTAGGATTTATATATTTTTTTATACCGGTTCGGTAATATTCCATATAGTGAGTGTTGACATGCTCCAAACAGGTTTCAACTCGCTATTTTCGGTATTGGTACTCCTTGTCAAAAGCAAACAGATGGAATAAAATAATTAATTGTTGATTTGGAGATTGATTCATTCTAAGCACTTTGAAGTAGGAAGAAAATTTTGAAGTTAATTTTTCAAGAAGCTTTGCAGTTTTCTGGTAACCATAGGCGTGCGCATACTTTATTTTAGGTGGTGCCAAATATCAAATCGGAATATTTTGTTTTCAAGATATTTTAAATATTTTTCTCTACAGTTCATGATTAAATAATTTTGAACTAATACAGTTTCCTTTTTTTTACAGATTTCTCCGATCTCGTTTCAGCTCAAGAAATGCGATATGCCTAAAGGTAGGAGAATGTTGTGACGAATAACAAAAATAAAAATAGTTTTGATAATAATATTTATTTTCTTTTTAAATGAGCAGATGTTAATAGTTTACCCAAAACAGTAAAATTTTAGAAAAATTAATAATTATCTTTCCGATTTTTGTTTAAAAATATTCATGTCTTTCTAAGTAATTTTCTAAAGTGTTCACTATAATAAATTATTAATATTAATTCAATTTTAAGTTTCAATTCTAAACTTTGAAATATTTTTGATTCTCAAACTCTTCCCAATTAAAATTTTATAGAAACTTGTTAATTTTTGTACTACTCAGGTACTGGCTCGAGGTTGCTCTAACGTAGTGGACTTAGAGTCAGTATTATAGGAAACTATGTGATGTATGACTTAGAACTAAGAGATGAATGTGGTGGCAATCGCCGGTCGGTAAATGGAAATGGTCGAAATCGGTTTTTAGTGATGGTTAATGGTAAAAATGGTGCTGTCCAAATGGTATTGGGGAAGGAGATTGGAGATGGCGCTGTGGAGGGTTCCAAATGTAAGTGTTTTAAATATTTTCTTGTTTCTTGAAACGGCACTGTTTATTTGTACCATATTATGCATAACTAATGATATACTGATTTAAAGCTACTCTTTGGAAATTTAATTTTTTGGTAAATATACAGTATGGTCCGAATAAAAGGAATAAACTCATCATTTCGTGAACTCTTCCTCAAATATTTTTGCGTATCCATTCTTGGGTTTGTTGTCTATTTATGTACATTCTTTTCAAATATCCATATAAAAAGAAATCGACAGGAGTTAAATCCAACTATTTGTCTAAATAAATAAATAAAATCCATTAACAAAATATTAAGAACCTGAAAGACTTACCGAGTTCTTCGACTCTCTCCGTGGAATCCATGGGATTCACCGTAATCAGCGAGTTATTCGCAGACTGCAACGTCCGATAATCTGCAGGAAGTTCTGTAGTGGGTAATTTCCTTGGATTCAACGTAGGTAATTTAGGAGGAGGTAGTTCATCATCTGGAAGATCATGATGGGACATGGGTACATCATCACCACCGGGTTTATGTAAATCGGGAACCAAATTCAACCAAAACGAGAGGCGGTGAGCGCGGTAGTGATTTTTTAATTTTGGTTTTGTATCTGAAAATCCAAAAAATACACATTAAATACAAATTAAATAAATAAATAAATAAAATGAATAAAATAAATGAGATAAATAAAATATATACGGTAAATAAAATAAATAAAATAAATAAAATAAATAAAATAAATAAAATAAATAAAATAAATAAAATAAATAAAATAAATAAAATAAATAAAATAAATAAAATAAATAAAATAAATAAAATAAATAAAATAAATAAAATAAATAAAATAAATAAAATAAATAAAATAAATAAAATAAATAAAATAAATAAAATAAACCGGTTAAAGCTGACCATAATTTCATGGGAAAAGTTGAAATAAATTAATAAAAATCCAAGAACAAAATTTTTTATACTTCTCACGAGATGTAAGTAACATTTATCAAGACTAGATGTCGTTAACGTCAATTCTGTATGGAACAAACACTCCAGCAAGCGTTATCGATGCTGGAGACATAGTTATAATCCTATAGGGATAACCCAATTCGAATAATGACTGTGTAACTTATGAAGGGTGTGGTAACGATTTCGGCAGTCAACAAGCAAGGCACTATAATTATAAAGATTGTATCTGACGATTTTTGTACTAGCACAAGGAATAATGAAGCGAATACGGATATAGGGCAAGGGGTGTTCTAAAAATAATTGCCCAGGCGATAAAAATATAAAAAAAGTGTATGTTTTGAAGAAAGATGGAAAGCTCAGAGATTTTTGGTGTCATCAAGCTTTTGTTACTTGTTGCATCTCGATTGTATCATGTGTGGGGTTGATTTATTTGAAAAAATTTCCGTTTTTCATGGGCTTACAATAAAATTTTTGAAAAGGGTTCATTTTTTTTGTAAAAAATTGCAACTAGCTGTTTTTGGGGCTCCAATTTCTTCAACCTCGTTGAGAGGGGGATAAGGCATAACCAAAAGGGTTTTATTTTCAATTTATTTGTGGTTGGAAACCTACAAATATGAATATCATTAAAAATTAACTGCCGTTTATGAGCGAAACTTTCACCATCATTATTTTCCCTCTTAAAATGTTCATGTTTATTGACGTTAAGAAGGGACTGATTAATTTGTATTTACAAAGAGTAGACAAATTTAATAACCGTTGATAAAGCGAAAATTTTGAATGATACAGCAAAAGAGAATAATTAGTTTATCAAACAAGCAATATTGTATGTTAAAGTACCAACTAACAATTCAACTTGTTTACACTTTGTTTTAAACATTTTGCTTATATGGTTAACTGAAAACTCTGGTTGAATTTCCCGAATAATTAATATACTACAAGACTCCACCGTGTATCATAGGCGTACGATGTAATTTTTAACTGGTGATTATTTTTCATTGACTGCCTGTTTAATTTTTTAACAAACTACAACATATTCACGATTATCCTTAATTTTAAACTAAAATGAAGTAGCATATGATGTTTTGGTTAATCTTGAACAGTTTAATTTCGGGTTTATAATAGTAGAAGAGCTATTATATTGAATTCATTTAATTGCGAATACACTAAAATGTTTTTAAAATATAACAGGTATGTCATGTGCACCTAGAATTTTAAAATTATTGCGTCTATCGGAAAATAGAGTGCATTGCTCTGAAGAGTTCACTATTTCCAATTTAATGCTGTGAAAACTTTTACCGATACGCGCGCATTAAATTAAAAATACGGATTGAAATACATTTCCATGACTCTCAATTGGAAAAATATATTCCAAAATATATTTATACGTATCAGTAATAACTCTGTTTTTGAATATAAATAATTGGTCAGGTGTGTTGCATGTTTGTTAACGTTATTGATGCATCTAGTGGGTAAATTGCTACAAAATTCAACTTGTCAATCAAAATAGCCATCCTCATTGTCTAAGCTATACTCTCCATGAACTGGTATGGGATTATCTCTATTAGTCTTTCATCTTAATCAATTTTTCCTCAAGCTCTGAGGCCCAGATAATTAGTATTTACACAGAAAAGTACCTAATGCAGTTTAATACGACGTTGATTCTACTTCACATAAATTGAGTTCCGTAACATTTTAACCTAACATGAAGCTTGTGTTTAATTCCACATAAATTTACTGTTAATTCATCAAAAGGTCGTGAAGCTGGGCTACGCTTCACATGGCTCTCTCTATTTCTAATTCCATTTTATGGCTATCCTAATTTCTCAAAGCTCAACATATCCCTTCACGTTGATTAATTAGATGAAAAAAAAAAGGTTTTAAGAATGAAGTTAATGGGAAATAATACAATGAAGTGATTTTGAAACAATTTTTCCAAATTGTTTGCGTGAAGTTTTTTTAAAATGAACATAAATCATGAAGTTTTGAATGCGTTTGTAATAGCTTGATAGAACTCTGATTTAAATTTTGATTATTACTTCCATAAAAAAAGGGAATGTCGGGATAGAAAATCGTGTACCTGCTGAAGTATCTCTAAAACTTTTACGACCTCTTAAAATTGTTAAAGAGGATGTTAATTGGCACATTTCAAGTGATAACAAAATAAATTTTGAGATCATTTTTGTTATTACTATTAAATACAAAATGCGAGAAAAACTTTAGCACTCTATTGATGCAGATTTCCATAGAACTGAGTTCTGCTTTGCCACAGTAATTTTCTTTTCGTAAGTTACTTTTATTGCAGAATGTCAGCTCCTTTTTTAACAAGTTTTATTAAAAGCAAAACCAAAATCATACAAAAAACACAACATTCCGTCCCAACTAATAAACCCGGAAGAAGTAATTCTCCAAAAAAATGACTATTTAAGATAAGCACACACTAAACGGATCGCACCGGATCGCACCGCATCTAATAAATGACTTTTGCGACGAAAGAAGGAAAAAATCTTGGATGTACTTGTGTAGAGTCCATTTCATTGAGAAACGAAACCTCATTCAGTGGCGTCGTTTGTTGTGAGGTCTAGTAATGTTTGGAATTAACACTTTTAGAAAAGTAACGTGTAACGCTCATGGTTAAACTTTTCTGTTTGCATGGGGCTAGACCGAATCGCAGCTAAACGGAATTGGAAGAAAGTTCAAGTGTATTTTGTTAAAGAGGTTAAGAGGATAACCGAAAACTATTTGGGAATTCTGGTGTGTTTTCCATTTACTCAAAGATCCACTTCTGGGTATATTTAATTCAGCTGTGACTATCCAACTTACACTATTTATTCGCAGTAGCCTCATTCCATTAGACAGTGGCGTGCTTACTCTGTATTCATTGCAGCTTGTTTAGTTTTATTTGTTACTTGATGGAAGATTCATGTTTATTCTTAAGAATTTTTTCATGATTGCTTGTTTACTATACAGGCTGAGAAAAACAATTAAGTTTTTGGGACACTGAATGACATTTGAAAATTTTAGTGAGGAAGAAATTAGTCGAGTTTGTTTTTGGTTTGGTTTATTAAAGCCTCTAATCACTTTCTCCAAAGTAGACCAGTTTTTTGAGAATTATTTTCCGAAATTTCATAATATTATGGTATTTACAAACATTTTTGATGTTGAAAATGCGTGATTTTATCAAAAAACTGTCTGCTATTCGTATTTTCGTTCGAAAAAAAACCCACAGTTACGAATTTTGAGTAATTTTGTACAAAGGATATGGAAAAAATTTCCTAGATACAAATTATAATCAATAATAGGAAATATTCACAAAAAATTCAGATACGTATATGTAAAATTTTCCCCAGTACGTGGTAACTCAGTTTTCAAAATGTCACTGTAATTTTCTTTGACAATGTAAAACCCAACGAACCGATATAGTCCGAATAAATTTGAAAAAAAAAGGAAAAAAAACTTCTATCTTCAAACTAGATAGGGTATTTGAAGTTTAACAAATATAGATACACAGTTATTTGAGAGGATATACACATTGGTGATTCGAGAACTTGAAACTCGAAAACTGCTTTCCAAACAACTTGAAATAATATAAAAAAGTATAACAAAAATGTACCGTTTTAAGTACTTTTTCAGTGGTTAATGTCTTGGAATTTTCCGCTTTATTTCACAACAAATTGTTTATTGAAAAAAGGACGTAAAACTTTTGAAATGTTTTAAGTGAAATTTTTCATCTTTCGGCAATTGAAAAATAGTATATTCTGCAAAGAGTGCAAAATGATTGCTATTATTCACGCGTATGAAGTTTCCAAAACGAGCGAGCGCAGCGAGTGACTTTTGGAATCATCCAAGTGAATATTAGCCATTCTACACAAGTAAAAGACTATACTTTCTCCACGACTAAAAAAAGAAAGCTTCCAGTGAGGATCGAACCCCAATCGTCCGCGCCAGAGTCAACTATTTCTACCACTAGGCTATAGAGCATGTTTATTTTCAAAAAGGGATACGTAACATACAGTTTTAATCGAAACCCTTAAATTTATAAATGATAATTGGGAGTTATAACTAAATATAACTACTGTTGTCCATTTTTTCTTTGAATAATACGTAAAATTATGATTCTATCATTATTTTGACGTTTCAAACGACGCGCTGTCAGAATCGATTTGCATTATTTGGTATTTGACGTTTTAAAAGAGACGATTTGATTTATTCATTTAAATTCTGATAATAATAGAATGTGATTGGCTAACGAGAGTGAATTCTTTTTCATTATTCACTGGTGTGAAGAATATAATTATATCATTATGTAGTTTAATATGTTAAAATAAATTTGTTCGTTATTATTGAGTCGTGGAGTGGCTATTATTACCCGGAAAATTAGTCCTTAATATTGAAAATTAACAGAGATACGAATTTTTGAAAAAAAAGTCCATTTTGATAGTTTTTCCGGCTTTTCTCGACCAAAAATGATAGGATCGGAATTTTCCAAAAACCATTTTGTAGTTTTTTGAATTCTCTACAAACAGATTTTCATAAATAATGCGATTTTTCCAGTACTTTTTATTATATTTGCAAAAAACGAAAAAAATATTAATTACGGTTGAAAACCAATTTTAGAAGTGAAAAATTTGACTAGTTTTTGGAATTTAGTAACCTACAGGGTCTCTCCTAAGTGTTTTCTGTAAAACTTCATATTTTTCATCGTTTATAAAATATCCGATTCAAGTATTACAAATTCTATTTCAATTCTGTAACTCAAAGGAAGTGCATAATAATCTCCGTATCCAATTCATTCATTGTAGAGGAATTCCTCGACAGTTAATGTGCCTCTTCTTTTTTTGTCGCTTTTCCGTTTTTATTCGATTGAGTCTGATAGATTTCGACCTTTCTCTGTAAGCGTTATAATTGAAATCACTGGTAATTAAAATTCGCTCGAATGCTTTGAAGAGTCCCTTTTCAAAACGCTGAAAAATTATACATTCAGATCCTGTTTTCCAACGTTGAAAAAGATGTAGACAATTACTCTCCGTCGTGCCATAGTTGAGTTCAGAAAAATCGAGTGGAAATAAATATAACATACAAAGGGAATAACCGTATTTACTCATTTGCGCATAAAAATCAATTTAAGTACGTTTTGTGTTAAATCATCATCAGAGCAATATTCTGTGTCATTTTTCCACTCACAACGATCATCATTTTGTATTATTCTGGGATTTTCAACGACGACAGCGGTAGATTTTTACCAAGTCGAAAGACTTTTTTTTGGGAAAGCACAATTTGAATATGTAATCGAAAGCTGATACCTTTTTGGTCGAGTAGGGTGATAGGAGATAAGAAATATACAATCAGATATGTTTAAAAAATACCAGATGCTTTTTTAAAACCGTTGTCAGTAGAAAATTGAGTTTAAAAAGATTAAATTCGATATAGAATTGATTGTGTATGTAAATTTTATTATTATAATAGCGACCCGACCCGCCCAGGCTTCTGCTTTCGCATTTTTCTTATTCTTTGCCTCATCTTTAATTCCTTAAAAGTTTTCTCAGTCCAATAGGGTCAAAACGGTGCCCCAATTCCTTGTCAATTCCGTCTTAATTTGGTGATAAACATTTATATGTACATTCTAAGACCGTTAAACCGTCGTGTTGGCGATAGGTCAACAATAGTATTTCATGGAAGGTGAGCAGAATAGAAGAGAATTAGAAAATCTTCATTAAAAATTGCACCTATTGTGGTCCAATTTCAATTTTTCTCGTTGATTGGATAACTGTTCAGTTTTTCAATCAAAAAAGGACGGAATTCGATAACGTCGAACTAAAAATCTCACCACAGAAAGTGCTATAGTTCCGAGCTAGCTAGACATTCAATAAATTCTATCAAATCCATCAGTAGTTTTTTTTTGTCTATGTGGAATTGAACAACCTCATCCAGTTAAGTTAATTCGGCTGATTCATCGTATCCTTAACAATAGTAATTCACGGAGCTAATCCCAATTTCCTTCGTACAACCGCGATAGCCCGTTTTTCTAGACATTGGCGTATCATAAATAAACTTTTTTGAAAGGCGAACAAGATTAAAATAAATCTAATTAGGAATCAATTTTTTGAGGTGTTTTTCTTTGTACAGTAATTAAATTGATAAATTAACTGACCCAAATTCAAATATTTCTTATGAACCCCTTCATATGCTGTCCACTCTACGTTTTTGAGTCTGCTTCTCTCTAATCGAGTCCCATGCGGTTCTCCATCTGGAGTCTCATTTGGGTTTCTGAAATAAAAAAACCTGTTAGAACATAACAATCTAATTTCAGTTAAATCAGTTTAGTTTTATTTTTTTTTAATTTTAATGATGAGTATCTTGAAAGAAAGAAAAGATCCGACCATAGGAAAAATCTAGCAGGGCTTAGACAATCAAAGATTCTTCTGGGTGACTATAACCTGTTAATATCAAATGAAATGAATACATAAGTCAAAGTAAAACTGCGCTAAGAGTTTTAACAGGGATCCTAAAGGGACATTGTCGCCTGAATGGGCACCTGGAAAAGCTCAAAATAGTGTAGGAGGAAGAAAACCTCCATCCACATACTTTCCAACTGCACAGCACTCCAGAATCCTAGAGCACAGTACCTGGGAGATTACTGGATAGAAGAGGAACATATACCTAAGTTGAAGCATGCAGATATCCTTAAATTCCTTCGGGAAATAGCACTAAAGGAGCTGCTAGTTTCAGAGACTCTCCTCAAAAACTAAGTAGAAGTAAGGGGGCACAATAGATCTTTCAGATCTCAGTGATTGTTATATACCCCAAAAAATATATACATACATAGGGATCAATCTTGTTTTGGAATTGTCATAAACCTCCTCGAAGATCAGGATTCCTGCCAAAACCGTTCCAAATGTTCCAAAATCAATAAAGGACAAATTGATATTGTTTGTTAATTTCACTGGAAATTTCAATTAAATTTAAATTCAGTTATCATTGGCCAAAAATTGTCACCCCAACATATTGATTTTCCACTGCCAAATTGTCCCACAGATGAAATCTTTCTACTAATCGCCAAATCTTAAACTTCTTCATCCAGCCGCAAATTAACGCCGTTCAGGAAATTAACGTAGCCTCCTGTTTAACTTGGTTATTATTTAACTCCTCATTTGGAACTGTTAACTCTCCACAGACTTTTCCAATTACTTATTAACCATTAACATGTAAAGTGGAAATTTGTATTGAAACTTTTCACATTAACATTTACTTTTTATGTTCCTATCGAGCTCACAATGGCATTTTGACTACAAATTGAAAGAACAGCTTCTACAAAACAGTAACAAGATTATATATATTTTTTTATGGGGATGGAAATGGGGAGAAAATTACTTTGTAAGGACCTTTGGTGCATAAAGTATAATAATTTCTTCAAGGACTTTACTTCTCGAGAAAATTAATCGGTATCTGTAGAGTAGGGAGGGTGAGGTAGGCTCACAGCTCTTAGGCTACATGTGACCCATTGTATATCCTCCCGAGGATTTGTCCTCCTAGGTCATAGTACATCCTGTCCTTCCCAGGAAGGTGCACAAGTCACTAGGAGGTACACACACTCACTTATTGACGGACACTCGCATAAAACATTCCTGACAGTTCCATCTTCCTGTTCACACGTCCTGCTTAGAGGTGTCTCCACTAGCTCCATAGCATGGAGGTGTTTCCTTATTAGACAGTGGTTTTTCCTGGTCATCGCCAAATATTTCTTCGATGCCAACTTCCCAGGGTCGCCCAGGTTGATCCTGGCAGACTGCATCCTTTGATTCCATCCCATCTCTTAAGAGTGTACTTAATTTTTAGATTTAGTTCTCTGGAATAATCAATGAGCGTCTTGTCTAGGCTGAAACACTTTTTATCCTTCCCGATGTAAACCATATAATACGTTCGTATAGAAAAGAGAGAGAGAAGAAAAAGTAATTTTAAACAGTCTTCAATCACCTACAGAACTTGATTTAAAACCGTATTACTTTTTACTTCTGGTTGGCTGATGCCATTCTGTATTGAGGACCGAATGAAAATATATTAGAGTTCGTCTGGTTCATGCATATTGTATGTGCCAATAGAAGTTGGGTGATCGATCGACTTAAAATTACCTGAACGAAAGATGTATGAATTAGATTTTTAACCAATCTCGAATTGCGCTCTTTTCGGTTATAATGGGTGAAACATTTTGCGTCTAGTGTATCTAATAACCATATCACTTCTTTTAGTAATAGTTTAATTATTTTTTGAAGTATGATTTTAATAAATATTTTTTTTTCGACCCTCGTATCGTTTATCAGCGAATTTTGAATATTGAATACGAAAGACTATTATATTATCAATCGTTATATGGCCTCACAGTAACAAAAAGAATGTTGTATTTTTTTTGAAAATTCTTATTTTTCAATTTTTTCGAGCCTCATATCGTTTGTCAGCAAATTTTGAATATGGAATACGAAAGACTATTATATTATCAGCCTTTGTTTGAAATTTGAATAAGGGACATCGTTATATGGCCTCACAGTAACAAAAAGAATGTTGTATTTTTTTTGAAAATTCTTATTTTTCAATTTTTTCGAGCCTCGTATCGTTTGTCAGCAAAATTTTGAATATGGAATACGAAAGACTATTATATTATCAACCTTTGTGTAAAATTTAAATGAGGGACATCGTTATATGGCCTCACAGTACCAAAAAGAATTTTGAATTTTTTTTGAAAATTCTTATTTTTCAATTTTTTCGAGCCTCGTATCGTTTGTCAGCAAAATTTTGAATATGGAATACGAAAGACTATTATATTATCAACCTTTGTGTAAAATTTAAATGAGGGACATCGTTATATGGCCTCACAGTAACAAAAAGAATTTTGAATTTTTTTTGAAAATTCTTATTTTTCAATTTTTTCGAGCCTTGTATCGTTTGTCAGCAAAATTTTGAATATGGAATACGAAAGACTATTATATTATCAACCTTTGTGTAAAATTTAAATGAGGGACATCGTTATATGGCCTCACAGTAACAAAAAGAATTTTGAATTTTTTTTGAAAATTCTTATTTTTCAATTTTTTCGACCCTCGTATCGTTTGTCAGCGAATTTTGAATATGGAATACGAAAGACTATTATATTATCAACCTTTGTGTAAAATTTAAATGAGGGACATCGTTATATGGCCTCACAGTAACAAAAAGAATGTTGTATTTTTTTTGAACATTCTTATTTTTCAATTTTTTCGACCCTCGTATCGTTTGTCAGCGAATTTTGAATATGGAATACGAAAGACTATCATATTATCAACCTCTGTTCAAAATTTAATTGAGGGACATCGTTATATGGCCTCACCGTAACAAAAAGAATTTTGAATTTTTTTTGAAAATTCTTATTTTTCAATTTTTTCGACCCTCGTATCGTTTGTCAGCGAATTTTGGATATGGAATATGAAAGACTATCATATTATCAACCTCTGTTCAAAATTTAATTGAGGGACATCGTTATATGGCCTCACAGTAACAAATAGAATTTTGAATTTTTTTTGAAAATTCTTATTTTTCAATTTTTTCGACCCTCGTATTGTTTGTCAGCGAATTTTGAATATGGAATACGAAAGACTATTATATTATCAACCTTCGTGTAAAATTTAAATGAGGGACATCGTTATATGGCCTCACAGTAACAAAAAGAGTTTTGAATTTTTTTTGAAAATTCTTATTTTTCAATTTTTTCGACCCTCGTATCGTTTGTCAGCGAATTTTGGATATGGAATATGAAAGACTATCATATTATCAACCTCTGTTCAAAATTTAAATGAGGGACATCGTTATATGGCCTCACAGTAACAAAAAGAATGTTGTATTTTTTTTGAAAATTCTTATTTTTCAATTTTTTCGACCCTCGTATCGTTTGTCAGCGAATTTTGGATATGGAATATGAAAGACTATCATATTATCAACCTCTGTTCAAAATTTGATTGAGGGACATCGTTATATGGCCTCACAGTAACAAAAAGAATTTCGAATTTTTTTTGAAAATTCTTATTTTTCAATTTTTTCGACCCTCGTATCGTTTGTCAGCGAATTTTGGATATGGAATTTGAAAGACTATCATATTATCAACCTCTGTTCAAAATTTAATTGAGGGACATCGTTATATGGCCTCACAGTAACAAAAAGAATTTTAAATTTTTTTTGAAAATTCTTATTTTTCAATTTTTTCGACCCTCGTATCGTTTGTCAGCGAATATTGGATATGGAATATGAAAGACTATCATATTATCAATCTCTGTTCAAAATTTAACTGAGGGACATCGTTATATGGCCACACAGTAACAAAAAGAATTTTTAATTTTTTTTGAAAATTCTTATTTTTCAATTTTTCCGACCCTCGTATCGTTTGTCAGCGAATATTGGATATGGAATATGAAAGACTATCATATTATCAATCTCTGTTCAAAATTTAACTGAGGGACATCGTTATATGGCCTCACAGCAACAAAAAGAATTTTGAATTTTTTTTGAAAATTCTTATTTTTCAATTTTTTCGACCCTCGTATCGTTTGTCAGCGAATTTTGCATATGGAATATGAAAGACTATCATATTATCAACCTCTGTTCAAAATTTAATTGAGGGACATCGTTATATGGCCTCACAGTAACAAAAAGAATTTTAAATTTTTTTTGAAAATTCTTATTTTTCAATTTTTTCGACCCTCGTATCGTTTGTCAGCGAATATTGGATATGGAATATGAAAGACTATCATATTATCAATCTCTGTTCAAAATTTAACTGAGGGACATCGTTATATGGCCACACAGTAACAAAAAGAATTTTGAATTTTTTTTGAAAATTCTTATTTTTCAATTTTTCCGACCCTCGTATCGTTTGTCAGCGAATTTTGGATATGGAATATGAAAGACTATCATAGCATCAATCTCTGTTCAAAATTTAACTGAGGGACATCGTTATATGGCCTCACAGTAACAAAACAATTTTGAATTTTTTTTGAAAATTCTTATTTTTCAATTTTTTCGACCCTCGTATC
Source organism: Galerucella nymphaeae (assembly GCA_963978555.1). NCBI lineage: Eukaryota > Metazoa > Arthropoda > Insecta > Coleoptera > Chrysomelidae > Galerucella > Galerucella nymphaeae. Next base: position 17,210,949 of record OZ021713.1, read on the forward strand.
GTTTGTCAGCGAATTTTGAATATGGAATACGAAAGACTATTATATTGTCAACCTTCGTGTAAAATTTAAATGAGGGACATCGTTATATGGCCTCACAGTACTAAAATTTTCATGGATATCAGCATTCAATCTATAAACACTTACCCATTCCTGGCAAAATTGCTCCAGTAAATCATTGTAGTTTCCGATAAAGCTATCTCAGATTTGGTGTAGTTTTTTGAAAAATGCATGAATCCTCCGATTAGGGGAGCACCGAACAAGTAAGGCAATTCTTCTCCGTGGATACATCCTTGCCTCTGCAACAATGAAAAATACAATGTTAGAATTTGAGTTGGAGTTAAGAGTTTGTGGCTTGACCAATTGACCTTTTTGATTACCAATCAATAAAAAGTACTCCTTAAAACACCCAAAGGTAAATATTGAAAAATATAAACAATTACATGCTTTTATCACCTAAAGTTTTGTTAATTTACACTCTGTGTTACCGTTAAAAACATTGGTATAACCAAGAAAAACTGTTGTAATACAATGTTTGAAATTTATGACGGAATTTTAAGTCCCAGAGGCACTACTCGAACCGTAAACCAGATTAGAGCTCGCAAGTGGCGCATACAACCCTCAAGCCTGCAATAAATTATTTTATAGGCAAAATACACAAATTACTTACCGGTTACAGTTATAAATTTTTCACGTATGGATTTAGTAAGACAAGATTTGTTTTCGAGTCTTATTTCGAGTCACAATTTTTTTAAATTTGTTCATATAAAATTTATATAAATTTGAGTAATTGCTATATTATAGAAGGTTATTGGGTCGAGAGGATGTCCCAAGAACGCTAGTACAGACTTTTTGGGTAGTTTTTTTCTTTCACACATCCTGCATAGAGGTGTGTCCACTAGCTCCATGGTATGGAGGTGTTTCCTTAGTTGACAGTGGACAGTCAGAAATCCTATTGTTAAACGTCGATCTTTCTTGGTCACCGCGAAATCCTAGCAAGACTACATCCTTTGATTCCATCCCAAATTCCTTTCCTGGTTAGTTCTCTTGTGGCAATTGCGAGCAGATTTTAAGCTAGACGAAGGGGATGATAAAAATTGGTAGGTTTCAACATAAGCATGATTGGTAACAACTATTGACGATTGAAATAATAAAATTTGTATCTATCTACTATCACTGAAGGAAAAGGCTATTCCCTTTTAGCCCAACTAAAAAATAAAACTCAATAAATACGTTCTCTTTGAAAAATAAACGAGAACCGGGATTATCCCGATTAATTCGCGTTATCAAACACGAGCTTGTTGCTGTGAGTGCCTCAATTTCCTGCAACGACTTAAATTATTCATACGTTTATATCTCGTTTTAGATGCTTACATGAACGTTACAATTCTGCTTTTACGAGATCCGTTCCTCGGTTGTTTAATGTTCTCATGCAAAATACCTCTTCCGGTAGTGAACCACATTTAATAGAAAAAGTGGTACTTTATTGCACTCATCTGTCATTCTTGTGTCAGTTTTGTGATGATTAATGACAAACATAAACATTTAAATTAAATAAAAATCCATAGCAAGTATCTGATCCTGCTTTAATACAACAATAAAATACGTATATCTTACTACTTAGTCTCAACGAGTTACAATTATTGCAAAAATCTTTAATTATTTAAAATTCAAATGGTCAAGGCGAAAACCAGCTATGATTGAGTACTGACAAGGTGGAGGCCATAAAGATACAAAAAAAGAAGAACGGGTTGAGTTTGATTAGGTTAGGTTCGGTTCTTAACATATTTATATTCTAATTTTCCAGTTTTTGCATGAATTTAGAAAAAATATTGTATGCAACTCTTGCAAAACGTGTTTTTTGCACTCGACGTGTTGTCCAACTCGGCCTAAAGACCTCGTTGGACAATTTCACGTCGCGTGCAAAAAACACTCACTTTTTGCACTTGTTGCATAAATAACTATTATATTATACAATACATCTATCTCAATATAGTATATAAATGCACTTGGTGTAAAATTTTATTTAATAGTAAAATTATGTTATCCAATGAAAAAGTAAAGTGTAGTTAAATTGGCTTGCTTTGTGCTTAAACATTTTCCTCGATATTCACCATAAAAGTTGGGAAGTTTTAAAAGCTTGGATCAATGAAAGTTATTTCAAATTTGTTCATTTCTTTTAACAGTTAATACTGCTTTAAATGAAAACTTTTTGGTATAAAAATATCTTTCATAAAAAAAACAATTTTCTAGATCTAGATAAACAAAAAGTAATATGCCTCGCGACCCGACCCATTTGATACAGAAAAGAAAAAAAAAACAGCTGTTACAATTTTGATATTATAAGGCAATATTTCAGCGAGAAAAAAATCATAAAGCATATTCTTTTGACATCAACATAATCTCCACTTACCTTGCCAAGAAAATTTCGTTTTTTATTGCTCCATAAACTCGAAATATGTATTCAGATTAACCCCCAAGTTTTTCATAGTCGCGTTAAAATTTGTCTTTGCTTTCACGACTTTTATGACAGTAACAAGCGAATCAAAATTTATTTATTTGAGGGAATCATATAAGATGTTGCAATAAATAAAATATATAATAAATAACTCCTTTTATAAAGGTCCAAGATATATAATCAATAAACAACATTCTATGAACATTTTCCAACATTTTAAATCCAAAATTATACTGCACTAATTAATTTTCCTCAAATGCAATAATCATAAAATACATGAATAAATCGATTTAATGACAATACCTAATTGTTGATGTATGATTATCTTGTACATACCAACGTTAGGTCAAAGTTGGAGCTATTTGTAAGGTCAGGGTTCATTTAATCATTAATAAATTGGATCGTGACCTTAAATCATCCAAATTAATTAAGCGAATAGTTTGGTAAAGTTGCTTTAATCTATACATATATAAACTCGAAACAAAACAAAGTGAAACTATTTAAACATGTCGCTTCACTATATGTTGACCTCACAACATCTCCAACGTTAGACTTCGGAAGGATCCTCCAATTCAAACGATAGATATTGTACTCTAGGCTGTTTCCTTTGTGTAAAGATTCCAGTTGTTGCTATCAGTCTTGGATAAATCCTCTGTCCTTGGGGTTTGTGATTCAGTATCAGTAAATACAGTTACAGACTCTGCTTTTGTGAGGCTTTCTGACCCACTGTGTTCAGCGCCAGATTGAGGATTTTTAAAGGCAGTCCTCGATCAGCCTGTAAATGTTTTGGGATACTCTGCAGTGGCAGCCGGAACATATGTGGTACAAGGGAAGCCTAACTGAGGAGAGCATCCACAAATAGATGCGACTATGTGACCTACAATGTCAAAGTCGAGAAACGACGATGATTATAGTGGAAATGCTGACCGGACTGTCAGAAAGAAAAGTTTTTGATTCTATCCAGTAGTCTCGTAGGTTTTTGAATTGCTACGCTTGTGGAATGTCCCAGGATTTCACTAAGTCCCATGTAGGTTTCACGATGAACTTTATTCTCTTGTTCATATCCCTGAAAATTTTGGGTCGCTCATCTTAAACCTCGCCAAAGGATCCACTTTTTCACACGTGAAAATCGAAACATGGTTTTCCATCTCCGAAAAGAGTACAGACCCCATCAAAATGCAAATTTTAAACCTCATGAATATTTTACGCTGGAATTGTTTTTCGAGTTAATGATTCAGCTGAATTTTATAACGTGATATAATATGCACATAAAATAATACGCTGGCTGTACCGTTTTACATTAAAACTAAAGTAAGAACAGATTTTGAAGATAAAACAAGAATTAATGTACGTATATGCGATGGGTTTGATGGACATTACACTAAATGTTTTTTACGAAATATAATTTAAAATCTCATAAAAAAATATTAGAGAAATGAAAATATAAAAATTCTGTTTAGATGTTACGAATAATGAGAGGATTTTAATTGAAGAATATTTTATTTCACGAGAGATACAGAAAAATTAAACTTATTAAAGGCTAAGGCTAAGTTTGGCATGAAATTTATCTTATTCTTTAACATATCGAAAATAAAAATATACCTTAAGAAGTAACCTATCTATTTTTGCCTCTCTATACGACGTTTGCTCATCCATTTGGTTGTCGGTCGTATTTTTGCGGTCAATAGAGAAACTTCAATAAATTACGTTAACGACTGCGAAATCTAAGGGGCTTTCAATTGTCGTTTATATGTTGGTCTACAAATCAAAAAATATATATAGAAAAGTTATTTGAGAGTGAATAGATCTAAAGAAGCGAAATGATACTTCACACTCAACATACTCTGTTGGCGGATGGCCAAGTAGTGACGAAACACCAAAAAAATCATGGAGAAACTGATAGATAACGATAAATTGCATGGGTAGACAATCGGAAGTTTTGTTTGGGAAAAGAAGATTGGCAAGAGGAGAATAGAGTCCTCTTGTTGTGCTAGAGCTAGACATGTCATTAATTGAAGCTTCTTAATATTCTTGACAAAACCTGCACATGGCTTGTTAAATTTACAGTTCCCTGTTAAGAACCTCACCAAGATTCTGATTGTTCTCCTCTTTTGCCTCAGTAGATAATCCAAGAATTTTGGCAAGGGTTTTTCTCTTCTCCAGCTAGTAAGTGTGCCTTTTCGTTGCCCTTGTAATCTAACCTGGTACCAAGACTATTATGACTGCCTAGATTTTGTAGCGACTCTAGAAAATTCCAAACTAATTTCGAATCTATCTTTATCGAACTGTATGCTTGGATACCAGCCATGGTGTTTCCCCAATCCTGTTTTACACTGTGCTGTATATCGTCAGAAGTTGTAAGTCTCTTGTCTTCAGCTTGGCTTACACCTTCCTTATTTTCAGTAGCAAGTTATAAAATTATGCTTCTATTTTCAACATCTTTCGTCTTGAATACCCCCGTATTTCATACTTTTTCCTAAAATTGGCTCCCATAAACTTCTTATCTGTATTTGCTATTGGAAAATAAAACAAAATGTACACAAGAGATTTATAAAATTAGCCAAACAGTTTACATTCAATGAAATCTATTTTCTTGGCTATAAAACAGTTGGCTACTGTCCCTTTTAGTCGGTTACATATATTTGTTCGCTTTGCGATAAAATTGTCTCCAAATACCATTAAATTGCAGCCATAAATACTTGATTCTTTGTCTAGGGCATACTCATTATTCTATAACAAGGGACATAACCCATTGAACAACTTTCTCTCGGTTCAGGTTCTCTAATTATTGTTGTGCAGTCTGTTCTTTTTCAGTTGAATAGGTAAAAGTATGCCCTACAGTCAGTCAAAATGTTTATTTCATGCTACGTATATCGAGCAGACCCGAAGAAAATTTGAGGAACATACTCTTCATGGTAGATAAAGTGAACATAAATATTTAGTAGACAGGAAACACCTAGCCCGCAATTAAAACCAATAATACCTACTCATAGTTTGTCAAAGATAACAGAAACTTAACTTTCTGGGAAACTTTAAACTTGTAGCTTGTTATGAACTTCCTAGAGGTATAACTTCCTAAACTAATTCAAAGATATTTGTCGGCTCACTAATAATCCACTGATATATAAGTGAGATTGGAATTGAATGTCTACTAACAAAATATCTTCTTTTAAATACCTCTTCATCATTATCTTTGAACCTTTTTAGCTACTCAATCGAGTTCTTTGAACATTAAAGGAATTCGCCGTCTAGAAATTTGAATTTAATTATTATGATCTAAATGACACACTCCCAACTCACTTTCATGTAACAAAAGGATTATATATACCCTAAAGGGCTTACTCTAAAGTATGTAGATGGAATTTATTTGCAATTTAAATTTTAACAGCTGAACGTTTGTAACTTAATCAAGATATAGCATAACCATTTTAAACGAAAATTTGTCCCGAGTGGCAAGTCATCCAATTCACTAATTTATTTAATCTAATAGACTTAAAACTGGTACTACTTCCTGGTTGAAATTAAGTGAGATTAAAGGCTCTAAAGAAGGTTCTGTGCATTGTGGAATCACTAAGGGTTGCATAGAAAGGAAGAATTAGTTTTCCAACAAAAAACACACAACACGTTCGACCGAATTTTTTGCGTTATCTTTCCTTATTCCTACACATATCCAAACAAAGCTATGTTCATCCGCGAGATCTGTCAAGGGAATTTAATTCCCTATTCGCCGCTTTTTGTCCGCTTCAGAGTTACAATTGTTTTTATCTGAAAAGATAAATAATAATAAATTCCAAACTATACGCACATGTTTTCGAAAGATAACAGTGTTCTGGACAGATTTGTGATAATTTTTCTTGCTATTGTCTCTATGCAAACGCAAAACTACCCTCTATAACATTTTTTTTTTCGTTTCAATTCACCAGGGTGTCTTATCTATTCACCTAGTTCGATATGTTGGGAATTCCTTCATTCATTCATACGTTTGGGTTGGGATCAACATCCTGGACGAGAGTTAAGTAGACTCTTACTATGGAGGTGTTCTTGTGTCAGCCACCATTTGAGCTATTGAGGCTTCTTCAGCTAGCTGGTGTTCCGTTTGATTCCCTGCAATCCCCTCATGTGCCTGCGCTGTACTCCAGGAAATATCTAGTTAGGTTTTATAGGAGAAACTTATGTTCTGCTTTATACCTATTTTTCCAGACACCCGGTAACATTGAGAGTAATTTGATATTCAGGAAATTCTTTTGATGGTGAAATGAAACACTCGCTCTTTTTGTGAAAGTCAATATAGCCATACTTTCTTTTACCATCTATTAGCCTTTATCAATGGAATGATCTCTGTGCTATTTCATTTTGAAATATTTCAACCGGAAATTTTCTATTATTTGGAGTTGATTTATTGCCGAAGATTCTTGTGGACTCTTTGTTCTGTTAGAGAACAATTCAAGTTCTGTTCCTTGTAATTTCATTAGATTTATATAAAGTATCCAAACCTCACGGAAGAATTCGTTGTTTCTCTAATTTTTCTGCGATATATTGTTAAATATCTTTAAGTCAACTAGTAATCCTTACAGTGAGGATCTTCATCTTGGTCACAGTGATTATGATTTGCTGTTTAGAAGATCTGGGAACTAGAAAATTACATTTGTCAATTGCCATTGTCTAATGTGTGATAAGGGTGAAATCAAATTTGAAATTCCGTTTGCCACAGTTCGTTAAAACAAAACTCCAGTGTGTTATAAAATATTAATTACTTCCTTTGTATTTGAGGTTAGTTAAAGTGTCACACGAACAGGGAGTTTGATTAGGGGCTTCAATAAATTGTTATTTACAAAGGAAAATTATTAGAACGTGTCGTGAACGAATATTGAATAATATTAACTTTGGTGTACGCATGTATTTTGATTAAACATTAAACAGAATAATAGTTTCTATTAATTTGGATTCGAAAATGTGTTGAACAGAATGATATATGAAGTTCTATTTCAATAGGACAATTTGTTAACATTATAGAGTGTTTTACACTGGCTGGGTGTTATAATGTACCAATTTTCATGAAATTCTGTAGATGAATTATGAATTTGTCGTATAAAAAATGATACTATATGTGGTGAAACGCGAAAATTGGAATTTGTAATATACAGAAAACGTTTTCAACTATTTAATTGGTCCTTGAAGATTTGCGATCTTTTATGGTGTTTTAAATTGCTTGTTACGACTAATTTTTAACGAACTTTTATATACAGAGTGTTTCTTCATCGATATACAATAGATTTTTTACTTCAAATTTTGTTTTTTTTCCAAAAATTTTACTAGTGATCTCAATTTATCATGAATTTGGCTATACAGGGTGAATCAGGACCAAAGGGACAAAGGTTTATAGCGAAACGGTAAATTTTTTCAACAAACACCCTGTATAAACAGTGTAATCACTTCAATTGCCTCAACTCACTTTACCCCAAACTAATATACTGTGAACGACACTAAAATAAACAGAAGGACTAGGACAATCTAAACGTATACCTTGTACATGCAATTTTTTTGACAAGGCAGGTAATTGATTATTACACAATAAACTATTCAGCTCTTTGGGACATCCTGTATATGAAATTTGGAACATGATTTATAAATTCTATTATCTATAATAAAAGCAAATCAATCAATGTGACTAATTATTGTCGAGTCAATCCTTGATTGTTAGGTGTTGGATTGAGATTATATAGAGTCATATTGACAAATGATTCTGGCAACCGGTTACAGAAATTTATACGGAGGTTCACAGTCAAATCTATGATAATATACTTCCTAATTAGAATAGTCGGTTCATTTGTCTCCGACATCAAGATTGGCCGGATCTTATTCAGCAATTTCTGGATTATTTATTCGAAGTTCAAAACAATTCAAAATATGATGCAGACGTACTTTTCGTGTTTTACATCTTTTTCCAATGTCACTGACTGTTCTAGTCAGGTTTGTTCCAGTTTGTAATAATACTAAAATAGGCCTAGATACACGGATAAACCTCAGCATTTTGAAAGCTGTCAAGTTTTTTCAGTAAGAAAACGAATGGAGGTATAATGAGACATTTTTAATTTATACAGCGCCTTAATACTAAATTTTGCGGATATTAACAATAAAATTATGATTTATTTACAAGGAAATTAAATAAAAAGGAAAAAAATGTGTCTAAATATGGGATTAACTAAAGTATATAACAAGTTTACCTGGAAACTCATTCACAACAATCCTACAGGAACCTTTCTAGGTAAAAAGGTTTAATAAGAGGGAATTGTTGATATCTATTTGGTCGTTAAGAAGATTATCTGAATATTTGTTTTTATTTATCTCAAGGGCTTCTAAAAGATTTAATTTGAAGGATTTAGGTTCTATATGCAAAATTTCAAAATTTGAATCGAAAGAGTGTTGGTTTGCTAATAAATGATTTGAGTAGTTGGAATCTGATTTTTGGTTGTCTTAGCTAAAAGCTAAAATTCTAGTTTTAAAATTCCTAAAAGTTCTACCTATATAAATTTTATCACAGTTGTCATTACCACATTTTTAATTTATTTAGTTTTGAAGATTTGGATTTGTTGTTTTTAATGAATTTGGATAAATTGTTATCGGTTTTGAAGCAAATATTTAAGTCTAAAGTTTCTAAAAATGATTAAGAATAATATTCCAAAGTATGTTAAGCTTCTAAATTGGTTATTTTTGTTTTTATCAGAAGGAAATACTTGTCTAGAATATCTTTTTATTTATGATATTGTCAATTAAATTTGGATTGTAATTATTATTAACAGCTATTTGTTTTATTATATTTAGTTCTTTGTTGTAATTGTCAATATTTATTTAATGGAAGTCTATATATCATACTATTGAAAGCTGCTAATTTATGACTGACTGGGTAGACTGAACTATTATGAATTGTAATGTCTATATTTGATGGTTTGTGAAATATAGAAAAGTCATGTCTATTATTTATATTTGAAATTATAAGGTCTAGAAAGTTTATAGACTTATTTTGTTCAATTTCTATTGTAAATTGGATATTTTTATTTTATTTCCATGTAAATAGATCATAATTTTATTGTTAATATCCGTATAATTTATTATTAACACAACTTTAAGTTTAAATATTATTTCAACAAACTAAAATTGTTTTATTCCATAATTTATATGATTTTATTTAAGAAATTTAAGGTTAGCTATATGTCAAAATAACAAATAATATTAACCCGGATATACGTCACAAACAATGACAGCTATTATTGTCTAAATTGTTTACACAGCATCTTGTTTCAATAGATGCTCATCGCGAACCAATCCGTATCATCAGATCGAAGTTTAAGTAAATACCATTCGAATCAATTAGAAATTACTCACCTGTGGATAGTCCCCAAATTTGGTCTGATAATCAAACACATACAAATAGGAATTCCGGTGCTCGGCCGAGTGCAAATCTGCAGTATGCACAACAGGCGCTACGAATTGTGCATCTGACAGAGCCTCGAGAGTTTCATCTCTAATATTAATCGGATGTTGAACCGGCCTTTCCCAGTCCGTATATTCGTTCACTATAGTCGCTAAAATTTCCGACAAATGATAACTATAAGTATTCCGAACGAAAGTCCTCAATATTTTCGATCTTCTGTCCGCTTCGATGCCGTATTGAACGTCTTCCCCGTTGAATGCGAAATAAGCTTCAGCTTTAACAACTCCTAATAGTAAATCGTATCTTGAAAGCTTAGAAATTACTGATTTTCGTAATAGGACATTATTCAATATGGTGATCGCGTTTTGAGGCTCCGGTTTAGATGGTTTGATGTTGTTGTTATCGAATTCGTTATAATGGGAACTGTCGCTACCTGAAAAATAAAAAAATTTGTTATAAATGTCGTTCAACAACTACTTCACGGGCTATAAGCCACGACAGATATTGAATTATACTTTAAAGTCGATAGGGATTGTCATATCTACAAGATATTTAACACCAACCCTTCTGGTCTGCAATAATTAGAAGGGATAACAATAACTTGTAGACCTCTAAAGAGACACCAAAATGACAATCTTCAGTAACTGCAAACCAAAATTCGAAAAATTCGTCTATAATCAATATTTTGGAACAAGATAAACCGACTCTATATTTTGTTCCTTCCCCTTATCACTATCTTCACCTGAATACTTAAAATTAACATTTACCATAGACGTACTATAAAATTTTAATCGGGGTCTTATTTTAGTATCAATTATTTTAGTGAAATTCAAAGACCACACTGGGAAGGCAGACGACGTTATTTTTCCAGGAGAAAGTAATAAATTACTGATGTGTATTATTCCCCCGAAACGCCAAAAAGGTCGTTAATATTCTCCGTTTTCTTTTCCTTCGGAAAAAAAATATTACGAATTATTTTAGGAAAGTTTTTCGTAGGTTTGTCTACTTCCGAAAGAAATAGAAATAAAAAATAAAAAGAGTAGTAAACATTTATTTTCTAAGCTCCAAGACATGATCAATGTGATTTCTGGTCATTTTCGAGAGAATATTGGTTTTATATTGTTATTTTATTTTTATCCGGATCCCACAAGAAAAAAAAACCACAATAATTCAATAAATACTTCGTTTTTTATTCATTGCCAAGTCTTGAAACTGTTATCAATCACTTAATTGAAAACTAGCTCAATCCAAGGAAATTGTTAGTCAAAAAGAGTCCTGTAGGGAACTTGATAGCTTCATAACCCACTACCTAACTCAAGCAGTCATTAGATCACTGGAGCTCTCCTGAAAACAGTTCCAAAATGGTATGGGAGTGCCTAAGAAAACTCAATGAACTAGGCGAGAATCCTTATTGTGGATTACAGGACACACAGGATTAAAAGGAATCGAAATAGCAGATGAACTAACACTGAAACACCCTTTTGGGTGATGGAATCAGCTCCAATGTAATATTGGAAGAAATAGGTAGCTGGGAAAAATAAATCACTTAATCGAGAGCTAATTATAAATTGTTGGTCAAAAAGAGTCCTGTAGGGAACTTGATAGCTTCATAACCCACTACCTAACTCAAACAGTCATTAGAGCACTGGGCTCTCATGCAAATAGTTCCAGAATGATATGGAAGTGCCTAGGAAAACTTAATGAACTAGGCGAGAATCCTTACTGTGGATTACAGGACATACTAGTTTGAAAGAAATAGAAATAGCAGAGGAACTAGCAAAGATGAGGACTGAAACACTCTTTTGGGTGCTGGAACCTCTTCTGTAGAATCAGCTCCAATGTAATATTGGATAGCAGTTCAGGATCTTAGGAGGTTGCTGGGTCAAAGTGGGACATTTAAAACCACAATATATCTACTTTCCAAATCATTTTATATCCTTACATGTATTTTGAAATGGATAAGAATATAATTCCTTTGTTTGGGTTACAATATCAAACTACACATTTTATAAAAGCAAAAAACTCTTCCTAAAGCTCCGTTTTTTTCATTCAAGAGTATCCTTATCTTCGAGAATCCGGTCTGGGCTTTTTTTTTAGTAGTTTTATGGATTCGCGGACTGAGTTTGTAAGAAGCTTACTGCCCTGAAGGGATAATGCGAGATATTAGAACCTTCTACTCAACCACGCTCCGCTGAATTTTTTCGGTTAAGGTTTCATTTTAATTTTCACAAAGTGCATAAAATAAAAGTGCCAAGATACATTTGCGGAATTAACTGTGGTCCATACTTTATGTGGCGAGTTATAAAACTTTCATTGCTTCATAATAAAGTTTAACACAAAAAAAGTAGCGATTAAATCGGGATGGTGAATATAAAATTCCAGTATTTTGTAGAATCGATTAATTTGAATTGGTATTTTCATTGACTCGTTCAATTTGCTATGGCGATTTGATGGTGGCATTACAAAATTACCAAAATAATGGAATTTTAGTTGATTATTTTTTTATACTCTTTCTAAAGTCAAGTAAACTGTTGAATCAAGACTATTTTTGATAAATTTTTCTCTAATAATGTAAAAAAGAACAAATTCTTCATTCATTCTCGTAACTTAACTGGATTAATGGTTTTAGTTTGAGACTTGTCTTAAATACTGTTAAAACAAAGAACTTCCAACTCACTCTCTTGATTAATGATTACCTTATTATAAAGAACCGAATCTTACAAATACCTCTAACATCTCAGCTGTTATCTCGAACAAAGAAGTAAAAACAAAATGCAAACTAAAAAGTCTACGAGAGATTTTGTTTTGTGCTTCTCTTTCGGGTTTATTTTCCATCAAAAATTAGAAGTAACAAAATGGCAGTGTCAGCTTAAGGCTTTAAAATGGAGGTGGAGAGGTTTCTTGTTGCTTATTGATTCTATCAGGTTTCACGGTTCTACTACAGCCAAGGTTCGACAATTGCGGAACTAGCCAAACGTTACACCCATGCTTAATCCTTTAAGAGATGGGATGGAATCAAAGGATGCTGTCTTAGGATCACCCTGGGCTACCCTGTGAAGCTGGCGTCAAAGAAATATTTGGCGATGACCAGGAAATGCCACTGTCTACTGAGGAAATACCTCCTTGCTATGGGGCTAGTGGACACACCTCTATGCAGGATGTGTGAACAGGAAGGCATGTCTTATGCGAGTGTCTGGAGTCATAGTCAATAAGAGAATGTGTGGTCGGTGAGTTTTGGCCTACACCTGCCGATGACCTAGGAGGACAACTCCTCGGGAGGATGTACAATGGGTCACATGTGGCCTAAGTACTGTGAGCCCCTCTACTCTACAGTTAATTATAGTTTCAAGATGCCATCAATTGAGACAATTTTGACGTAAAAGCTTCAATTGAATGTGTGAAATGGAAATGGTCAGGATAAGTGGCACAGGTTGTTACAAACTCACCAGGTGGTTCTCCTGTATCAATAACCACTCCATCCACACTGGGTCCAAAAGCAAAGGCAAATTCTGGTTGATGCAGAATTGGGGTCGACAACAATAACTCCACAGGTTTCTCTCGAAGGCACTTGAGTAAATGAGGATGTGGCAATTCTGGTGAGCAGTTGGCGTGAACTGCTACTTGCGCAGCAAATCTGGAAGGGTCCTGGATGAGAGCCCACGGTGACAAGGCTGATCCAGACATTAAGATGGCGCGATGGAATAGTACGCCTGAAAGAAAATTAACATTTCATTTAATAAAAAAGATAATAGCATGGGAAAATAGGATTTTGTTTGCACTTAGACACTTGGGCGCAAAGAGTCGCTCGATTTCTATAACTATTCAAACTCTTTTTTTCCTAAAGTGAGGCATTTAAAAAATACATTCACGTAATGGCGCAATTGAACCGTCTCTTCGAATTCAAATCTCGATGCAAGCGTCGTTCTCAGCCTAGTTAATTTTAATTTACTCTTCCTACGTGGTTACTGGAAAACACGATTTAGCGACAATTTCCCATTCTAAACAATTTCAATTGCCCTATTTAAAACCGTTGTTGCTTCTGATACAGTAAAATTGCCCATTAACATAATAAAACCATTCATTTTTATATAAATGAGCGAATTTAACAACTAAGAAAAATTAACTGCAGAAGTGGTGACTTGAAAATACGATTAATAAATGAATGGATAGGGCCGTTAGCATTTATCTTGAGAATTCATCGAGAATGAGGTCCAGAGGAGGTTTATTTTATGACAATGGTCTGCAGTAATTTTTAATGGGAATCTAAATGGTCAAAAAGTTGAATTTAATTTGATATGCAGCTACTGAGAATTAAATAACTTGAAAAGCAATGGTAGGATGAGGAAATTATGTCATAAGAAAGACCCATAATAATTTTATACCTCCCAAATGTATATTGACTGACAGTTTTCGTTATCTTTATTGACAGCTACGTAATCCTATTTACATATTCCACGAAATAACCACCAACGATCAATTGTTCTCCGTCTTATAGGATGTGAACCGTCAACCATGTCAACAACAAATTTGTTATTCATCTTTACATTTAGTTTCCTCCACAAATTCAAGTAGACTATTCATCCCTGTATATAATTATAGAAGTTTCCTTGGGACGTATCTACTAAAGCCGAAATCCCTACATGTAATACACGCAATAACATTGTTCCTCAAACAATTTAATCAACCAATCAAACCACGTTGCCTCAGTTATTAATTTCCTTTGATATATCCTTAAGCGTTCAATACCGAAGTTGGGCAAGGTCTTGTCATTTAACAATCAAATTTGTATCTCGTTAACGTAACCATATTGTGGATAGTCTTCAATTTTCGGTAGTAATTCCAAGGAAACTCAATTTAAAGTTAGCTTGGAATCAGGTTGCGGTAAGTCTGGTAACCTAGGTGGCCACTCACAAGGACTTCTCTCTCCAATCCAATATCTGATGCGATTGCATAATGGGGAAAGTATTCCGGCTTGCTTTATGTTTTTAAAGGCGGAAATTAAGTTAAAAAATAGTCTTTGCTTATTGATTGTGTGCAGTAAACAATGGGCATCTGTCTGCTCTCTATAATGATGGAAAATGGTCAATTTTTACGTATAACAACTTTCCAAGTGAATTTCCTTCCTGAGAAAAATCTGATCTGAAACTTTGAAGACTTTAAATTTTAAGAGTATGCTTTTTGCTTTGTCCAATACTATTTTATATTTTCAACGAAAAGGAACTCAATAAATGCCCTGAACAATACATTTTCTGAGCTTTTGTCTTTTATCACTATTGACTGATTTTTTCTTTCTTGAAGAAGTATTTTATAAAGTTCCATTGTTTGGTTAACTGCTGCTTTGGTAGCTTGTTATTATACAGGGTGTAACAAAACGGCAGGTTATAAATCATTCCACATATTCTGGGGCTAAAAATAACTCGATCCAACCCAAGATTTTTCCAAATATTTAATTGGCTTCCTTATGATAAGAGCATCTTAAGAAAAAATTAAGGAATTACAAGCAACCTACAAGAAATCCTTTTTTGTGTGTTTTTCTTATATTTTCCTCGTGAAAAATCGTATATCTCGAATAGAGTTTTCGCGGTTTGTATATTCAATAGAAAAAATAACAAATTGTTTGCCAAAGTTTCAGATAACTTGCAAAGGAGCAATATCCACGCAATATATTTTCATTCTTTTCCAAACAAAAGTAATATGTCCTTAGAACATCATGAATATATTTCACATTTACAGATACAGATAAATTTTTCTCCACGAAGATGATGGTGTTTCCTTTTTTTTATTGATTCCAGTCATCCCGATTTTGGTTGTAATTCATTGAAGTTCTGAGGGGACTTGGGAAACGTTTTTCCTTTCATATTTTCCATCCGCCTCATTTAATCTCCAGATATATTAGAATATTGGTCCACTTTTTCCATTTTGTTTCATCAAAGGTATTATATTTTATACTTTCCAGAAAAAGTTACTCCCTATTGGTATTTGCGAATAGAAAAACTCATCTTGATCTAGATAATTTTTTTGGAATTATCTTTTTATCTACAATCGAGGTTTTCGTAGGGTAAATTCATGTGGAACATTTCTCACCGAACCTCTCATAGCTCAGATGAATTAATGAGAGCATTTTAACCGCGGGATATAAATTCTCTATGGCAACGGATCTATTTTCGTTATACGTCATTAATTTTTGAAGATATATTATACGCTATTTTCCTTTTGAAAGCATGGTAACAAGTGAAGCCACTATAATAATAAAAGTCCTATGTAGAAATGTTGGAAAAACTCTAGTGATTTATTAAAACAAAGGTCGAATGTGTGATGGGTCGTTTTTAAATAGTGGCTGCCTACAATTTGCAAGTAAATCATTTCGCAACTTCTTTGGAAAACGTGAAGAAAATACCTAGAAGTGGGTTAGACCAATTTTCCAATTTTTAAACTATTTTGCTTGAACTTATTAAGCCAGAGTCATCATAGATGCTTTGGACTTCGCTCCTACTATCTCAATAATTTCCATCATGCTTGAGACTATCTATAAATGGCCTTGGACCACTCCCTTCGACACTCCAAGAACTTAGACAGCTACAGAAAGCCTTGGGCTTCCAATTACCACTACAAAGAACCTTGAACTACCATGAACCATCCCCACCGACACTACAAAGAACCTTGAACTCCCATGAACCATCCCCACCGACACTCCAAGAGCTTATACAGCTACAAAGAGCCTTGAACACCGACAGACCGAGAACCTAGACAACTTTTGACCTGTTCAAATTTGATAGATATATTCATCTGAATAACATCTAGACAAGATCGTTGACTCCTTTATTACAGCAGAGTCAATAAGCTAAAAACATTTCTAGTAATTAATTTCGCCTTTTGAAAAGACTGTATTTAGCTTGAAAATCCTCCAAGTGTCGTTTCGTTGCGGAAGTTCATTTAAAAACAATTTGAACGTCGTTTTGCTTGGGATTGAACTTTAGCGCTACGCAGGGTCGGAACTAAACTCGGATCAAACGTTGTTTTTAATTTTTTTTCTCGCAGTTATTTTTGCATTCGTTATTAATTTCTACATATATACAATAGAATTTTAGAGCCTCATTAAAATTTAACTAACAAAACACTTAATGTACATTTAACGTCTTTTCTTTGATGTTTTTTTTTGTTTTGTTGAAACACAGGCCAGTTAAAGTGTAAATTCACGATTATAATCTGTCTGTGTTCTGAGAGTTTTAGGCTGGGAGCTGGAATGTAAATTGGGTCCAAAAATATTTGAACTGTTGTATCTTTGAGAACAATTTCCTTTGGTCGAATATAAAGAACAATTGGGGATGAAACTGAGTAGACAGTAGACACTTACTTAAGCAAATTTCTTGAAGAAATAGGTATTACTTATAGGATGGCATTCAGGATTTTGACGATTTGCTTAAATTATACTTATAAATGATGATTAAGTTGTTGTTTTAAATGTCTATCATTTCATTTTGTTCAATTCAAGGTTATATCATCAGCGAAAATTCCCTATGTAATCATGTAAATGAATTTCCAGTTTTTCTACAAGAAAAACTTGGGAAATTATCAACTCTTCTATGTATTTTCTTCAGTAACACTGGAATATATGAGTTCTTTTGTCCTCGCAAGACTTCGGGTCGCTCCCTTGTTGATTTTTTTTCCAATTTCTGGATGTTTTTCCCTGAAAAGTTTCGTAGTTGCCTCTGGAAAACACGCCTTCTCTTGACAACTTTTCCTCTGAACTGTGCTTTTTCCTTTAACTTCATTTTTATGTACTTTTTCACCAGATTTAACTTTTAAATTCACTATAAATAGATGGCTTATCTTTATAAACCTTTTAGAATAGATTCTCCTGTTGTGTCTTTGAGTACCGGATATGTCCAATTATTTACTCAATAATAAAATTCACTAAATCTCTGATGTATTTTCCGGAAGTCGATATTTTTAGATAAGATATCAAGCACTCTTTTTTTCCACTAAATATATTTCTGGGCAGTGCTACGCCATCATCTCGCTCAATTCTTGTTGAGAACGTGAAATCGATAAGTTGTGATTGAATCTGTCACTGAGTAAATTAGATTTCAAGCGAGCAATTTTCAACCTCAGAAATGGCTTTTTGCAGGGATAATTTTCACTACAATATGAGTTTTAGAACAAGTGAAAAGACATTACTTGTTTCCTGAAGAAAAAAATGTTTAGTAACATCCTAAGAAGAAAAATCCGGAAAAATTTAGCAGACCTCGATAAAAAAATCCAATAAAATCATAAATTCCTCCATACAAAGCTTTTCCGGGATTACCATCCCCTTCACAATGCATCTGGTGTATTTTAAGGAGAATAAAGAAAATTTCCAGCACATTCAATTTCCAAAACACAGATATACACATAAATTTTGAGGGATTTTTTCCACGCTTCCAAAAAAACCTCTAGGCACCGATTTAGTTATAAATCAACCGATAATATTGAGGTGTGTATACATCGAATTCGATACCCCCTAAATACGTATCTATATTCATCCAAATTGGTATCGGTTTCTGATAAATCATACAACGTGGGCGTCTTGAAACTTTGCCAAGTTCCATTGTCCGGGAACCATCCCTGTAATTGACTTATTGGCCGGAAGAAAAATCGATCGAAAGGGCCACTCTTTTATGGTGTCATCTTCAAGAAGTTTCACAACGCCGACTACAAATTGGTAGCTAACTCTTCAATAATACACTGCAGATAATATATGTAATACTACAAAAAAGTAGTTCAAAAAATGTCTAAACTCAATTTTATTCACCAGGAAGTGACATGTACTATTTAATTTGTCCTTTGAGGTACTTTCAAATGATTAATTGAATAACAGGCTTCGTGGAATGTCACGTAGTTGAATGCTTTGCGCTTCTAATCCAATTTCATTTAAAAATGTGTCGACAAGCGTGTGATATTGGAGTTTACGAGAAATGGGGGTGAACCATTTAGGGGATTTAATATAAAAAAATTGTTAATTGATATATTTGACTTCCTAGTGACAAAATAAACAAGAATTCACCTCAATCCCATATTTTAAATCTTATTAAAACAATAGAGAACAGCAAAATGATAAAAGCTGACCTAAATAACATTCTGCTTTGTATACACATCAAGTCGATACACTATATCTACTCTTGTCTGCTTCGATAACTTCATTTACATAACGGATTAAGCTGTTACCGAATATTTTAACGAACTGCCCTGAAACCTCCACTAAATATAACTGAAAGCACCGACTATGCTAAAAGTTGTTCAATTATATTGACTCAATAATTTTCAACTAGGTGCGCGTCACTTTCTGCATACTGATGACGTTAAGTACATATATTTATGTAACGGGGACGGGATCGAGAACATTCCTGGAGCGTTGGGTGAATTGGAGAAGGATAAATACGATTATAGCAATAAATATTGAATATTGATGGTGTGGATCTGTTTTTTGATTGATTTGGAACTCACCTTCTGGAACGGCGCTTGATGTAAGAAGAAAATTCACACAAGCAGCGCCTGTGCCATGTCCCAACAATGTAACGTTGCTGGGATCGCCTCCGAAAACTGCGATGTTTTCTTGAATCCAATGTAGTGCAGCTATTTGATCCATCAGACCGTAATTTGCTGGACTCCTGGAATACGGATCTGTATTGGCGTTTAGGAATCCTGCAACAAAGAAGTTAATTATGAAATACAACAATTTCAATTTATTTACATGGAAATAAAATGAAAAATGGAAAAAAATGTGTCTAAATATGGGATTAACTAAAGTATTTAACAAGTTTACCTGGAAACTCATTCACAACAATCCTACAGGAACCTTTCTAGAGCTTTCTGGAGCAAGGGGTAGGTATGGTCTTTGCTAACTTCCTTACTGCTCGGAATTATCGACTCAAAAGTCACTTTTAAATGATAATATTCAAGTTACCAACCAAATAAACAATATAAATTGTTTACCCAATCCAATTCGACTATTATCTACTATTTTTATCTATACAAAGCTAACTACCTCAAAAATCACTCATGTCAATAGCTATAGACCGCTGAGCGTTACTTCAAATAGAGCTTTTATCAACTGAAAATTGATGTGAAATAAATTCCGCTCCTTGTCATTGGCAAACCATCAATATAAAACCTTTATTGACATTTACTAACGATGGATAGCATTCGAATACATTCAAATTGTCACTGTTAGTTGTTAGGGTTTGGTTTATTCTATTTTTGGCTGGTATCGATGTTAATTTGGACTCCCAGCCTTTCAGCTTTTAGTTCTTAAGCAGTTTTTTTTCCTCTTGTTCTATCTACTTATTCTTATATCATCTATACAGTTCAGTGCCTGAACGTTCAGGATATTCTATACCAAAATATTTGTTAATATACCATAACCTTGTTTATATTATAATTACTCCGTAATACTGTAGTTAATTTGCTCTAAAATGTATGCAATACAATGTTTAACATGCACTCAACCTCCCATTGTCATAATATTATCCGAAATGCATGAGCTTTTGGGACGGCTGACTTTGAAAATAAACACAAGTTTCAAAGGAATTCTATATATGTAAATTTCAACCTATTTACTCAAGACGGCCCTGATAGTCACGTCGAACATCCTTTATAGAGTTTCTCAGGAAGTTCTCAAATATATTCAAATACCGTCTGCGAATGGACAACGACAAGTTCCTAAATGTTTCCTTTCGGACATTCAAATTGAGATTTTTTTATTTTTATCTTCAAAATTTTCTATGTGGTTCAATGCCGGGAAAAACTGGATCCCCATGGCTGAGTATTAACTTGGAAAACATAATTTATAGTTCAAGTCGGGATCGTTCTCATGTTCCTCTTCCAACTTTTCGGGTGTCCAATCGTCGCTGGTCACTGTGGTTCTTCGAATCGCTGCTTCCTTAGCATTCTGCAGGACATGGTCTTCTTGAAAGGGTGTCTGCATTTCTGTGGCTTATTCCGGCTCTATGCTCAATAGTGAAATTATATTCTTGGAGCCGCTCTATCCATCTGGCGATCTGACCTTCAGGGTTCTTAAATTGCATAAGCCACTTAAGTGCTTCATGATCGGTTCTAATTACAAATTTCTTCCCATACAGATACTGATAGAAGTGCTCCACGGACTTCACTACTGCTAGAAGCTCTCTTCTTGTGACGCAGTAGTTTGTTCTGGGTTGGAAAGGACTTTGATAAAATATCCCAGAACTTTCTCTTGTCCTCCTTGAACCTGTGATAGCACTCCTCCAATTCCAAAATTGCTAGCATCAATATTTAGGATGAATTCTCCCTCTGGTAATGGATAGCCGGTTTCGAACGAAGTTTGGCAATCTTCGTCCCAGCGAAACTCCCTTGCTTCCTCTGTAAGTCGTGTCAAAGGCTTAGCGATATCTGCAAACTTCTTTATAAATCTTCTGTAGTATGTACAGAGTCCAAGGAAGCTTCGAACTTGGTGCTTGTCGGTGGGTCTTGGCCACTTTCGTACGGCAGCAGCTTTTTTTTCGTCTACAGCTACACCATCCTTGCTGATTACATGGCCTAGGTAATTGACTTTGTTTTGAAATAGTTGACATTTCTTGGGGTTGAGCATCAGTTGGGCAGCTTGCAACCTTTTGAAGACACCTTCCAAATTCTTTCGATGTTCTTTTATTGAAAATAATTTCAAACGATTTCTATTTGAAACTGGAGGGGTTTTTATACCTATACTAGATATAGTTTCTTGTATTGAGTTGGCAACACTGCAGAAACTAACAGCAATACGTTCAAAAAATTCTTCAAATATGCTGAATTTTTCATGTCATTTTTGCTTAGGTCAAAATTACCATCTTTTCAACACCTACCAATAGCAATTCGATCTAATGTTTCCAGAAAGTTTATGCTGTTAGAAAATATTAGGGATGAAAGCATCCCTTGTCACTGTGTTGTGAAAACATTGCTTGTTTTGAGGCTCGCCAACATCCCCTTATCAACATATACAGCGGATCGATTCAGTTTGTTAGGTTTTGTAATATCTGGAACAAATAGTGCATATAAGCCAAATGGGACGAACAGGGGAAGACTTTTCTCATAATATATGTACGGCGAGGAAAATTTAATACACATAACGTCTTGCAAAATGGGAGATTCTACTTTCTAAGCTTCGCATACCTCAAGGTATGCGACGTTGAAATTCTTGAGTTATTCGCAAGTTAGTTGTGACGTCTTTGTACAACGCATCAAAACGTGAAAACTACTTCAAGACGAATCATAACCAGTGGCAGTTTCGATGAATGAAAGTTCAAAGCAATTCTGAAAGTAATGTTATTATTATTAGACAGAAATAATATTAGCCAAAAGGTAGAGTTCAGATATCTACAGAGGACCCAACGAGTCTCCTGAAGGATTTTTTTGTAATATACTGCTCCTTTATGTAAAAATTTATTATCTAAACACTTTAAGATGAAGTATGAGAGAAACATCGACCTCTTTGTGTAAAAAAAACGATTCAAAGTAATCTAGCAATTTAGGCTTAAATCTCTCATCCCTGGGATAAAGCTTAAATCTCACGTGTACTGTAACGACTTTTTAAGAAGAACGTTTCTTTGACAAAATGGACGATTTTCTAGCTCTTAGGCATCTCATTATCCTTCTAGGCGAAGAATGTTTTTATGCGATTAGAAATTGACAAACGACAACGACCAAAATCCAGACAAGGATATAAATTTCAGCGAAAAATAACTTTTGAATGTTTACATAGTCATTTATCGAATATTTTACGTTTGAAGAAGGAAAATTTTAATCCCAAATCAGAAAAACATGAACAGAATGAAAAGTATTGGTTGGAAAGGCGGAATTTTTGTAAACCAATTTGAGAATAGTTCTGCTTGGATAGCGGAACTTTAAGAAACTTTTTAAATTGAATTGCGCAATTTCTGACCCCGAAAATTTTTGTCGGGTTCGTTCTTATCGATCGGATTTTGTTTAGAGAGTAGGTGTAAGAATGAGAGAAGAAGATTTACATCGAAATCGAAGTGATAGATGTTTGGAAGATCTGGAAAATCACTAATTTATCGAATACCTTTCCGCTTTTACTGTATCTACAGAAAATATGGAATTTCTGCTTATTGAATGATACAGAGACGGCTTTAGAGCAATAGGAGGAGCTGGAATAGGAACCAAATATTCTAAAAGGTTGGGGAGAACCCCAAGTATCTTTCAAGCGGATATCCACGCCATGAGAAAGTACACCCAGTTGATAAATATTGATAAAGGATGATTTGATAGCTCATCAAAAGCTGTGGTCAGATTTTCACTTAAAGATGAATCTGGGAATGAAATTCTCCTACTTTTTCTATTATTATTCTTTGCTAATTATTTTTTCTATCGTCTATAAAAAGCTTCATAATAAAATGAATTCACTTGCTTTGAAGATGTCAGCTTAATAACAGCCTTAACTGAAAGATTAAATTTCAGGTAATATCAATTACGAAAACAATTTAAGACATCTTGAGTTTTAATATTAAAAAAAGGATAATTGCAATATTAAATTCTGTGCTATATTCAATGTTCGATCCCTTTGGAACCTCTTGGAAGTATTGGGTGGATTAGAATTCAATGAGACCTCTGGCGGAAAAAATTGTAATTGTCGTAACGAGTAAAACAATTCGTTTTGCATTGTTTTTGTATTATATGCAAGTCAACGTAATTAGCGCCATCTATCGAATTCTATTTTTCCCAATGTTTCAATTCAAAATATTCATAAGCTAGAAAAAATTTCCGGAAATAATTTGACCTCTAGTGGTATTTCTAGTGAAACTGCCATTAGTTTGAAATTCGCGCTCGACCAAAAATGACTGATGACATGCGTTCAGAATATATCGAAAACTGACAGTGTACTTGTCATTATGTGTACTGTAGAAACAAAAAAAAAAAACTGGTAACTTGGTAAAGCAATAAAAAAAGTCGAAGAAATCAAATTAAAACTGTTTCTGAATTTAAATACCGAAGAAATAAGAAAAAATTAGGTTGGACTTTTTTTGTAAGCACAATTTTCAGAGTAATGAAAACCTTTCAGAATCTGTTAAATAGAGTTTCGCGCAGTTGGACCATTTTGTCGATTTTTAATAGTAAAAGTTTTTGGAAGTTGAAAAATAATTTGCACAATATTCGATTAACGAGTTTTTAACGAGTATTCTTGTTTAAAAAATATTTAAAGCAAACAAACAAACAATTGTTATAAGTTTTCTTGTTTAAATTTCCTTCCAAAAGTTGGCGACAAACAAATTCGATCGAATATAAAAAGAAACTTCCAGAAATTGCCTGTTAACATCTAAAATATATCAACTGGGATATCCTGAATGAGTAAAAACATTTGGAAGAATAATAGCTGTTACTGATAGCTTTTTTTTATATTTTAAATAACTTTTTCCATCAATCTCCAATATCGACTTTTGAATTACATCAATACACAGTTGATTTGTTGTGTCTTTGTGTGTTAGTCACTGATCTTCGAGCACAAGCTGAGTTCTTAACATGCTGGGAATTGAAACATACTCCCAAGAGGTTTCGAATACGTTTATGAGATCGAAAGCTGAATTCAGCAAAGAATTTGATATTGCCAATACCCTTTTTTCTTAATTTATACTCAAGATGCCTCGAATTGTTTTCG
The DNA here is from genome assembly GCA_963978555.1 of Galerucella nymphaeae. Lineage (NCBI taxonomy): Eukaryota > Metazoa > Arthropoda > Insecta > Coleoptera > Chrysomelidae > Galerucella > Galerucella nymphaeae. Next base: position 17,235,498 of record OZ021713.1, read on the forward strand.
TAATTGATATTGTGGGAACTTGAAAGGAAGCCATAGTCACCAAAAAGGATATTATATGAACTAAACAAAGCTTTTGGAACGGGAAGTGGCACAAGGTCTAGTTCCAGTACCTGGGCTATTAACCACAACCCAAACGAATTACTGAATTTCACTCGTGAGTGGTTAAATTTGATGTTTACAGAGTACAGCAATCGAAAGAAATTCGAACAAATAAAAAACTTTTTGAATAATCTCAGTTTATTTGGGGATAATTTATGTTACATTCTTTCCATGGCACGTACGTGATGTTCTTGAAAAATAACTCACTTATGCCAAATGTTAGAACCGATCTAACAGGGTCTTTAGGATAATCTTCAAATCGATTTTCTTACATTTCATATGCAAATAAAAACCATCTAAAAGTTTCTTTGTTTCTTTGTTTCAGATGGGAGTCCATGGAATGTAAAGACTGATAATCAGGTGAGCAGAAATGTTCTAATTTTATCATGAGCGTACAAAGGATCTAAAAAAATTGAAATTATATGAAAAATACAAGAAAAATCAAGCAAAATATGAATAAACATAAAAAACTGGGTTTTCGGAAACATCGGTTATCTAAATTTATATAGACTTCTTGGGACACCCTGTATATGCGATACAATTAAAAACGGGAACAACTGAAAATCATATCCCACTATAAATTCACACTCTCCACGATATCCTTCCAAGACATCCATCCACCGACGACAAGCTCCTTCTGCCCATCAATTATTATTCGACCACCCCCCCTTAATTTATACCCCTTGTAAATGACTTACCCAGGATTCCGAGTCGGTAATTAACGGTGACTACTACCACGCCTCCGTAGCTGGCCAGAACGCTGCCATCGTAGGGATTGCCTGAATTCCACTCGTAACTCTCCCCGTGGATGAAAACGATTACGGGATATTTGGGGGAGCTGCTTCCTTCACCGCGTGTTCCAGCTGGAAAAAAAAGGAGAGAGAAATCTTAAATTTTTCAGATGATGGCACTTGAAAGACGTCGAGAGAGCATATACAAGATTCATGTATAGGGGTGGTTCAAGCATTATTTAATATATCATACACTGTAGAGGGTTATTATTTACTATTATATTTTTTATATTGGTTTAATTATAACAGAAATGACGCTTAAATTATGTTGGCTGTGAAATTTGGAGCGCTTTCAGGCGAGACACTTTGAGGCCGGCTACAAGTGTCTGAAAAGAGTCACTTGTCTAAAAATACATTAAGAACACATTCAGACGAGAAACTTTTTGCTGGCTACTAGTGTCTGAAAAAAGTCACTTGGCTAACAATACATTAAGAGCACTTTCAGACGAGACACTTTGAGGCCGGCTACAAGTGTCTGAAAAGAGTAGCTTGGCTAAAAATACATTAAGAGCACTTTCAGACGAGAAACTTTGAGGCCAGCTAATAGTGTCTGAAAAGAATCGCACACAGATAAGCAATACGTGTTGTTTAGTGTATTTGTAGCTGCGTGATTCTTTTCAGACACTATTAGCCGGCATCAAAGTTTCTTGACTGAAAGTGCTCTTAATGTATTTTCAGCCAAGCTACTCTTTTCAGACACTAGTTGCCAGCCACAAAGTATCTCGTCTGAAAGTGCTCTAAATGTATTTTTAGCCAAGTGACTCTTTTCAGACACTTGTAGCCAGCCAAAAAGTATCTCGTCTGGAAGAGCTATTAATGTATTTTTAGCCAAGTGGTTCTTTTCAGACACTATTAGCCGGCCTCAAAGTTTCTTGACTAAAAGTGCTCTTAATGTATTTTCAGCCAAGCTACTCTTTTCAGACACTAGTTGCCAGCCACAAAGTATCTCGTCTGAAAGTGCTCTAAATGTATTTTTAGCCAAGTGACTCTTTTCAGACACTTGTAGCCAGCTAAAAAGTATCTCGTCTGAAAGAGCTATTAATGTATTGTTAGCCAAGTGACTCTTTTCAGACACTAGTTACCAGCAAAAAGTTTCTCGTCTGAAAGTGTTCTTAATGTATTTTTAGACAAGTGACTCTTTTCAGACACTTGTAGCCGGTCACAAAGTGTCTCGTTGAAAGGAATTTACTCTTTTTTTAAATAGTTGAAGTTCAAAGGATCCTCAAAGCTGGGGAATGGACTTAAAAGTTGAAATGGGAAGTATAATTCATAATACTTTCATACAGATGTAAATAAATGTAGTTTCCTTTCATTGTTTCACCAACTTTTCACGACGTTTCTTCTATCGCCAATCATCAGTGGATAAATCCACTCGTTTCAACTGAATTGAGTATTTCTTTACGTGCTCAGAATTGACATCGATAACGTGCTGGGAAATAGTTGGGACTTGATATACGATTGTAGTTTTCTATCGGTAACTATCTAGATTTTTTAAGGAACGAAACTTGTAAAGTTCAAGTTCATGTATGACTATGTGGCATGGAGATCGAGACCGTGACCCATATCTTGTCTGACTGTGAGGCACTGAACTCGAGGAGACGGGCAATCTTCGGAGAAGCCAATGTGCCACCTGAAGTATATGGCACACATCCAATGGACCTATATCGTCTACTCGAAGGTACGGGGATAACTGGATGGGTGGACTAAATATGGGAGCAGAGTACAATAAGCCAATAGGCTGCAGTGCTCCCGGCATCTGAACGGCTCCCAAAATGGAAAAAAGAAAAGAAAAAAAAGAATTTCATGTATAATTTTTTTCCAAATTAATTATTGAAGCTGTAATCGTTAATAAGCCCCATTGAAATAATTTCGAAGCTGTAGAATATTTTTGATAAAATGTGCTTGAGACACGAGTAAAAATGAACCAACTTGCGGCTTTCCATGCCGCAATGACTATTTCCATGATAATGGCTGCGACAAAAATCGTGGGTATGTTAATTATAAAATGGAACAAACGGTACTATGATTTTCGAAGTGGTCGTTTTGTGTCACAGCGCTAGCATGATTCTATATAAATTATATAGTGGGAACGTGTTGCATTTTACATAATTTAATTGAACTTTCGTATCAAAAATTGTTCAAGTGAACATATAGAAATAGAAGATTTTCAAATGAGGAGTAAAAATATTACCAGAACAACAATATTATGAAGTTAAAAAGAACTTAAACAAAAAAGCGAGTGTAAAGAGGGAATCCGAGAGAATGTTTACATTGGAAAAATGTATGCTAACAATATTTTCCCTAGGGAAGAATTAGTGAGAAAACAGAACATTTTCAAATTCACCTGTAAAATATCTAACAAAGATTTTAAAACTGGGGATGAAACTGTTACAAAATAACTGGAAAAACTATTTGGAATCCAGATTAAAATTTTTATTCATAAATAAAACGCGAAACGTACATTATAACTACCTTCGTCTCATGCTAATATTTCCGAATTAAAATGATATATAACCTAATGCAAACTAAGTTGTTTCCCTGAAAGGAAATTGAATTTCCGCCAACTTCGAATATATCACGCTATTGTAAATTAGACAGTGGAAAATTCGTTTTTAATACGAAGATAGGAATTTTCCAGGGTGGTTCATTTGCGTGGATAATGATTTGCTTAATTCCGACACTTCCTAAACGTCTTTATCTGTTTTTTTGCTTTAACATTCAAAATTGAAGGGTTGGAGAAGGAAATCTGAGTATAAGTATGAGCAATTTCAAGATTGGAATAGCGTATGTCAATAATTTTCAATTTTTGTCTCAAGTTTGGCTAATAGTGTCAGGACAAATACAAAGTAAATATAATATTGCACCTGCTCGGAAGGAATCGATGAGACTCCCACATGTCTGTAGAAGACATTGTAGAGGAGAGGACGTTGATTAAAAAACAACAACGCCAAGCAACGCGAAACAGTTGAATCACGGATGAAAAAGTACATCCAAGGATCAACAATAAAGAACTGTACGGGAAAAACGTAAAAGCAATCAGGCGTGGAAATTAAAAAGCGTCGAGTCATTTCAGCATGAAAATATTGACAACGTTAAAAGTAAGCGTTAAACAATAATAGAAATAAACAGAAAGTAATCTAAAGAATAGTCACTCTGTATATCGATATACAGAGGCTGGGATGAAATTAAGAATTCTTTTCCACTTCCTATACACTTTTTATTCAACACGCTTTCCGTGTATATAGTAGGTGGAAAAGATATTATGCGAACTTAAAGTTGCCGGCTTTTTGTTTGACCATTTTTTTTATTAGAGCCGTCCCTTCGCCGGCATCACCCCAGTCTGCTGTGCTTATTGTGGATCAGTACTGTCATAGTCCAGTCAATACTTTAATATTGGTACCCGATACTCTGATATTATTGAAATTTAAATTTCTTTTATTCTCTTCATCATATCCGAAAAGATATTGATTCACCCTGTACAACAACCTATTATAGCCAAACGAAGTAACCACTCAACTGTACTCGATTTAATTTAGTATACAACAGCACCGTTTCACTGGGTCGGAAAATTATTGGCCATTCCAAACATTCATGGAATATTTTAAATTCCGAAAAACCAAAAAATGTTTGTAGCTTTCCATCTACGAGTATATTACTCACAGCGTTGAAAAATTGTTTCAGTTGCTTTTATAACATTCCAGCTATGACAAATATCGAACCTCAAGAACAATATCAACCTGTGAATATAGTATAGTATAGGTTGTGTTCATTGGACAAAGTAAACAAGGAGCTCCCAACCAGACTTCTATTGCAGCATACCTTGAGCAAATAAAATAAGGATGAAACACTTACTTACATAATCTGCTTCTGTTAAAAGTTATAAAGACTCAGACGGAATCACTTTGGAGAGAAGAATACACTTTCTGTATGCACCTACACCCAGGAAATTATAAAGAAGAAGGAGTTAGTTTTAAACCTTTATTAATAATTAATTGACAATAGTACTAATGCCCGTGTTCAACTCAATTTCAATAATTTCTTCGACAATAACTGAATTTTCAATATCACCAGCTTCCATAATCTTCTCGATTGGGTCGAAATGGAAATGATATGCTTTTCCAACTCCATTTCTCTGGTACCTTTCATGGTAGTTAATTCCTACGTCGCCTTCCAAATGACACTCATAAGTGATTTTTATTTTTAAAACTTTCTTATCAATTTTCCACTCAATGGTCGTAGATTCACCAGGACTCAATGTCATCTGACTCGAAGATCCCGATTTCAAAGTTACTGAGCTCGATTTGGTTTCCGTACTGCCCCATCCCCGCGAATAACTCAAGGCAGTTTCTCCATTGATCATCTTGATATTATAACCAATCGACTGATTAATGGATAAGTTAGTCTCATTATTCCATGAAGAGGTAGCTGAATTGGAAACTTCTCTCTCAATGAAGGTGTTGTGAGTGGTTGATACTGAGCGGTGTCTATTTTCAAAAGCTGCGGACTTAATAATAGCCGAGTGTTTTTTTACATTCATCACTTCAGTTTGTTTTACTTCTGTAACTTTCCTAGGCCCAACAATGCTGTTTGTGGAGTTATTGCAAAGGTAAACTCCTATTGGCTTTTTATCTCTGAAGCTTTCCACCGCATCTATCAAATTTTCGTCGCTCAGTCCAAATTTTTCTCTATCTTCATCTGTTATTATGCTCGAAACTTCTCCAGATGTTTTTATTCTGAATAAATCGGTTTCATATTCTTCTATTTCTATGGATATACCCATTTTTTCGGATATCTAATGAAAAATGTAGTAGTTAAGAGGAAAATTTAGTGTAGAGATTTCGACTTACTCTTTGGTAGGATAGTATTTTTAAAATTGCACTTAAATTCGTAGTTATTAGACTGATACTTACATCATTAGCCTACTGAAATTGCAATTTAAAGATTTGATATGAAGTATGATTATTGATTATCTTATCTTTGATTATATGAGCTATGTAAATAATTTCTTTATTTGTTCATGATATTGTGAAATGAAACTTTCACGAACTATTACAAAATAAATATAAATAAATTTAATCATTTTGGTTGTTGAACCTTTTTTTTTCAATTTCCCAGTCTTTCAAAATTAGTTTGTACCAATATTCCATGTTGCCTATAGGTTTTTTGGTAATTTTACATTTCAAATTCAAAAAATACCAATATTGTGCACAACGCATTTTGACATGGTTTAGTAATGAGCTTAAAAGATTTATTTATCATTATCCACTATATTTAATTGAAATTATACAGATACATGCAATAAAAAACGGAACATAGGGTGGCGGATTCAGCTATATAGTTTTTGAGATAGAGGGCACAGAGTATATAAAAAAAATCGATATAAAAAACCTGAAGGAAATATAAGAGATGTAAGACATACATTTTCACGAGAATAATTTTCGTATTATAATGAATTCCGTCGGATTCTGAGCTTTTACCACACATATACACATCGTTTATATATTTGTTGCGTGTCTTGTGTGTATTGCGGATGCGGAAAAAGCTCGTATGTGGCAAAAAGGGTGAATATGTTGGTTTAAAGTTCCATGAAGCGGAAATTTTCCGGAGAGATCGTATAAAAAGGGTAGGCAACGTACAAATCATCCGCAACCAAAAGAGGGATTAGAAAAAAGTAGCAGATGTGGGTTTCCTATTACTTCCTCTGTATATATACTGAACGAAATGAAAAAAAATGTTATTAAATCCAATTTATTTCAAAATTACAATAAATTTCATGGTCCAAACTGCAAAATACATTTTCCAAAACCAAGTGCAGCCTCTTCTGCGTTAGGGGAAGTCCTGGTACCGCATTTTCTGACAATTCTAGCAGCTGCAAATTTATTACGACCCATTTCTAAAAGTTTTCTGACCGTTTCCACATTAATGTCTCCATTTTGATCTTGAATTCCATATCCGACGTTCATACAAAGACTGTGTTTTGACAAATTGGGATGGGTTACCTACTTGTTCACCGCGATTGAATTTTCGAAAAATGTCTTCATCGAGGTATGTGGAAGGGTCCAAATTGCATTTGTCGTGTATTTTCGTCATTTCATCGCGAGTGTCTACAGTTTCCGCTGATACCTTTATCAAACAAAAAGAATTAATAAAAATTATGCTTAGTTTAATTATTGATTGAGATTTAAGACGTAAAAATATACTTTGTGACTAAAAATTGTAATCGTTTTTTTTTTAATTGGTATGAAAAGTATTTACTTACCACAGTGAAGACTATAAAACATACAAAATAGTAGACGTTCATGATAAACTGATATTTTGATTCAAATTTCTCAACAACAAAGCAAATATCAACTATTAAAATGCATAGGGGATTCAAGGTTATTGATTTTTATAATATCTCTAATTGGAAATAACGTTGTGTAACGTGAACGATGTTTTGGTTAAACCCGTTTTTAAATTATTGTGTTTTTGGTTATTCCCCACCTAGCGCCAGGTATAAGAATAGCAGAATGATGGGTATTATTCACGAGGATGGAGTTCATCCAAGTGAATATTGTCCATTCTACACAAGTAAAAGACTATTCTTTCTCCACAACTAATAAAAGAAAGCTTCCAGTGAGGATCGAACCCCAATCTTCCTCACCAGAGTCAACTATTTCTACCTCTAGGCTATAGAGCATGTTTAGTTTTAAAAAGGGATAAATAACATACAGTTTTAATCGATACCCTTACATTTATGAATGATAATTGGGACTTATAACTATATATAACTACTGTTGTTCATTTTTTCTCTAAATAATACGTGAAATTATGATTCTATCATTATTTTGACGTTTCAAACGACGCGCTGTCAGAATCGATTTGCATTATTTGACGGTATTTGATGTTTTAAAAGAGACGATTTGATTTATTAATTTTAATTTATTTAAAAGCGTGAATTCTGATAATAATTGAATGTGATTTTGGCTAACGAGAGTAAATTCTTTTTCATTATTCACTGGCGTGAAGAATATGTATCATTATATAGTTGAATATGTGAAAATAATTTGTGCGTTATTATTTAGTCGTGGAGAAAGCAAATTATTGACGAGCTATAAAACAATTCAGTGGACTATAATAAATCACCATTTTTTCCTGGAAACTTATCTTATCATTATTTTATTCGTAAATATCAGTATGTATTAAATTTCGTAGAAAATAAGTTGAATTAAAATTGTATTCAATATCATTTGAAATTTTTGTATATTAAGAAGTTTTCAAGTAACAAATATATGTGAATAATGGACCAATACAATTTATTCATATTACATTTACAATACAGGGTGTCCCAGCCGAAAGTGACCCATTTTAAATGCTTATAACTTTTATACCAGTTGTGTTAGCCACCTGCGGTTCACGCCATTCCTTTTCTCTTGGCCTAAAGTTTTTTCTAGCTGGTACCAAATTTTGTCTACAATTATACAGTGGGATTAAAAAAATTGCCTTTTTTCGACATTAAAATTTTCAACTATTTTAATGGAACACCCTGTATATTGCAAAGCCATAATTAGGAGTCGTGTCCAAGGTATCCATATACCAATAAACATCGGACTTGTACCTTGAGGTTTTAGCAGCAAAAAATTAAAATAGTAGTCTGGATATTAAAAATAGTTGAAAATTTTAATGTCGAAAAAAGGCAATTTTTTTACTCCCACTGTATAATTGTAGACAAAATTTGGTACCAACTAGAAAAAACTTTAGGCCAAGAGAAAAGGAATGGCGTAAACCGCAGGTGGCTAACACAACTGGCATAAAAGTTATAAGTATTTAAAATGGGTCACTCTCGCCCTGTATTACAATATTTAATAATATAGATCATGGACGTATTTATCAGGAAGTTTTGGCCTGAATTGTAAAAGACAACTGGTCAAGCCAACTGCAGCTTGTTCAGCGTTATCTGAAGACCTGGTACCACATTTGCTTATCATCTCGTCCAGTTTTTCCTGGTTGGTACCTAGTGCGTTTTCCAAAGTTTCCAAAGTTTTCCTCAATTTATCCAAATTGATATCTCCATTTTGATTTTGAACTCCGAGTCCCACGTTCATACAAAGAGTGTGTTTTGGCAGTTTGGGATCAGTTACTTTTACACCACGTTGTAATTTTTCTATAGTTTCGTAGTCAATGTGTGTGTTGGGATCGGATTGGCATTTTTCGTGTACTTTCTCCAGTTGTTCATAAGAAACTGATGCTGAAGCCTACATCCAACAAAAAATAATAAATAAATAAGATATTTTTAACTGGAGGTTACATTTTCTTATAATACCGTTTAAAAAAAAACCAAAGATTATGGATAAGACGTGGATGAGGAGTGGCGTAGCAAAAAAAATATTAACTTACCACAGCGAACAGAAAAAGACAAGCAAACACGTACACTTGCATATTGGTTAGTAACAACAATTTGTATAAACGACTTAGCACAAGCTGGAGCTTATAAAGATTTGAATATTTTAGTTTGTTTGAGATTATAATTAGCATTTGATTATTATTTTGACCTCAACATCTTTCAAAAACAAAAATGTAATATGTAAATATGTAAAAATAATTTGTGCGTTATTATTTAGTTGTGGGGAATGCGAATTATTTCGATTGGATATTATTTTCCTTTTATCGCATATCAAATCGACAAATGACGAGCTATAAAACAATTCAGTGGACTATAATAAAACACCATTTTTTCCTGGAATCTTATCTAATCATTATTTTATTCGTAAATATCAGTATGTATTGAATTTCGTAGAAAATAAGTTGAATTAAAATTGTATTCAATATCATTTGAAATTTTTGTATATTAAGAAGTTTTCAAGTAACAAATATAAGTGAATAATGGACCAATATTCATCTTCCTACAATTTCTTCCATCAATAATGAAACAAATTACAAGAACTTCTGTAATTAAACTTCATATATTTATCAATGTTGATCATGGACATGTTCATCAGGAAGTTTTGGCCTGAATTGTAAAAGACAACGCGTCAAGCCAGCTGCAGCTTCTTCAGCGTTATCTGAAGACCTGGTACCACATTTGCTTATCATCTCGTCCAGTTTATCCTTGTTGGTACCTGGTGCGTTTTCTAAAGTTTCCCTCAATTTATCCAAATTTATGTCTCCATTTTGATTTTGAATCCCGAATCCCACGTTCATACATAGAGTGTGTTTTGGCAGGTTGGGATCAGTTACTTTTTCACCACGTCGTAATTTATCTAAAATTGCGTTATCAATGTGTGTGTTGGGATCAGATTGGCATTTTTCCTGTATTTTTTCCAGTTGTTCACGACGAGAAATTGATGCTGAAGCCTACATCCAACAAAAAAAAATGTTCATCATCGCGAATTAATTTTGAACCAAATTTTGCATTGAGTGGAGTGGTAAAAAAATATATTAACTCACCACAGCGAACACTAGAAGACAAGCAAACACGTACACTTGCATATTGGTTAGTAACAACAATCTGTATAAACGACTGAGGATTTGAATATTTTTACAAAGTTTATTTGAGATTATAATTGGCATTTGATTATTATTTTGACCTCAACATCTTGAAAAAACAAAAATGTAATCGCATTTTATCATAAAACGAGATTATTGCTCAATAATGCTTTATACAGGAGAGTATTTTAATCTTGGACCATGATATATTTTAATATGACATGTCCTAACTTACATATAAAAGGAGAAATCTCAGTTATTCATTTATTTATATTAATTTCTATAATTCAGTCCATAAGATGTAAATGTTATTTGTGAAACCCATCGACTGATCTGCTATGAAGTTTGTTGAAAGTTATGCCGAAGTTTGAAAATAAAAATTTCTCTATATCCTATAATAATAGAATCTTCAGTTTAGTATGAATCACCCTGTATATTGCAAAAGCTTGTTTGTTCATTAAATTTTGTAATTCAGATATGTTCAACACTAGATTATTGTTCGGATATCAAATTTTATGAAGTAAATATTAACCAATTTATTACAAACCAAGACAGTTATTAAATAATATTCAGAAAGATAATAATGACTTTAAAAATAGTCCAGGAGAACTCATTTTTGAGTTGTAGTTTCAGTGTTCCTCACGGCTCTATAGTTAGACCAATATTCTTAACAATATACATAAATGACTTCTTTTGTCGATATTCGTTGGTAACTAAGGAGATAAAATGTAAAAGACTACTGGGTAAAAATAAATCAAATAGAAACTAAGAAAAATGCATTGTATTTATTTTCAAATAAAAATCAAAATCAAAATCAAATCAAAAAAATTTCTAATGATGATGATGGTGACCAGTATGATCTCCATGTGCAGGTATAAATCCATGAAGACATTTTGTCAAACCAACGGCAGCTTCTTCAGCATTCGTGGAAGTTCTTGTACCGCATTTGCTGATAATTTCCTCAATTTTCTCTTGGTTATGACTTACTTTTCCTATAATTTCCCTGAGTTTATCCACCTTGATGTCTCCATTTTGACTTTGAATTCCTTCTTCTACGTGCATACAAAGAAAATGTTTTCCTATATTTGGATCGGTTACGGCTTCACCTTTTTCGAATTTTTCCAAAATTGCGTGGTCGATACTGGTTGTTGGATCGGATTGGCATTTCTCGTGTACCTTTTTGATTTCTTCACGTGGATCGGCAGATACCTATATTATACAATAATTACTGACAGTGAAACTTGCGTTTAAACGAAATGTTGTGCGTAGTTGGCGTGAGCGTGTGCTTAATTCTATATGATAACTTATTAATCGAAATTGGTTGCTAATATTATTGATTTTTCAAAAAATAAGTAAGATCAACACAAATTTGGAAATAACAGCAGTTGAAATAGGAAGACACTAAGCACACGCCCATCGCTGACTGCGCACAATTATTCTTCTTTCCATTTCAAGTAGTTTTTCTTTTACTTTCCGTCGTACTTGTGAAAATAGAAAAAAATAGAAGATATGATTGTATATATTTTAAAGATAATATGTATTATTAGCACTATGTAGAGATCCTGGACATAATTTTCCTCTACTCAATATCAATAATATGTGTTAGAAACAAGAAAATTTATTTTTCAAATTTTAAAAATACTCACCAACGCGAAAACAAACAAACAGGCGAATATGTAGGTGTGCATGGTGAATTTGTAACTGTAGGAAAAAGAGCAAGCTAGTGCCTTTTATAATGATCTGAATGTATCAGCTGAAGAAACATTAGAATGCATAGAAGTGTCAAAGTTTATCAAAAATAATCGACATTGGATAATGTCACTATATTGACCTTAACATTCACCGATAAGATTATCATATTTTGTTATAGAGTAAATAGTAAAAATGGAAAGTATTTATATTATGTGCTAGCCCTAAAATACCCATACAGGGTGATACTGGGATAAATTTGGCTATAAGGCATTAATAAGCCTCGCTCCTTCACCACCCTATTATTTTTTATACCTTATTGTCGATAATAAAACTTCTTAGGAAGCCTCGATATCAAATTATACCGAGAGTTCACTATTTTTTTTCATATTTATCTGAAATTCTTATATTCTTATATTTATCAGTTTTAAAAAGTTTTGGTGTGTAATTTGACCCCATTATGTTATTTAAAAACAAATCACCCGTTATTTTCTCTGATATATCAAAATATTTCGAAATTATCAATATAATTATGAAACTGCTTTCAATGTTTTAGTTAAAAAAAAGCCACACGAGCCTCTAATTATCAGACACATTTTTAGACCGCCTGAAATCTTATTCCAGAATAATGAAAACATCCATATAGTATCCTGCAATTGGAAGTGCCCCCTTTATTGCCCGATCTAATAAATTATTGTAAGTATTTCGTCAATTTTGACTACTACTCTGTAATATCCGATAAAAACCTGTGAAAGTGAAAAAAAACAACTAAAAACTAAGAAAGATTTAGCATTTATTTTAGAATTACAAAAATCTTCAATGATTATAATGACGTCCATGAATATGATGAGATTGCTCTGGTTTGTATTGCAAAAGACACTTTGACAAATCAGTTGCAGCTTCTTCAGCTTTAGAGGAAGTCCTGATACCGAATTATAATCTCATCCACTTTTCCCTTGATACGACCATTTGCTTTAGCAGGATTAGATTGGCATTTTTCATGTAATTTTTTCATATGATTGAGTCTCTCTGTAATAGTATCAGCCGATACCTAAATCCAAAAAAAAATCAATAATCGATATTTAATGTCTTTATTTTGACTTTGACACGTTACTTTCTCGCCATGGCTCATTTGTTCTGAAGTTGTTAGTAAAACTCGAATTGTCAGAATAATTTTCAACTTTCTCAAACTTTCTATTCGATGTTATGATAGCAAAGTTTGCAAATTCGTAAGCCGGTTACAAAACATAAATATAGTTGCAGATTCATGTTGCGATTGTGATATAGCCAGACTAAGTTTGTTTTGAAGAGCATTTGAAATATGGTCGTAGCAAAAAAAAGTGGCTAGCACTAACAAAGTTTAGAATTGTTTAAAAATGGTCTTTGTCCATTCCATTATGTGAATACTTCTATCTTTCACAGCCTCTACAAGTTTATAAAAAACTATGAAAGATGTGCATTTATTTTCAAAATACAAAAAATATTCAATGACGATGCTGTGGTTTGTATTTGGACAAATCTATTGCAGCTTTTCAAGTGTTGGTAGAAGTCTTGGTACCGCATTTACTGATTATTTCGTCCACTTTTTCCTGGTTACGATCGGACGCTTTTCCTAAAACTTCCTTGAGTTTATCTAAACAGATAGATTGGGATCAGATACTTGTTCACCCTGTATAATGCGAATTGAAAACTTCCGGGCAGGTAATAAAACAAAATTTAAACTTATAATAATTATTTATTTCATACTGTTATATTTAAAAAAGGAAAATGTAAAGTATCCAATCTGTGGGCACAATTGAATAAACTTTGAGAAGCTTCTTCAGCTGAAGTTCCTTCGGGTCTTGTCAAAGAAGTATCAACAATTTTAATATTATCTTCTCCAACTACAATATGTGGAAGAAATTCTTCAACACCAGTTCAAGAATGAGCAGAATATTGAAATTCAATTTAAAAATGTACGGAGACTTATAGACATAAATCACTCAAATTATTAATTGTTTTTATAAATTTTTCTATTGACCTATTGTTCTTCTCAATTTTATTTAAACATTATGTTACTTACATAAGTCTTATCTAATTAATATCCAGTGGGTTGATTCATAAATTTTGACCGTTCAACTAAGAAGGGGACCCTTCAATCGCCCATACCAATATAAAAATCACAAACAGCTTCTGCTTTTGATGTCATTACACAAAAGTTATTTTTTATTCACCCTGTATCATACATTATTACTTTTTATTAAGAGGAGATTATTCGCGAGTCTTTCAAGACACTAGTAGCCACAAAGTATCTTGTCTGAAAGCGCTTTTAGTATAAATGTAGTTCTATGAAGATCAATTAATGAGAGGAAAACGTAAGGTATCCAATTTCTTGGCACAATGGAATAAAATCATAGCAGCATCCTTAGCAGAAGTTCCTTCTGGTTTTACCTGACAAGTACTTGCGATTTTTTCAGCATTTTCCCTGTTGACCACTATGTATTTATAAAATTCTCTAAGATTCTCCGAAACATAGTCGCCCTGCTCGTTTTGAACTCCAAACTTTTGATTCATACAAAGAAAAAAAGCAGCCGTTTTTTCCTCGTTGAATGGTTGTCCGTTTCTCGCATTTATGAGATCCTCTCTATTTGGCGCAGTGATATTTTGAGTATCACACTCCACATAATTTTTGAAGTATTTTGCGTAAAACAAAAAATAGTTCTCAGCATCCACCTAAAACAAAAAGAGGTCTTGAATGGAAAATTGGACAATATCAGTCTAGATTTCCCTTCCCCTAAGCTTCTTAACCAAAAAGAATGACGAATACACGAACACAAGGAGAATGCAGAAGAAATTTCGGATAATAAAAAAAACACTCACCATTGATGCAATTCCAATGAAAAATATTAAAGCAGCAATCTTCATTTTGCATACAAAGATACTGTTAAACTGTTTATCAAATTGAATAACAGCTTGTTTTTGTATACAACTCGATGAGGAAATTGAAATAGTTATTCAAAATATAACTGTAATCGAGCTACGCCGCCTACCAGCACTCGTTCATGTATCATCGTTATATTTATAGTGGTTCAACAATATTTTTCATCATTTAAAAGACTGGATAAGAAATTTACAAGTATATGTTGGCAAATCTGTCTTTAAGAAATCATATATCTGTCATTAGTCAATGTGAGAAGGGAGAACACACGCACGCGCTTACCAACAGCAAGTTAGGTGGTTGCATAGCAACGGAACGTGTACAACTTTTAAGCTGGTTCTTCTTTTAATCATAGCTGGGAGAAGACATATTCTACAAACTAGTGAGCACTTTCAACTCCAAATGCATTTTATCCTTAATTGAGAACGAACAAACAAAATAGTTAGATAATATCCAGATTAATAATAATATTATGGGTAAATAACACATTCAAAGGTCATGAAGTCATTTAGATAGAAAATTTATCAATCCAATTAAAAATTTTGTGATTAATTGAAATGATTTTCATATTAATAAATCCATACACAATAACCTTAGTGTTAAGGCGAAATATTCTGAGAAAAATAAATTGTTGAAATCAAACACAACTGAAAAAAATTCAACCAAAAATCAATTATTTTATTTTTCACTCATGAGCTTAGACAAACCCTGTATTAATTAATTCTTTGTTCGAAATTAATAAGCTAGAAACTCTTTATAGTATTGTAGATCGTATAAACATTTATTATCAATAATAACGCCATTTTTAACCAGTCCAACAGTTGTGACCCAAGCACCTAATCGACCCCATAAAACATTGTAGTAATGGTAATGTTTTGAGGCTGAATGTAAGGAACATAAACTTTAATCATTGGAGTTAAATTGGAGGTGTTATAAAAAGAATATACCAAGTTTATGGTGGTTTTTATTAGATGCACTTGTGCTTGGATGCTGAATTTCTTTTTGAAGAACTGTTAGATATAACCTAACCTCAAAAAATAATCTCTCTATTCCATTTCTTTGGAGAACATTACGAGCGCTTTTAGACAAGACACATTGTGGCCTGCTAGTAGTGTCTGAAAAGAATCGCTCGGCTGGAAATACTAAGAGCGCTTTTAGACAAGAAACGGTGTCTAAGTGGTGGGAGACAACAGAATGTATTTTTGACATTAGCTCAAATCTAACCTCAAATTCGGAGTAATTATTAAATATTTTAAACAAAGAAACTGATCAAATGAATTTTTAATTCGATTTGAAGAAGCTATTTTCAGGATTTAAACGTATAAATCCCGAATTCTCTACTTTGAGAGATTCTCATTAGCACGCACAATACAATCGATCTCCTGTAACAAATCGTTCAGAAGTATTTTATCGGAAAGTTGGAAATTCCGAGTAACAAATTGTTTTGACAGGGGATAAATGCAGCGATCATTCAGTACAACAATAAAGCCCTTACTTCGATCCAAGTTTTATCATCTAAGTTTCGCTATTTTCATTAGAAGTTCGATCTCTTAGCTGTGGTGGAATGTCTGATACACAGATAAAGCTTGAAAGATAAAGATAGACGGGGATGCTAAGAATCTTAGAAAGCTCAAACAATTTATTGATTGGATGTACTTGATTTGTTAAAACGGTTTTTAAATTTTCATTTAATTCAAGCTTTGGTCATTAGGTTATGATTATCTCTAACAACACTTTGTATTTTTCTTTTACCACTAAACCTTAAATCAATACCACTGAGTAAGCGCTAGACAAAATAAAGCTGGACAAAAAAGCGCAGGACAACATGGCGCTAGACAAAATAGATCTGGACAAAAATAGCGCATGACGAAAACAGAGCAGGACGAAATGGCGCTGGACAAAATAGAGCTGGACAATAATAGCGCATGATAAAAACAAAGCAGGACAAACAAAATGGTGCTAGACAAAATGGTGCTAGACAAAATGGCGCCAGACAAAATGGCGCCAGACAAAATAGAGCTGGACAAAAATAGCGCATGACGAAAACAGAGCAGGACAAAATGACGCTAGACAAAATAGAGCTGGACAAAAATGGTGCAGGACAAAAAAGCGCTGGACAAAATGACGCTAGACAAAATAGAGCTGGGCAAAAACAGCGCATGACGAAAACAGAGCAGTACAAAATGGCGCTAGACAAAATAGAGCTGGACAATAATAGCGCATGACGAAAACAGAGCAGGACAAACAAAATGGTGCTAGACAAAATGGCGCCAGACAAAATAGAGCTAGACAAAAATAGCGCATGACGCAAACAGAGCAGAACAAAATGACGCTAGACAAAATAGAGCTGGACAAAAGTCGTGCAAGACAAAAAAGCGCTGGACAAAAATAGCTGAGAACAAAATAGCACTGGGCAAAAATAGCTGTGAACAAAATATCGCTGGACAAAATAGAGCTGAACAAAAATGACGCTAGACAAAAACAGTACAGGACAAAATAGTGCCAGACAAAATAGAGCTAGACAAAAATAGCGCAGGACGAAAACAGCGCAGGACAAAATGGCGCTAGACAAAATAGAGCAGAACAAAAATAGCGCAGGACAAATTAGCACTAGACAAAAAAGGTGGATGACAAATTTGCGCTAGACAAAAACAACGCAGGATGAAATAGCGCTAGACAAAAACAGCACAGGACAAAATAGCGCTGTTTTTGTTTTGCGTTATTTTTGTCCAGCGCAATTTTGTTTGCCCTATTTTAACATAGTGCTATTTCGACTGAGCTTTTTCGCTACAGAACCCAAAAAATTGAGCTTTGTCTAATTTTGAACATTCCCTTTGTGCTACAATACATCCTTTGATTGAAAAAAACTGGTCAACAGAGATGAAAGGCTGGTTTAACTTTTCAAATTAATTTATAGAACAAACCTTAAACGTATCAGTTGAATTAATTGGGAATTTCTTATGCTAAATTAGAACGAAACAATTTGAAACCTAAGGATTTCAAATAATATCAGATAGAACGGAAGTCGAGCGAAACACTTAATTGTGTAATCTTGGGGATTAATAATCGATAAACCCAATACTAATTTGGTATGTTCTCTGGTACAAAACTTAGTAAAGCATGGAACACTCCAAGATGGATTCTCCTTCCTTTATGTAATTAATTCTTGTTCCAACCATCCTAATCACACTTTACCTAATTCTACAGTTTTAATAATTAAAAAAAAATCTAATGCGACCTAAAAACAGGGACAAGCAAGAAGGAAATAATAACATTTTCCACATTGTTTCACCTTGTAATATATAAGTGAACGTTTGTTTCACGTGTAAATCTTGTTAAATCGTTTGTTCGCGTTACCCCAAAACCATCATGATTAAATGTTGCCTCTAGATTTATTTTAAGTCACGCAAAACGAAATAAAGTTACCAGAGATATTTCTAGACTTCTCTAACCAGGCTTCACTTGAAGCTATCAGCAATCCAACCACAACTGAATCCAGAATGGTGAAAATACCTTCAAAGGCAAGGGACAACTTTGGCGTCTGAAGAAGGTTTTAAAGGAGGTTCAAAGGATTTCATAAGAGGGGAAATCTGAACTGGGTAGATAAGCAACAATTTAGCTGGGGGTTGACTGAAGGTTTTCATATAAAGAACTGTTAACTAGGAAGTTACCACTTCTGAAGAAACATCTACACCAATTGGGAAGAGGTAGTGAACTAATGTGGAAAAAGGTATGAACACCTGTACACATACTCTAGATCTTAAAGAACTTACAAGATCTCCCAGGGAAGCTAGTGGTCTATTTACAGAGTGACCCACTTAAGATCTTATAACCCAGCTTCAACTTTTATTGACATTTTGGTCGTTTTTCACTTTTATATCCAGCTCAGAGTTACAGGATGGCCCATAGCTAATTTGCAGCCAAATTAAAAGGATGGTTTGGATTAAAATTGCTTGTTTCTTTCAAATAGAATTTGGTGATTTAATTAATATTTTTTTCCAAGCCGTTCCAAAAATATGAAACAACGAATTAACGAATTTAAATTTTTTTTTCATACACTTTTGCTATTATTTGTAAACTAATAAATCAAACAAGGATGTTGGTTTTGAATCAAACTGACACGTAAAATAGATATGAATAGGAAAACATCAATCACTACTGAAAGACCCCAAAAATTAATTATAAAAATTTTCTACAAAAAAAAAAAGAAAATTTTATGTAGCCAATTACAACACCCATTCATCATGCGTTATCGTCTCGGCAGTGGAAGAACACGTACCGTATAATTTATATAGGCTTTTAAAAAACATATGATAGTATTATCTAGTTGAAATTTTCAGTTTTTAGATGGAAAAATTCGCCAAATTGATAATGGTGAACATGGTGAAGAAGCAATAGTTGTCAACTTCACAGATAGTAGTGGACAAAATATGTTTTTTTTTTAAATTCGAATGCTCTGGCTACTCATTTTTCAAATATATCTAAAGTAGCTTTCCTGGAACTTGACACTCCCTGGCCACTTAATATTAATTGCTCATGCCAATGTATATTTCTTTGGATTATTTATTCACAATAAGAAAGAAATAAAATTATACAGAAATCACCAACCCAAATGAACTTCAATTTAAGGCAAGAACAGCTGATTGATAGAGGCAATAATCGCAAAATTTGCGGTCGCTGCTCCAACTATAGCGCAGGAAAACCACAGAGAACCTGTCATCCTGTAAATCAACTGCATAAACAATGAAGTGCATCAAAATACACTTAATAGTGCTGTACCAAAGTAACAATTGTGTGGAAATTTATTATACAGGGTGTCCCAGCTGAGAGTGACCCATTTTAAATGCTTATAACTTTTATACCAGTTGTGTTAGCCACCTGCGGTTTACGCCATTCCTTTTCTCTTGGCCTAAAGTTTTTTCTAGTTGGTACCAAATTTTGTCTACAATTATACAGTGGGATTAAAAAAATTGCCTTTTTTCGACATTAAAATTTTCAACTATTTTAATGGAACACCCTGTATATTGCAAAGCCATAATTAGGAGTCGTGTCCAAGGTATCCATATACCAATAAACATCGGACTTGTACCTTGAGGTTTTAGCAGCAAAAAATTAAAATAGTAGTCTGGATATTTTAGCAAACGTATGAAAAAAACGTAACTAGGTATCCATAGTAAACTGGCCCTATAGAATGGGCACCGTACTCTCCTGACTTGACAGTTCCAGACTTTTTCTCTGGAGTTATGTCAAGGATAGGTGCTATAACCCCCTTCCACATAATTTGGATGATCTTAAGAGGAATATTCGTGCAGGAATTGAAGCGATTCCACAAGATATGTTACACAATTCATTCAACCATTAAATGGTCCGACTTCATAAATGCGTAGAACAGAACGGTCAACATATAGCAGTTTTTTTAGATTAATGTATAGCTCCAAATATGCTAATAAAAAATACGTTTGCTAAAATATCCAGACTACTATTTTAATTTTTTGCTGCTAAAATCTCAAGGTACAAGTCCGATGTTTATTGGTATATGGATACCTTGGACTCGACTCCTAATTATGGCGTTGCAATATACAGGGTGTTCCATTAAAAATAGTTGAAAATTTTAATGTCGAAAAAAGGCAATTTTTTTACTCCCACTGTATAATTGTAGACAAAATTTGGTACCAACTAGAAAAAACTTTAGGCCAAGAGAAAAGGAATGGCGTAAACCGCAGGTGGCTAACACAACTGGTATAAAAGTTATAAGCATTTAAAATGGGTCACTCTCGGCTGGGACACCCTGTATTATATAATATATATTAAATTCGCGCTCAACTAAAAATGACAGTCAGTCTGACGACGTGGTAAGCACTTCTTGTGGTGCGTCTGTGAACTATTTTTCATTTTTGTTTTAAATTTTGCTAGTAGTGGAAAAAATATATAGATAAAACTGGAATTTGAGCTTGGACACAAACAGGAGAGGAAAATACGATGGTATGAACCTCGTAAATTGAATCGAAAATAGACGACTTTATTCGGAAATTAGTGTATTCTTTTCCAAGGACCTTTCCTCACAAATTCAATATTCCTCGTGGAAAAAATTGGGGTTTGGTATTCAAGTAACGCAGCCACCCTTCTCCAGCTTTCTAAAAATTTGCGTGTTGAAATAGGCACGCTTTTCCATTTGAAAAGAATCTTACAATGTTACCATAAAAAAAATAGGGGTTTTGGATACAAATTGCAACGATAACAAAAACTCCCAGCCAAAGTAAGGAAACAAATCCTAAGTGTGAAATGGGGAAGAAAAAAAGTCTCATAAATGCTGACTTTTCACAAAAACAGTTGTCATTCAAATCGGGAAAAAATATATACCGCCTCATATTACCATAAAAGGATTTCTCCTAAAATAATGTAAAAGGAACTTGCAATGAGAAAGATTTGAATATTGTTATCTGGCTTTGACAATTTTAGGGAAAGTTAACTTTTTGATGTGAAGACAAAACAGCATCGCATTAAAATTTTCCTTAGTAAAAGGTGTAGAGAGAAGGTACACATCTTGAATGGAAATTATAAAAAGGGAAATGTGAAAAGGTCCTTTGACGTAAGAGCTTTCAGGACTTCCAACAGTTTTTTTTCGTTAACTTGTGCGTGTAGGCTTTAGGGCAATTTTTTGAAAGACCTTTCCATTGTAATTGAGATCCAAAAAATGCCGAGGGTGGAAATTGGCATATTTTATTGGATGTTAACTTGAATTTTACAATTCCACTCCAAATTTTGTTGTAAAAGTTCAAAATAGGTCACTTTCCCGAGAAAATTCGAGTTGGATTGTAATTTCTAGCCTGTCAAAATGACATTCTTTGTAACTATTCAACAAGCTATTGATGTATACCCTGATTATTTGAAGCACTTGTAGTATTACTACTGATAATAATATTAAAACTATTGAAGTAGCTAGCTATTATTAAAGATGACACATCTCTACCGAGCCATCAAATTCCCGATACTTTTTATCTAAACCAACTCGGTTAAATCAATACAAGGCAAGTTTCGTTTCAATTTGACGAGTACAAGGTAATGTCTATTTTTGTTAGAGTGGAAATAAAATGAAATTTTATTAAACTTGATGGTGAAACAAATAAAGCAAATCTGATTGATTAACATCACTGTGTCATGGAAAGCAATTAATCATGGGAAAATTGGAAAAAAAATATTCCCACGAAACGTATTTGTTTTATACTGAACGCTCTCCCTGGGGTAAACACAAAACATGTTAAATTAACAACATAGTTTGATAATACCTGACAAATTGCTTGAAAATATATTCTATATACGACCAATAATTGAATGAATACTGGATATCCAATAACTAGGTTTAGACTGGTGAAAAATTATGAAAATTCCTCAATTAGCTATAAGGAGATTAATTTTTATGTGAAATTACAATGGGAAGGACTAGAAGCTCTTGACCAGGATACTGAAGGTGGGTGAAATGTATTTGAAGACAGATAGTGGTGCCTATAGAAGACATAAAACTTCTGAAATGGGAGAAGATAGTACGAAAGCCGTTCTCCTACATGGAAAAACTTCTACCTCCAAATAAATATTGCATCAAAGCCGGCATTTTCTTGGTAAATATCCAACTCAATCTTATAGCCTTAGATATCTTGTTAGAGGCTTTTATACTCGGCTGGCACTGTCAAGATGTGCTTAGCATTTTCCCGCTCCAGGTGACTGTCATCCCCATTACTTTTGCGTGCTCCGTTAACATACCTACCACGAATTTGACAGTTTTCCTGTCATTGCTTATTAGGTTTGTCGTGAGAGTCCTCTAATGTCCTGTCTCTATCCTAGTGAAATCACCCAGCATTCTAGAGGTTGCTTGCCAACAATATTTCACACTTTTTGTAACTTTTTTTAAACGACTTCCAAAATCATTAAACACGAAGTAATTTTTTGTGTTTTTCTTTAAATTTAAGGAAATTCCCAGTGAGATGAATGGCTTTCTAATAAATAGAAATTATCATCCACCCTATCGACAGTAGATAAATTATCATCTTCTAATAAACTCTGCAGGTCATGCTATGTCAGAATTGATGAATGGTTTTAAATATTGCTGACGAAACAGCACACAGATTGGAGTGAAAGCCTGCTCCAGAAATGAAACGAGATCATTTGCAAGAGGTTTTGTTCTGTTTAATACCGAATGATGAATTACAAACACACTTCAAATATTCTATTGAAGGTGAAGAATTATTATTGCTTTTTGTTTGGGGAAATGTCTTGGAAAATTATTTGGATAAGAATAATTGATTTGTATGAAGTATAAATCTTTTGAATAATCGATTTTATGTTTATCAAATATTCGAAAATCCGACTTAATTAAAAATTCCTTGGTCAACAGTAAACACATAATCGATTGAAATCGCTCATTCAAAAGGAAAATTCGCATAGTAGTAGGAGAAATCTGTCGGGGCTTCTACTAAGCGGCAGAGGTCAATCCTCACTTCTTGCGGCTGACCGGCAAATTTAGTTTAACACGTTTAATAAAACTATGCAGCTTTGGAGTGTCGAAGAAATTCTCAAATTGAATTGGGAGAACATTACATCCAAAATGAAACGGAAAACTGAGGAACTAGAGAGGGATTTGAATGTTAAAAGGTTAATTTTCAATCAAAAGTGATATTTTAATTATCTAATTTCTGCAAATTCACCAAATTATTCTATAAATTACAAAGCAATCAACGTTGAGTAACTGCAGATTCAAAGAGGATTAATTTTATGTTCGCCTCAAGACTAATATTGTCCGAACATAGAGAAGGTGGTAGCTAACTTCTGATTTATGTTTGAAAATGTTGATTTTACTAATAATTTTGTTCGTGGGTGGGTGGGTGTATCAAATAATTAAGGAGATTTATGCTATGATAGAACAATGAAAAAAACTAACTAAGAGTGTAGGAACAGGAATGCGTATAGACAGGCCAATATCTCAACATTAGTTGCCACAACAAAGTTATATTTTTTAATTAAACACCCTATATTTTTGACTACTTGTTCCTGAAAATCGTAATCCTCAAAATTTTCAAATTGTTCAAAGGGAGAGACATCAGAGATGCAACATTAAGTGTAAAAACGTCATTATCACGTTTTACTAGAGTTTTTTGGAACTTTTTGACATATTTTTGAGATTTTTGTGGACTTTAATCATGTTTTATTATTTATTGGTGTTAATTCGACATATTTTCAGGATTTTTTATAGTTTTTTCGTACTTATAGACACAAATTCGATCTATCCTCACATTTTTTCAGAATTTATTTTTAAATTGTCAAACTATCGCACTGTATAACAAAAATTCACCAAGTTCACTTATTAGTTCGGTGAATTTGGCTTCTAAAATAGAAAACACTCCATTTTGACATATACAAAGATTAATAATTTTTAAATCCAAACTCCCCATTCAACTCTCAGATTGGAAATTACTATGAAACGACAATTGATCACTCCAGAAAACGTTATGGCTGAATGAACTCACAAACAACTTCCTAATTACTTACATCCATGTACGTTCAATGCGTCGAATATTTCGGATTAAATTTAATAGGAATTTAATGCAGGAATAGGCATTCGGTCAATCGCTTATCTCCACATTATGATTTGTGCTTCAGTAATACTATATTTCATCAATTTGGATTATAAAGGCAGTGGAAGAGTATCCATTGATATGTATAGACCAATTTTCACTATAAACAATCATGTTTCATATTCTTAGAATTTCTTATTTGACTCCTGATTCTTTTCAGACACTAGTAGCCAGCCAAAAAGTGTCTAGTAATCTGGTAAAGCTTCTAAATCTCTAAAATAAAGAGAAGGGAATTTATAGAATATGAAACAATAACATTAGGTATAAGCTTTAGACCCGTATTACGATGAAACCTTATGGAAACTTTAATAGAGTGAACCAACTAGCCATAATATCAATTTTCATCCCAAATTTATCCCATCCTATATCCTTAATCCTAAAATGGGATACAAAAAACAGGGGATTTTAGGAAAGGCACAAATTAATAAGTTGATATTAATTGGAGAAACAATTAAGAAAACGTTGTTTATTAAAAAACTTAAAGAAAGTTCTAAGTGAAGAGTCTACGTTTTCCTTCTTTTATTATAAAACTTTTAATAAAGCTGGAGTTTTTGTACCAATTACCTTTAAATTATACTTTTTAATATTTCAAGCATAACCTTTAATTGCATATATTTTCAAGTATTTTCATTTCCATTCCTTTTTTTTAATACAGATTGTCCTACTTTGTCTTATTTACGTCATTGAAGCTTTTAGGTCATATCACTACTCACCAGATCTATAACACTGCAGTGATAAATTGTTTACTAAAAATGTTCAACGTGACAGCAGCGTATTGCTTTCACATAAAATGACACTTTTAGATGGTTGTAGATAACTTGAATGACTTTAGCGTAATTAAATAAAATAGTTTTGGAGCATGGAACATTTTGCTTTCTTTCGCATACTGAGATTTCCAGATTTACGACGGAGTTCAACAAATAATTTAATTAGAGAAATAGTTATTCGAGTAGGGAATATTTCATCCATCCAAGATGTTATTCAGAATACTAAAGGCAAAATAAGTTGAATGGAAAGTTCACGTTAAATAGTTTTGAGAGATAGATTTCAATGCGAAGTTGAAGTTAAATATCTTGGAGAGACATTGAATCCTAAGTGCTTCTGGAAAAAATTTGGGACTGTCAAACCATCGTGGAACACACTGTATAGTTAATTCTAAAATAATATTGTTCTTAGAAACAATCATTAATATTTGGATTCATCAAATCATAAATATAAATACTTGGGGGAACTTTAATAAGGCTCTTGTGCTACCATATTATGATTTCCAGAATTTGTTTAACATTGAAATTCACGAACCGTAAATTCATATTTTATAACGATATTTCTCACGCTCTTTGTACATACATTCGTGAATATAATCAACCCTAATCTAATCAGACTTACATTCCGCTATCCTATGCCGCATCAGACTACATTATCAATGTTATTTCCTTCTCGGTTTTCAAAAAAAAAAACGTTTGAGAACAAGTATTGACAGGCAGAGGTACGTGTTATGGTAATAGGGATCGACAATTTTTAATTATATTACCAAATGCGAATTAGTTTATGAGAAATTTAAATTGAAAGCTAAAGAAGCGCTCCAAGCGCCTCAACCAACCAGGAAGCACCATTTGTGAAAATTTCAACTTTCTAACTATAACGGCTCATAAGATACAGCCTAGTGACAGAAACAGGAGGATTGGTACTCTTCGAGATACACCTTGTACAGTACCAAATATTTACTTTATATTTATTATGCACTGGTGTTGTATTTAAAAAAAAATTAGGATAACTACTTTAAATGTTCGATTTACATTTCTGCTTTATCGGGAACTCCCGGGAATTTTTTTGCTGCGCGTATTTTCGAAAAGTGTGAATTTTATGTTGTTTTAAATGAGCTCGAACAAAAATGTCGGTAGTTGTACCCTGGAGTGATGATAAAGCAATTATTTATCGCCAGTGCTACATTATTTTTATTGGAAATGATCGGAATTTTATTTCACACTCAAATAATGGTACTTTGTGGCCTGCTACATTAATATAAATAGACGCATTCATACAGATGAGGAAAACGTGGTGTTGAGTGTATTTTTAGCCAAGCGATTCTTTTCAGACACTAGTAGCAAGCCACAAAATGTCTCGTCTGAATTCGCCCATAGCACTTATTTGAAAATATGAAAAAACTGGGACTGTACTAACCACAGTTGATGTCGAGTTGACGGAGTTTCGTTAAATTAGAGTTTGTTGTAACTTTAAAATATTCGTGTGAAGTTCTATGTATGGAGTTGTATTATAAACTTCGTCAAAGGTATTAAATTCGAATGATTTGAATGGAATTACACGTGAAAATGAACAATTTAATCGTGTTTAATTGAAATAATTGCAGTTGATTCAGGTGAACAACTTTCAAGAGTTAATGGATGTCTTTAAAATCATTAAAGTTGGGTTTCGTGCAATCATAGATTAGCAATTTTTTTCATCTCTAAAAAAGGACTTATTGGAAATGCAAATTGCTTAATTAGATACCACTGAATCGAGATGAATTTTTTCATTATTTCGGTTCTGAATAAACGTTTTTTCCTCAAAATTTTCTTCTAATTCAAGATTATTATTTTGTTTTGAATCTTGCATTGACAGTTGACAAAAATCTACATACAACATAAGACGACACAGCAGAGAGTATCACAAGACGTCAGATCGGATAAATATTCACGTCTTTTATATACAAGATATAAGATTAATGTGGCGACACGTCGCAAACAATACGTTTCTACCTCGACACGTTCCTGTCCTTGTAATTTCTTCAACCGTGCCTTATTTATTCGCGAAATTGTATACCCTGGAAGCTTCATAATAATTGTTGAGATAAAGAGTAAAGTAAAGTTCCAATGTAAAATGAATTTATATATTAAGATGTTAAGTTTGGGCAGGTTCTAATGTATAGAGGAAAATGTGGAGCTGGAGAAAATCATTGAAAATCATATTAAAGTTTGATTGGTGAGGATATTTGTCACGAATTCATGGAAAATGTAAGAGGAAGTACAAAAAACTAGAGATTCAGCAGAACACTGGGAATTGAGAGACAAAGTGATGAGAGAAATGCCGGATAAATCTTCTTTTTTATGATTTTACAGGACAAATTTCGACAGTAGCCTGCGAACGCTCATAAATATCGATTTGAAGGGCATTGGATGATTGAATTTGAGGCGAACTAACTATCGAAGAAAATTAATCATTTCGATAATCCCACAATGGTTTTTCCGGATAATACTCCAATGACATCCTGGCAAATAAAGGATTCGATGTACATCAACGTTACCAGCCGGAACTAGAACTGACTGGTTTCAGGTAAACCGCATTGTACTGGTAATGACCGGAAGAGGTAGTCGTCGTCATCCGGATCTATCAAGTATATTATGGAAATTTAACAATGGCTATTCTAATACTACCACTCCATATCCCGTCTTTATATTTTTCAACACAGGGAATATTTTTATACAAATATTTGTTTCATAGAAATTTCAAATCTCTCAACAATATTTTTTTTTGTTGCAGGTGAGCAGCGCTTCCGTTAAAATGGCTGATTTTGTTGGTTAAGATGGCAAAAGTGATGTAGAAAATTATGAATCCGATCGTAATGAAAGGTAAGAGGGGTGTCGATACTGAATTTCCCCCTTTTTTAACCCTCCACTCATGCATCTTCTCCCTAAACACTTTATTTTATATTCTTCTCAGTGTATATTCTAATTGAATCGTTCAAAACTTTAAGCAGACGAAAATAATTCGTTATCACGTAGTCCTCGACAATTTTTCTCGTTGTCTATCCCTCGATTCATCACCGTCTTTCAGAATGTCTTCCTCTAATGACCTCTTTCTTGCTTCACTTAAGTCGCAGCCCGTGCCAAAACGAGTAAAGTATAATAACCCGAAGACCCCGACCATTTGTCACTGTGTCAGTCCAGCTAAAACAAGAGTCTTCCATCAGACTGGGTCAGACATCGCAAGCCATTCGTTACCAGTAAACATTTTCAATGATTTAGAAGTCTTCTGGGTTGCTAATGCCTCGATGTTTAAGCGGTTTGATTATTGAACGCCGGGATTGAAATGCTTTATGAGAGAATTATTGGGTGGAGTAGAATTCTATGAGACCTCTGGTGGAAAAAATTGTAATTGTTGCAACGACATTATTATATGAAGAAAACTATTTTATATCAAAATATATTTAAAATTTTTATTGAATGAATATCTTGCTAAAGGAGCTCTAGCTATACCAGATAAGAAATTTCTGGATAGAATACAGTTGTATCCAGAGACGAAACGGGAGAATATCCTCCGTTTTTCCACAAAAGGAATTAGATATAATCCTATTTGCGAAATTAATCTTATATTCAAGTAAATATTCCTGAACGGGATTTTCTTGAGGATTTTAAAATGTCGAGATGGTATATATTCTAGACTGAATTGATTAAGTTCAAGTAAAATAAATATTTGTTTGTTCACAAAAAAAAACTACATTTATTATACAGTGTGTAAAATATTCCTTTTGGCTCTTGCACACTGTAGGTATCATCGAAAAAGAAGGGGAAGGGCGGTCACAAAATGACTCGTTCTTTGTAACCATTTAGTAACCATTTAGTACTATTAAATACATTCGAATATACACTGAATTGATTTAATAGTAAATTATATCAACATAGCGCACATCGAACAAATATTACATTATAGCAGATACACTGACCAAACGTTCAACCACCATAAGATTTATGATTATTGTTCATACGCGAATAGTATTACGCAGATGGCGCTGGTAATCGAATAGAATAATTGAAACCGAGAAGGATTATACAACAGATTAAAAAAAAAGTAAAATTTTTGTGTGTTTCAAAAGGAGTGCAGAAAAATATATTTTTCCGCAAATCGCTAGGAAATTTTGACATTCCTGTTGCGGAAAAATAGTATGTTTACCTCGTAGGAAAAGCCACATATGACTGAAAAATATTTTTGGTCCCATATGGGGGATGATTTTGACCAAACCTGTTTAAAGATTGTCAACCTCGTATAAAAACTTTTGACTGTATTATCAGTCGCAAATAATAATACGTACAACAAACTATTTTCACAAAGATAATATTTTGTCAGCAAAGAAATGAAATGCATAATTCTTAGAATGTCACAGCAAAATAAAGGATTTAATAACTTCCTTATCATTATTATAAATATCTTTAGCACTGACCTAATAACATTGCGGATAAAAAACAGTTATATGCAATAAATATTCAAATCAATATTACGCGTTAGAAATCAAGTGCAGAGTGAACAGACGCGACACAATGGTGAGTTAAAAGATAAATATTTAAGAGGAAAGTATATCAGAGTTGACTTCATTTTTATTCAAGTCATATTTTTTTCAAAAGAATATCGGGAAGGGTATAGTACAGTCTAGCTCTACAACTATTGAAGACAAATAATTTTTTTCCAGATGTACTGTAAACTGTCACTTCTAATAGTTGTTCTACTACAAGCTAAGATGAACAGTGCTTGCAACGAAAATTGTGAACGATCCGACTGTAGCAGCTGCTACCAAACATCTGGATCGAGATGCAGTCAAAATTCTTGCCGATCCTGCTTCAATACCTGTAACGCTGGTTGTAGAACTAGAACATGCGCATCGCAATGTACACAGAATTGTTGCAACAATAACCAAAATTGTGATGATAATAATAAAATTGTATCAACAACAGAAAAAACTGGTGATGTAACAATAGTGAATCCATCTCAACCGGAACAAAATGCGCAGATTCAAAATGTTAACAATGAGACTATACAAACCACACTGAATCTTCGAAACGAAGTCAGTATTGTTAATAACATAACCGTACCAATAATTATACAAAACGACAACAAAATTAACGTTAAAATAGTTGAAATTAGAAACGATTCTTCTGAAACTGTACCATATAGTACCACTCCAAGCGCTACAACTCCAAAATCTACCGATAATAACACAACAGTTGATCGTATTCCTGTTTTAATTCCAATCCCATCCAAACCTATTTACATACCAATACCTACACCTGTAGTTATACCTCAACCTGTCAGACAAACTGGTTGTTGTTTAACCTTCTCTCCCTGTCTTCATAACGATGTTTGTTCACCCTATCAACAAAGCTGCGGACAACATTGTTTATATCAATATCAGTATCAACCATCGAATCCTTGTTCACAAAGAGAATGTCAGAAGAGACAGTTTGTTCCGGCTTGGTCCTGTCATTACGGATATTGTCAATCTTCGATTACAAATTGTAATAGTTGTGATGATGATAATTTTTATAAAAGTTTCAATGGTTATAAACAATGCGGTGGGTGTTATTATAGATGAATGTATTGGTAGATATTTTAATTAATAAATTTCCTATTTTTGTCATTCCACACTTTCAGTTCACCACGTAAATCCTATAAATTGAGTAATTGAAAAATGTAAACGACGAGGTTAAAAAAAAATTCCGTGTATGGACCGGTTTTATTTGAATTTAATTTATTTAAATATGCAAATGAACGTTTCAAACTAGCAGATATAAAGTAAATGAAATTTCACACCGAAATATCGAAATTTAAATAAAAATGATTTTGTTGAAGCGTGTGTTTGAAATTGTTTTGAATCCATTACCAACGATTTAGAGATTGATATTTTTTAATGGCATCTAGTAACATTTTAACATCGAAAATAACCGATTCCAACATTTTATTTTCCCAAACGCCTCGGCAGATAACAATATTATCCTGGGATGGGTTAAAGGACACGACAGGAGTGAAGGAAATCGCATTGTTGATTCTTTAGCCAGGACTAAACATTTTAGCATCCTAACGACTTTGACAATTGCGGAGCTAGCCCACTAATGCTCAATTCCTCAAGAGATGGGATGGAATCAAAGGATGGAGTCTTGCTAGAATCACCCTGGGCTACCCTGAGAAGCTGGCACCGAAAAAATATTTGGCGATGACCAGGAAAAACCTACATTCAACAGTGGGATTTCTGACTTTCCACTGTTAACTAAGAAAACACCTCCATAATATGGGGCTAGTGGACACACCTCTATGTAGGATGTGTGAACAGGAAGATAAAACATGCGAGTGTCTGGAGTTATCGCATATAAGAGAATGTGTGTTCGGTGAGTCTACACCTGCCGATATGAAGGGGATGTCTTCTAGTGACCTGTTCACCTTCCTGGGTAGGACAGTATTGAGGATGACCTAGGAGGACAGCTTCATAGTTCAAAATATTCAAAAACATCAATACTACAGATTACTCTTTTATCTCTCAAATTTTTTACGAGTTCCTGGTACTCCCTGTATGGATATATGATTTGGCGCATTATTTTGTTACAGACTAATTTTCAAGTCTCATTAAAACTTTACGAAAATGTCAGAAACAAATTACTAAAGTCAACGTAAGCTGGCACTCCCATTCCACGAGAGTATGAATATGTAAGTACACCCTAAAATTTTGCGGTGTGCGTGTACTATACCTTGTTGCCCTTGATTAATGTTGATTACATCTTGCTGGTTCATTAAGTCCCTCTACGTCGAATTTCGAAGCTTTAATGCCGTTAACTCCACATAACTTGGTAGTAGAGAAGGATGGAATGGTATGCAATACCCTCATTATAAATAAAATAATATTCTTATTGAATAATTGATTAATTTTTCATCAAAATTTGATGAGAATAGTACATTTTACCTTATAGGAAAAGTCTAACGTTTCTAGACAGTTAAAATTTTTGTATTAATAGTTGATCATGCTGTCCATTCTATTGACCTTCTCCTAAAAGGCAATTCCAACCCCATTTTTGTATTTCTTGTATAATTATAAAAATTTGTATTTACATTAAACCCTTTCCAGCCAAAAACATTATAATAAATCTTTAAAAACTATTTAGTGAAGTTAAAGTTGAAGAGATTTGTCTCCATCATTGACATCCCCTTTTTATGCTTCATTTGTTTTTCTCCAATAGTGCAATAGAACTTTGCAGGAGATGAAAATGTTGTAATTTATCTCCATGCTCAGCTTCCAGCTAGATCCGGTCCGTTTGACGAAAAGTTTCAAGTTTAAAATTGAAGATAGTGAAGCATTTATTGGTTTTTCAACTATTTTCAATTTATCCGTTATAGTTTGTACAACCCCTTTTGATTTTAAATATTTATCCAATATCCGTCGGGGTCTAAAGCCCGAGAAGTAGTTGTTTCGTCTTAGTTGAACGGTTACTGGTTTTGAAAACTTATCCTCTAACATATTATGAATATCTACGCCTATGGTCGACTTTTTTTGCTGGTCCAATTAGCTGAAGTTCGGTATTTTGTAAGCATTTAAGGGGCTTGGACTGTATATTTTCTTTATCAAATTATTAAGAGGGAATATATACTTTTTATCACAATAATTAACATTTTGTGCCTGTTGAGGTATTTGTTACTTTGAAACTCATTCTACAACTTCATTTAATTAATTTTCAAGTCATTTTTTGTTGGTTTTAAAGGGTTGTTCACTGGAAATAAAAATTATTTTTACAAAAGTAATCAATAATTACTTTGAAGAATATCAGAACAATGGGGAATTACGTTATTATGAGTCTTATTCTATTGGCAGTATTTCTTCATGGAATTCAATAAAGTTTTAAGCTTTATTAGGTATAAATTCAATATTCCAATAATGGAGAAGTTTATGATACATATAAATATGAAAATAGCAGTTTGTATAACAAGGGAGGAAAGTGCTAGTTTCTTCCACTTCCATTGAGTATGCATCGCTTCTAGAAAGGAACAATCTCAGTAGAGTGTGTGCTATGGATCTCTTATTCAAAATATCTTTCCTCCAGGATTCTTATTTGAAGTTATCCATTTATCAAATAGTTCGGTTTAGATTCATACCAAACAAATATTGAGAACAAAGGAAAATCGTATATGACCAGTTTATTAAATGTTTCATCTTTGTTTGAAGGGAATACACGAAAGTAACTGAAGCGTACAGTAATAGTAATTTTAATTATCGAAACACAGTATATTTACGACTCCAATATGACTAATCGTTGTTAGAAATCATACGTCGTAAATTTTAACCATGCCATCTATTCAGTTTCGAGCTCTGTCGTTAAAATTTGATTTAATAAAAGGGTGAATTGAACCGTAGGAGCGGTCATTCGAGCGAATATTCACCAAAATTTTACACGAAAAAAAAAATGGATACCCTTACAATGTGTTTACACGTGAATACTCATATTTGCCGGACAAATGATAGCGAATTGAATGAAATTTCTTTTGTACTTTTAATTTTTGATGTGTTATACACTACATAATGGATGGTTACTGTGAGCTTCAGATTCTCAGGCCACAGCAATCTCAATAAAACCATTTTTGTCCATCCTAATATCGTTTATTCCTATGTACAAGTAATCACCGATCAATTTCGGTAACAGCAGAACCTTTTATGATGCATTAGGTCTCTGCAAAATAATTTAGGAGAGCAGCGTAAATGTCATTGGGTATTATTGTTTGACGTGAACGTTTGTTCAACTAAGAGTAAGTCCTTTGAACGAGGCTAAAACAGAATTATCGATTTTATACTACTACTCACATCGAATATACATAGACAATCATGTAATTATCAATAATTGTTCTTTGTAATTTCAAAAGTGGTGTCAAGTAAGCCTCTGAATAGAGTCCAAGGTCATTCTTGTCAAAAAAACCATTTTTTGTCACACTGACCTTAGACTGAACTCCTCTATTAATATTTCTGTCCCCGTTCGCGAGTTGTCTGACTTCTGTTGTGTTAACAATATCGAACAAGTTTCGATTGAATGTTTCTGTTGAAATAATCTATGGGGAAATATGGAAACTATCACTAATCCCCAAATTGAAAGATATTGAATGTAACAAATCAAATCCCATGAAATACGAATTTCAAGTTACAGCTTATGCAGATGATTCCCTATACAATTGCAAAGTTTTACGTATTGCAATCGTAAATCCAACACAAATTGTAAACAGGAGTGTATTTTAACAATGTGACAATTGTTGACAATATATTGAATTATATTAATTCCAATAAATCAATCACTGATTGAACTTATATCCCAAAGGAAATGAAAAAAATGTTCCAATCCTTTAAATCAACTCCAATTTCATACACAATTCGTTCTATTCAGTTCGGAGTTCGGTCCTGTGGTCAATTATTAGAACAGAGATTTATATTTCGATCACGAGTACGAATTTCGCGAATTCTAACGATAGAAACGCAATTAGGTTAGTACAAGATTCCTAAATAGTGTGCAGACTCTTTTTCATTTGCATATGAATAGAACGAAACAAGCAAATAACCATAGAAAGATGGAGATTAGCTCTAATTTGAGAAAAAAGTATTTACAGATCAATAAAACTTTTGGATTCCTACATATAAATAAATTTCTCTCTTGAAACAGACTGTTCGTTGACAAGGCGATACGGTGAGACGAGGTTGGCAATTTAAGATTTAAGGTCGTTTCTGCGAAGTTTTAGGGAAACTCGGTTTAGTGTTGTTGTTTGTTCACTACTACTTCGCGTGTCGACTGGGAGAATCTATAAATATTATTCCAGAAATATTGTTTTATAGATACAGGAACAAGCAGCTATTTATAATCCTTAATCATTTTAGGGAACTAATAATAATTCTTACAGAAATGGGGAGAAAAGTTAGTAATCTGTTGTATCCCTCCTTTTGAGTTTCTTTCCACATTCTTCACGAAAAAGAATGGCAGACCTTGCATAAAAA
The DNA here is from genome assembly GCA_963978555.1 of Galerucella nymphaeae. Classification (NCBI taxonomy): domain Eukaryota; kingdom Metazoa; phylum Arthropoda; class Insecta; order Coleoptera; family Chrysomelidae; genus Galerucella; species Galerucella nymphaeae. Next base: position 17,270,865 of record OZ021713.1, read on the forward strand.
TTTGGTTATAGGCTCATTTCACCCTCTAGTTAAAGCTAACCCTTATTCGATGCCTCTGATTGGTGGTAGTCTGCACAATAAAGTTATTATTAGTGTCTTTAAATTTTTGAATGAAATATATTATAAGATGGATATGGATATAATTATAGCATTTAATGGTATTACCAGCAATTCGCTTTATCGCCTTAGGAAATACTCAAACAATAGAATTATCCAGAAACTCCGCACGAGTTTAAAGAAGTTTTACAAACAATGAGTGTGTATTTTCTTCTTTTATTTTGCAAAGCTTGATGTATTGAAGTCATTACTGCTTTTATCTGTTTCTGTCCAATTTAGATTTGAGAAATTGCTAACTATACTTTAAATATATTTATTTTCAAAAATAAGCCTCTTCATATTTATAACTTACGTTTTCTCAGTCTGGAATTATATAAAAAAATTTTAGCAGACCAGTTCAAGTTGGTCCTGAGCGCGAGTCAATTATTACATAGAATACCTAGTTATTTTATGAAATAACTGATCGTGTCCGTTAAAGTGTGTAATATGTTAATAATTTGATACTTTCACTAGTTATTTCATGAAATAACGGATTGTTCTAGCAATTAATGCAAATGAAACTGAAACATCTAATATTTTATTTCATTGTATCACATTTATTTTGAATATTATTGATATAAGTCACCTAAAATATAGGAATTTCCATACATATTACTTTCATCTTTCATATACAAAGATAATATTCTGATATTTTCCAGAAAAATATCTTTCAACTACCTTCTTTTTTTCTTCTTCGTATGCGATGTTTTTCTAGATCGGTGTGATATCACTGCCATAACGAGACTGAATCGCTTTTCCATCACTTTTTTATATGAATTTTCGCGAGATATATAACTTCTCAACAGTTAATAAAAGACTGTCAATTTCAAAAGTTCGTATTTACGACGGATTTTGATTTATATTTCCAAATAAAGCGTGGAATATTGCAGCCGGAGAAATGTTTTTTTTTTTTTGTAGAAGAAATTGAAAAATTGTTTTTTCACAACAGAAACAAGTTATACTCAAAATACTGGAATGAGACACTTAATAATTTTTCCTCGACAACTAAAACATCTTGTATGAATCAAAATGTATTGTGTACACTGCTCATACAATATGGTTACACTTATGTGGCAAGTCAAAGGAAAAGTGACGCACTGGTTTAGGAAAACATCAGTCCTAAATTGGCATTCGATGTGTTTAGGTGTTCAGGACACTTTGTAGGACTGGAATATCAAATTATACTCAATATTTATCAATTTCTTCATCAGTAGCTTTGTTTCCAACAGTATATACTACAATTCATTTATCTTTATAGAGATACGAAACCCCAAGCCAATTAAGAAACCTCATCACTCATTATTTTTATCAAAAGAATCATTTTTCCCAGTTTTCCTTTTTTTTTGTATACTTTAAACCCATTTTAGATCCCCTGCATTCATTTTCTCTCTCTTAATATTTTTTCTTGGCGAACCTTTTACGGCTCGCGAGGACTTTTTTTTTCCTCAATTGAAACATAAAGAAACAAAAGTTTCTTGTTCAGTTGGCGGCAAGTCAACCAAATAAGGGAATCAACAACCAGTCGAGCAAATGATTTCCAATAGTGTCAGTGTCATTTATTTTGTAGCTTCAGTTTAATGGAGTATAACTGATAGACTTACGTTGGGGACTTTCGCTTACATGTTTAACATCGGTTGTGATTTGGCGATTCACTGCTTGGTGATATTTTTAAATATATTTTGTTCCTATATTTGTTTTAGAAGAAATCTGTATCTGTAGAGTAGGGAAGGTAGGCTTACAGCACTTACTCCAGTTAGGAGAGAAGAGTATGATCACGTGATTAGAAAAGTATGTTTGATGGTTACTCGGAAGGGGCGGCAGCTCCTTTCTGCGGCCCCGGTCTGACCCTGGGCCTAACAAAACGAAAAATACGCAAGGATGCGAAGAAGTGAATGAGGAATCAGCAACTCGCTCTTTAGAATGCTCTGTAGGGTCCCAGACAATCCAAGCTTCTACAGAAGGGATGGACTCATGGACACGCTAGAGCAGCTTCTTAACTACCAAGGAGTAGGCTAAGGAAGATAGCAGGACTCCTAACTAACAGGGCACTGCTGTATGATGAAACACCTCCACAACTTAGGAGTAGAGGAAAGTTCCCTAGGGTTTGCGGCATGACTGACGCAACGTCAATCCATTAAGTAAACATTTCGTCAGTCATGCCGCAACCCCTACATAGGGAACTTTCCTCTACTCCTAAGTTGTGGAGGTGTTTTCTCATACACCAATGCCTTGTTAGGAGTCCTGCTATTTTCCTTAGCCTATTCCTTGTTAGTTCAGTAGCTGCCCTGTGTCCACACTGGGCTGTACTACGCAGGCGAGTCTTCGGAGTCCCTGTTATGGCCCCTGGAGACACAAGCAGGTATCCATTGAAAAAGATTGTGGCCTTTATTGACGGACTCGGCTTCATGGATGTCTAGGTAGCAGGGATGGCACAATGGGCTCGCCATTGCAGTGCCGGAACCTTGGCTTGAGTTTGTCTAAGACAAGGCTCGCTTGCACATTTAGTAGTATTAGTAGTGATTACTCGGAGTTACCCGGAGGCAAATCAAATGTCATTGTGTTGTGTATGAACTTGGGGTTATACTTCTCACTTCGGAATAGTCCTTGATGAGTCTTTTGTTTCGAGAAATGCTCACTGATAAATATGTAACATCAGTTTGTTGTTACTGGATCTTACTAATCATGCTATTTCTTTGTTTCAGGATCCCAGATGATACCGTCAGGAAGGTCCATTCGTTTGGAGAAGATACGAAGAGGAAAGAAAAAAGAAAACTACTTAAATAATTGTATATTTTTATTTTTGTACATTTAATTCTTAAATTTTTTGTAAATAAAACAAATTTGAAGAACTCCTTTGTGTTATTTATTCATGGGTGTATAGTAAAAAGCTACATCCATGTAATATCTTCGAAAAAAAAATTGAGAATAGTTAGGGGATTAACCGATAGATGACGCTACCATTATGAAATTAGTGTTTTCCTCAACTTCGACGTACCGTACTTGCTTACTACTTACTTACGTACTTAAAAAATGTTCCGATAAGTAAAACAGTGGAAAAAAAACGATCGGCTACCAAAAAATTTTTATAAAGGGGCGTGGTTTAGCGAAAAGGGGCGTGGCTTAACGAAAAAGGGGCGTGGCCTGGAAGAAAAAATGGGCGGGGCTTAGTAGTTCGAGAGTTTGACACCAGGTGGCGCTAGGCGTTTCAGTGTTGCACAAAATGTCCGATAGGGGGCGCTGATCAATGTAGTAAAATCAGCGCCATCTGGTGGTGACCCCTCCAAGTTGTGATAAGATTGCAGCGCCATCTATCCGCCAGTAGCTGAACTAAAAATTAGTTCGAGGGTTTGCCGATAGATGGCGCTGCAATCTTATCACAACTTGGAGGGGTCACCACCAGATGGCGCTGATTTTACTACATTGATCAGCGCCCCCTATCGGACATTTTGTGCAACACTGAAACGCCTAGCGCCACCTGGTGTCAAACTCTCGAACTACTAAGCCCCGCCCATTTTTTCTTTTAGGTCACGCCCCTTTTTCGTTAAGCCACGCCCCTTTTTTGTTAAACCACGCCCCTTTTTGTGTCATTTTCAAAATTATTATGCCACAGAGTGTCATTCGTAAAGCTAACAGCATCGATTAGTCATCTTTCAACACTCAATTCCACTAGTTATTCGTTTAGCTAACATCTTTCGGTCTTCTTTCAACACTCAATTCCAACTTTAAAAGGGATTGTAAATAATACGAAATTTTCATATAAGATATCGTTTTATTTCGACAAAATAACAAGTCATTATTACAAAATTACGAACTAAGAAAATTTCACGTAACGTCAGTAAGACAGTAGCGTCCGCATGGACAGGATAATTGGTTACTTGCCACTATTTTGTGTTTAAGACAGTGGCGTCACGTTGGAAAATTAACAAGGGGTACCTGTTTAATCGCGATTAAAGCGTTATGTAACGCAATGTAACGATTCGTGGTTAGCCACAAATCCAATTCTTAACCACTGGGGCATCGGCGTGGAAAAGAAGGTACCCCTTTTTATTTTCCACCCCAAGAATGCGGGCGTTTCTGTCTTACACTTTGATCGATCTTCATAAATGAAGAAGATCTTGTGAAGGCACTAAGAATTGGGCGCCATTTTAACGAAAATCACCGAGCAGTTTCCAATAAGTACTAATGGTCGCCGCCCAGTCATATCGTTAAAATTTGGCATTACGCACATACGCATTGTACGCATGTGTGTACGGTATTATACAGAGTAAAAAAAACACAACAGATATTTTAATTATCAACAATACAACAATTAAATTAGCATTAGCGAGTATTCAATAAATATAACAATACTACTACTACTACTACTAGTGCCTACAGTGCCAAGGTTCCGGCTCTGAGGCCACTGGCGGGCCCATTGTGCCATTCCTGGTACCTACACATCCATGAAGCCGAGCCCTTCAATAAAGGCCACAACCTTTTTCAATGGATGCCTGCTTGTGTCTCCAGGGGCCAAAACAGGGACTCCGAAGATTCGCCTGCGTAGTACAGCCCAGTGTGGACACTCTAAGAGAACATGGACTGACGTTTCGTCAGTCATGCAGCAATCCATACATATGGAACTTTCCTCTACTCCTAAGTGGTGGAGGTGTTTCCTCATACACCAGTTCCCTTTTAGTTAGGAGTTCTGCTATCTTCCTTAGCCTACTCCTTGATAGTTCAGTAGCTGCCATAGCGTGTCCATCAGTCCATCCCTTCAGTAGAAGTTTGGATTGTCTAGGAACCTGCAGAGCATTCCAATGAGCGAGGTGCTGATTCTTCAGCCACTTTTTCGTCTTCTTGCATATTTTTTGTTTTGTAGGTCCAGGGTTGGGCCCGGGCCGCAGAGAGGAGCTGCCGCCCCTTCCGAGTAACCATCAAACATACTTTTTTAATCAAATTGAACAATAATTAATCGATATAGACATATTTTTTTTACAATTATATACAATGCAATAGATGAACTACAATCAATATTATCCAGTTCTGGATATACACACAATAATTTTTCGATTATGGTTTCATTTTGCTCTAACTACTCTAACTTTAACTACAATAAATATTGCAAAACATAAAATTAAAAAAATAAAATTATCCAAGTATTCTTCTTCTCATTTTCATCTTCTCAATTTCTTCAAACAAATGGATTCTTCCTAGCGGTATCATCTGGGATCCTAAAAAAAAATAACATGATGAGTAAAATCCAGTAACAACAAACTGATGATACATATTTATCAGTTAGCATTTCTCGTAACAAATATTAAAAATATTTCTGCCTGAATTTATGAATAAGACTCACCAAGAACTATGACTGAATCGGATAATAGTTAAGCCTGGAAGTGTAGGTACATCTCCATATAAACTCCATCTGCTCTACATCATCCAACTTGTCCAATACAAATGGTACTCTGATTATTGAAGCAGCTGTATCGACGAAAACTTGTAGACATACATCTAAAATTGAAAAGACATTTAAAAAAAGAAATAGCTTATTGGATTTTTTGTTAGTATTTTTCTATTTGCTAGGGTCCATTGTAAAATAATAATATCAATAATAATTATGTAGACTTGAGTCTTAGTAAAACACACAGTTCCTCCATTTCATATTACTGTTCTAATAATCTTAGATTGACATACTGTTGTTGTTTATTTTTCACTTCCTGAAAAACATGCAAATTCTAAAATGACTGTTACCAAGTGATGTATTCATTTAAAATATTCGAATTTATAAATAAAAAAAACAGTGATATACACAGAATTAGAAAAAAACAATTACAGTTCTCCAATCTTTAAAGGTCACTATCAATAACGCACAATTCCAAACTCTATGTACCAAGTATGCTATTTTCCATTATTGTATAATTTTGACGTCAAGTTGGGAATATTGTAGCCATATTTTATTAATTTGTATAAAAAAAAATCAAATAATATTTATCAATAAAAATAACCTAGCAGTAATATGAACTGAACTACTAAGCCAAACTGTCATAATTGTCAGAGTATATAAAACTCCATTAAAAAGCGAAGTATGCAGAGTTTACTCTGGGTAGGTTTCTGAACGTTCATACAAGCATACTCTAGAGTCAATTTATGAACGCTTCGGAGTAAACTATCCTTACTCTGAGTAAGTTTATGAACGTAGCCTTGTACATCCTCCCATCGTCCATCCTGTCCTTCTTAGGAAGGTGGACAGGTCACTAGGACTCACCGAACACACACTCTCTTATTGACGATAACTCCAGACACTCGCATAAGAGATGCCTGACAGTTTTCCTGTTCACACTTCCTGCATACAGGTGTGTCTACTATCCACATAGTATGGAGGTGTTTTCTTAGTTGACAGAGACCAGTCAGAAATTCTCCTGTTAAACGTAGGGTTATCGCCAGATATTATTTCGGCACCAGTTTCCCAGGGTCGCCCATGGTGATCCTGGCAACATTTCCAATACTATAAGTGGTAGTTGAAGAAAGCCATATACGCGGTCATTCCATTTCAAAGTTATATTATATCCATCTATATGAATAAATTTATATCCGCAATAGAAAAAAAATTCATCCCTTTCATCAAAGAAAGAATTCAGAAAAGCAAACAATATATTCAAAAGGGTCAAGATAATAAAACGACAGCTACTTGTCCGCGAAATGAACAGTGGCAACACCTGTCGATGACCACTTGCTATTTTGCACCTGCGACCCTTTTTATCCCGTCTCTCTGGCTTGACAGCGCGGTTCCATCGATTAACTTCTTCTTTTCTTTCTTTTACTGCCCCTTTTTATGTAGTTCCGGTTAACGTGAATTTTCAATTCTCAGATTTTATCGAGACATTTTGTTTACCGATGCCAGAAGTTACGACGGTTTTTCCATAAAACGTTTCAACTGACAAAGATCAGCAATTTAATTCAGTATCCGACAATTATAGTAGTCGTAAATAATATTGTAACCCCTGTGTTCTCAAATTTTTTCCTGTACTATTATTTCAAAAATATTCTCATTTTTAACTTTCTAAAACTGTCCAGAAGTCATTTTTTTTTGTATCGAATTAAACCACCTTCATTGAGGCATATTTTTCACGTTTTTAAAAGATCCTATGTTCGTTCGAAATTCGTGCCAAATCCAGATTCTGGCGATGACATGACGTGCATGTTGAAATTAAAAGAAAGTACCAATAACTCGACTACCGTCGATGACACATTCACCCCAGTCATTGATGAAGCCAGCCTTCAATACAGGTGTCACATGGGGATCTGTTATCTTGCAGGATTTTAGAGATGGTTACTGAAATAATCCCCGTCAATCTCAGATTACGTCGTGACGCTTTAAAATTAGATTTTGAATAAAATGTATCTTCATTTCAGTAAAAGAAACTATGAATACAATTAGCGTGCAAAAATCTGCATTAAAACGTATTTCGTTGCAATTACATCTGATACCTCCATAGCAAAAGTTGTTCTTGGAGCTAAAAGGCTGAATAAAGAGAGAAAGACTCGGATTGAGTAATAAAAAAGAAGATAAAAACTATTAAGCTACATTAAAGACACGGCACACACCAGTGTATGTGTGTCCGTTTCTCGAGAAGCAAAAAAAGGATTCAGAGCTAACCGAATCCGCACCGATGAAGGAAAATCCAGAAACCGGTGGAACAGCGGGATAACAAAACTGGAACAGAAATAGTGGCACATTTAGGGTAGAAAGAGTAGGATGCACGGGAGAAGATCGATAGCAGGAGCCGCCCTGACGGGTTTGCCTTTGTGATGGGAAGCGCGAATTACAGGACCGTTATTGATATTTTCGCGACAGAAAAATACCGATTCAAAATATTTTTTTTTGGAAAAAATAATCAATTTCTGTGCTTAACACATACCCTAATCCTACTTTCTATAAATGCACCGCTTCAACCTACAGCTTTGTTTCAACTATGAGACGTGCAGGTGGCGTTTGTTACCATCCCTAAGTCCTATGAGTATCCAGAATATACTCAGTCTAGACTTCAACTTCTAGCAGTCCTAAGGACTTCTTAATTCAAGGCCAAACACACCTACAGCCCTATTGTTATAAGTTTAACCCCCAATTTCTTCGTAAACATCACTATCTATCTTCTTTCTGTCACTAAAAGCGGGTATATACAGTAATTTGGTGTAGCCACACAAATGGTTGGCCTCTGAACGATTGTTCAAACATACCTACAACAATGCGCAGTGTGCAAGCTTCACGTGATCTGCGATATGTTATTGATGATGAGCCGTTATAGCAGCTTTTGATACAATTTGTTTTTGAATATGTTCCAAAGGAACTAAGGTCGCATCTCTAGCATACCAAACAATTTCCGTCTTCCTTAGTGATCACCCGAGTGACTGGCCACCGTTCAAAATTCTTAGAGGTCGCTTCTGAGTCCCGAGGGAATATTATTTCGGTTCCAAATATAGCCCGGTCGGATTTATAGATCCTATCGATATCGGAAGGTTTTCTGGAAAATTATTACCCTAATTAACAAGTGATGTTATAGATAGTCATAGGAAGGATGTTCGAAGTCATTGGATATGGATGTGAGGTTGGGAATTGGTTCGTTTTCCTGTAAAATGATTTTTTGTTATATGCGAACTGAAGTTTTCCGTTTTTTTCTCATTTTCTGTCGGGTTTTAAGTTTCAATCAACGAAAAAAAATCTCTTTCTCGTAAACTTTAAAATAGAGACGCCATTGTAATTCAATTTCTTCGCGATACGGCTGCAATTTATGAAATTACATTATTTTCTTATATAAATGTCAATTTTTCATGCAATAGTTCCATAAGCAACGGATATACAAATTGGCTGTTCGACGTTTGCAGTATACTTTAAAAGAATTTCGATTTACGAGTAGGTATTATATTTCTCCTACGTTCATATAAAGAATAGAACTTTATTTAGTGGAACATAGAAAAAATAGTGTATGCTACTCTTCCAAAATGTGTTTATTGCACTTTACAAGACGTCAAAAACGTTTCTTTAGTTACAAGTGTTCGCGATTCCATGTTTCTTTTTTTCTATTTCTATGACAGAGTTTGTTCAATCAAAAAGTTTAGTGAAAAATAATGCGTTTACCGCACGAAAAAGAAAACTTCTGTACCAAACATTTCTTATTTCCGTCATTCATTAATAGATTTTTTTAACGAAAATGCCCACCAACAAAAATATAAATGTAGACATAGAAGTTTCCAACAAATTAAAACTGTTCTGAACACGTTAAATTTGAAATGAATGTAAGCCATCTATCTTGTCAACTGAATCAGTTTGCGCGGATGAACCAGAGGAAAAGGATATAGAGATTCACGCACAGGATCGGTCTGGCGAGATAGTACTTACTTCTGAATCATTTAAAATTTCTTTAAGGAGGGTACAGTGATAATTGGAGAATAGGGTAAGATGCTAAAAAGTTCATATCTTTTTGAATGGGAGGTTTTTTTGATTCAAAGTGTGTTAATATGGAAAAGAAGAGGATACATATAAAGTATCTGTAGTTGTACATACATTTTGTGGAATATGGAAAAGCATCAAATTTAAATGTGTACTTTATCCCCCTGGAAGTGTTGACCATAAGTCACCTTTCTACTGGATAAGCCAGAGAGAAATAATGAACGCGTAGGGTCTTTGTCTCTGAAAATTCACAATATTTCCGAAGTCCATCACAAACTAAATTTGAAGCCCATTCAGAAGCGTGAGGAAGTTCGTGAAATACAAATGAATAATTTATGGCAGCCGGTGGAATTAAAATCTTTCAACAAACATGCCTAGTGTCCGAAACATTGAAAATTGTTTCTTCGTTATCTCGTAGTCGAATTTATTTATGTTTACCGGTTTTGAATATTACATTCAATTTTGTGGCAATAAATTAAAAGGCACAAAATGGCAATACCCACAGGGCGTAAAGGTAACGGTTGCTTCATTTTCCAGTGATATATGGCGAGGGATAGAGGTAAACCGAAAAGTACATTCCATTGTTAGAATCAGTTTAACTTTTACTGAAAAATAGGATACGTTTAACTCTGGATATCATGCAGCGAATAGAAAAATGTATGTGGAATATGGATTTGTTGGTGAAAGGAAGCGAAACTATTTTTATCTCATTCATTATTATTCACAACACAGCACTTTGAGTGTCAGAGTCACAGCAGTAACAAACGCAGCACGAGAAGTGTTTACTTCGTCGTCTGACTGACAAGTGCACTGTCAGTCACTCCTTATGTCATCAGTCATTTTTGTTTGAGCGCGAATTTTAAACTAATGGCATTCAAATTCAAATAATTTTATCTTGATAAGTAATTTTAAGCAGCAAATACGTCAACAATGGAAAATAGTATATTTAAAAAGGATCTGCTCTTATTAGATTATTGGGAATTATGAAGCTGGTGACACAATCCCCTGGTGAAGAGAGAGAAGATCAATGAGATCGACTCCTGAAGATAATTAAATTTTCTCTGACAAAGTTCGTAGACCGCAATAGAGCATATTCTGAAACAGCTCCATTTGGATTTAAATGCAATTCACGGTGGATTGAGTTGTATATGAGAAAACTTAATTGTATGGTTACATAAACCAATAAGTTGAGATTCATCTGGGTCTCCCCGATAGTACTTTACGTTCATTAATTAACAGTGTCCTTTGAGTTTGTGAATTGTCAGATTTGCTATTTGTTTGGTTTGACTGAAGATTCAAAGTCTTAGAAATAAAATGGAAAAACTTATGTTATATAATTTCAATTATTAACACATATCAATACAAAAGTAGCCTCCATCCAAAGAATTTCAACGAGCATAGATGAATTTATCGATCTATTTATGCTTCTGAATTACAAAAGCAACATAAAAGAAATAGAACTTTCGATATTAAACATTAATGAAATCAGTACACGTATACGATACGAAACACGTTCTATTTTGTAGATAATTGAAGTATTAAGAGCACAAGGTGTTGAAATTAAGTGTTCGAAGTCATACCTACACGTGTTCGAGATGTCTTTCGCGACAGAAAGATAATAATTGGCAATTTAATTGATTATTTAATTCAAAAAGTGTTTGTTTTTTATTAGGAAACTGTTAAATCATTTTTTAATGAACATAATTGTTTCGGAAATCGCCTTGAACACATTCTTAACCACTTCACTTTCACCATAGAGTCGTAGAAGGCACCACATAGAACCTAACCTCACTAACCAGGAAAGCTTAATTCTAGCAGGATGGATCGTAGATAGTGTTGAGTATAATTGGACTATCCGAGTTTTAGTCTTAGTCCTGCTTTGCTCACCAGTACAACCTACTAATCAGCAAATTCCTCATGTATCAGCTACTATTTTTATAAAGCAGCTTTGTGGGTTTGGTAAACTTAATAATTCATAACAAAATATTGTTTATAATAGGTGAATGTTTTTAAGAAAATGTTCGAAAAGTATACTTCACAACCCAAGTCGTGAATTTCTCATAAAGGACGAGCGGCTGGAAAAGGCGGTATTGTAATCTAGATTGCTGCATGCGGAAAGTGGCCTTGTTAGTTGGACAGGAGGCGCTACGGGAATTTCCCCTGTGTCTTTGTGACTCGACGGGACCGAAAACGTAAAAAGAGTGACTTTTGTTACTTGAACTTGTAAGTTATTAAAGTCTTGGCGGAATATGGCTGAAACGGTCTTCTATTTTTCTTTTTAATTTATATCATGCTTTTAACAAGAATATATATAATTAAATTTGAAATATATTCTCTGGCTAACATTAGTGGTTTATATAATTGGAGTCCATTAAATTAAAATTTCGAGCGTTTTTACATCATTGTTTTGTGTGAAATTATAACCTGCTGATTGTGAGGCGAACCTTGATTTAGGATACTCCGAAAACTGTGAAAAACAGACCCAACCTTGCCTGGACTGACCCATAGTTCTTCGTACCTGGTCAAATTATATTCAACACAATCAGAAGAAGAATGAGCATGGCTTCTATAACCGCGACTAGGTATGCCTAGACATTCAGATATCTTTTGATCTCTTCCTTGAGTCTCCCAAGATTTCTTTTTCTAATTGAGAATTCATCCATCAGATCTTCCTGCCTACACCATCTAACACGATTTCCAGAGCTTTACACTAACATTATGAAACGGAATATTTGGAGACCTAAAAGATCTATTGTGCCCCCTAACTTCTACTTAGTTTCTGAGGAGAGTCTCTGAAACCAGCAGCTCCTATTTCCTGAAGGAATTTCAGGACATCTGCTAAATGTTCCTCTTCTATCCAGTTATCTCCCAGGTACTGTGCTCTGGGATTCTGGAGTGCTGTGCAGTTGGAAAGTATGTGGATGGACGTATCTTTTTCCATGCCACAATTTCTGCATTCTTTTTTCTCACTATTCTGAGTTTTGAGAATTTCTAGATACTACAAACTAACTGTCCTTAAAAATTGGTATTGAAAAGTTCATTTTCTTGAACAATAACAATTGATTTATAATATCCCAACAAAATTATATCAATAAAACGTCAATAAACAAGAAAAAAACATTTGCGAAAACTGATATCATATTTTCACTTCGACGCTATGAATGTTTCAATTACACGAGGAAACTATTAGACGAAAAAATACGCCTCAATTCTCGTTCGAGCTTTCACTATTCCATTATAGCTTTTGCTCTGTGTCTGATATCGATCGGCGCGCTATTTTTAAATAGCAAAATTATAGCTAATGGAAAATTTATAGCTTTGCGACAGATTCCGGGAAAACAATGGCGATCATTCGAATTAAATAGACGGCGCTAACGTGGTATTACTGATTGTATTATTCAGAGGTATTATTAATACTGTTTCTGTATCATTCGCGAATAGAGTAATTAATTAATAATTAATTATTCATTAGTAAAATTTGATAATACATAACTCAATGAACTAGGCGAGAACGACATAGTCACAGGATACTCTGGAATAGAAGGAAATAAAACAGCAGATGAAATAGCAAAGAGGGGGGACTCAATTACCTTTTTGGGGGCCTGAACCCTTTTGCGGAATCAGTTCAAATGTAATATTGGAAGAAAGAGGTGAAGCCGAAAGAAAAAGAGTTTTAACAGGGGACATTGTCGCCTGAATGGACACCTGAAAAAGTTCAAAATAGTGGAGGAAAAAGAATGCAGATATTGTGGCATCTACATATTTTCCAACTGCACAGAATGCTAGAGCACAGCATCTCGGACTATATAGATAAAACGATAAAGAAAAATGCAAATAATTCCAATAATAAGGGGAAGATAAAAATCATTCGAGCTCGAGGATATTTTCCAGAAACACAAACGGAATTTGGTTATTTCCTCACATATAACCAAAAAGGCATCATTTCAGCAAAACAAAGAGCCGTTGACATATAAGGGTGAAAGCACTATAAAAGGGTGAAGGGCCATTTACATCTTATTTATGGGGAAACATTAACGTCTTTTTCTTTGAAAGAGAGTTGAAAAAGGAGGCCACTTTTTAAAACTTAGTTTATTATGAAACAGTGAAATGTGAGCGGAATATTTGCTTATTCGACAATACCGTTAAATAATTTATGACTTCAGATCGAATCCCCGTTTAAATTTTATTAGATGGGACAGATTTATTGCCTCTAAGATACTTAAAAAAAGTTCTGCTTAGACAAAAACTTAATTGAATGTAGGTTTTTCCAAGTTTTAACTTGTTTTTTGTATTATAAAAGATTATTCTTAGAACAATTGCTATAAGTATAATAAAAATCTCTCGTTGCTCAAATTTATCTTCATCATAATATCGACTCGTTCTCGCTTTGAATGGCATTTTTATACCCGTCGTAACTTCTGAATCGAAAGTTTCGATTCAAATACATTTTTAGAATTTTAGAAAACTAAAGATACGAAGGCGAGTGATAAAAGCAAAATAGTGACAAAACCCAGTAATGGAAATGAAACCAAAATTGGGTAATGAACACGGAAAAAATAGAAGAAATGGAATCCAGAATCGAAGAACTGTGGAAAATGATGAAGAACATGGCGAAGACAATGAGATAGAAACTAAATCCGCTTAAAGAGCGTGTAGTAAGATACTGAAGACAAAATTACAGACATAAACTCCAAAATACGTTTGCTTAATTTCTCTCTGTAACTAAAAATTTGCTAAATTAAAATGAGAATCGTATTGTTTGGCTGTGAATTATTTCAATGGATGAAAATCTTTTTCAGGCTTAGTGAAGCACAACGAATGAAATCTAATATAAAGGGTAATATTCTTCCCTCGCTAGTCTTTGTAATTCTGTTATTTTCAATGTATTGTTTTTATTGTTTTCAAAAGTTTCAGTTAAGATTTAAGCGTCTTAAAAATAATGGTTTTGGTTGTAAAAACTAATATCGCTGTTTTAAGATGTCTAGCTAGTTCTAAGACAATAATATCGAAAATGGCTGTTTTTAGCGTCTTGATTCTGTCATTTTTGTCCCTTCTTCATTCGATGTATGTATGTATTTTGGGGTAAAAATCTATTGTGCCCCCTTACTTCTACTTAGTTTCCGAGGACAGTCTCTGAAACAAGTAGTACTATTTCCCGGAGGAATTTAGGACATCTGCAGGCTTCAACTTGGGTAAATGTTCCTCTTCTATCCAGTAATCTCCCAGGTACTGTGGTCTAGGATTCTGGAGTGCTGTGCAGCTGGAGAGTTTCTCCTTCCATGCCACAATATCATCAGCATTTTGAATGCCAGAGTCTCCTCGACGTCTCACCATGGCTTAGTGCATCTTCATCAAAGCTTTTTTGCAATGTTTTCAATAGTTTCCATTTGAGTTGAACTTATTTAAATCGGTTTTCCATAAACTCTCATACATCTCTCAAGGATCAAACAAAAAACCGGAAGCTGGCGCATTACCGGGTACAGATTACAACCTTTTTGTTGTAGTTCAGGGGAATGCGGTTGTTTCTCAACATTGTTGACAAGATTTATGGGTATTTTATCGAAGGAGAGTGTATTTATTTTCTCCAGACTATATTAAATGTAATACTTCAAAATTACATAGAATATATGGGATGCTACAGCCATGATAAAACATCTCCCCGACAGATTTATTAGGTTTTTAAAAGGTATAATAATTTTATGTGTTCGGAGATAATATTAACAGATACTTTATACGTTATTTTGGATTTAATTATTAGCATAAACTTTGAACCAAGATTAGTTGTATTTGTGTGGGATAAAAAGCATTTTTTAATGCTTGAAAATAATTTATAGCTTTTGAAAAACAAATTTTTTTATATTCTAGTCACTTAGTGTGATACAATTCGGATTGAGGATGGCACAGACAATGGAAAAGAAAGTGAAGCTGGTCAGAGAGAATGCTAAGGAAGACACTGAGGATAAAGGAGAGATAAAGGGAGATCCCAAAAAGAAGAAAATCATTCATCCAGGTGAAGCTTGGAGCTTTTTGAGCTGGAATTGAGCTCCAGAAGCAACCATGAGGCCACATCGGATAAAATGAATGGTTGGGAGTTTTAGAAGGTTCTTTTCGAATGTATCACGCCTTGAAGAGCTTGAAAAGAAATCAATTTAATTGAATAGTAATTTTATTCATAACAAAATTTAACTAAAATATAGATATTCAATTACATTTTCCTTCAATCGAAAATTAGGTTTTTGTCGAATGAAAAAACTATTATTATTATCAATATTTAATGGATAAATGCCCAGTTAATATTTTTAACTATCGACATAATATTAAATATCGATAATATTAGCATACTTTAAATAATATATTTATTTTTTGTTTCCATGTAGGAGTAATTAGCTTTAAAATAATATACCATAATAAAAATCAAAATTGCTGTATTTTATTTGGAATTAATAAAATATTGAAAACAATTTTGTGCATTTACTAATTTTTGGTTGTATTACAGACTTATTTACTTTCTCTTTTTTCCTCCAAACTCCTACTTTATATTCAACCAAAAAAGATTCTTTCAAGAAACTGGCAAGGCATAACAAAATTTGCCTCGAATAGGTGTGGGTCAACCAGGAATTGAAAGTAGAGATAAATTTGCAACGCTAGACTCACGAACTCCTCCAACTTGATCTAAACCATCCTGTTTGGGGACAGAGAGCTGGAATAATAAGCCAGGTCAAAAACAGGCGAGTGAATTGGAAGAGTAAAGACTTGGCGAGGTTGAATACTTGACTGGAGGACTGCTAGTTCATCTAAAATAGCAGATACCTGAAAGTTTGAGTACTGGTCGCAGCATGAAATGAAAAACATCAGCAAATCCCTCGAGGATACTAAATATCACAATATAATCCTGTATACAAAAAAATAATGTTTTTGAATATTATAGCGTCTGGAGTTTTGGGATAATGAGAATGTCGGTAAATTTGAATCCGAAAACCTTATAGGCCTAAGGCAACTCAACATTAAACATAATGAAAATTCCAACCACGGCTGTTTGTGAAGTTTAAAAGACCCTTCCTAATCCCATCTGTATTGAGGATAATTAGATGAACGCTATCCACTAATGAAGTGATTTTTACCTAATCTGCAATTTGAGATGAAATAAATAATTATGGAACTTTGAAAATTGGAGTTAACTGTCTAAAAGTATAGGTTGATTAACCTTTTTTTTTCTTTAATTCAGTTTACAAAGGAGTTTTCCTTGATAAAAAGAGAGTGAATCATTAAATGAGAGAGCAGTTATGAATTTAGAATTAAAAAAAAAGTTCATAGGTGGTTTCAATATAAAAATATATTTCTAAAAGTAAAAATCATTTCAATAATGGAGTAATTCAACGAAAACTCTCTCGTGTTGCGTTTGTTAGTAAATAAAAGTTATGGCATAGGCAAACGATTCTTCATTGAATTGTATCCTAACTGTAATTAACGTGTTCACACATGCTGGAATGAAATTGCAAACGCTACGTGTATAAAACAGTAGTTAGAGATGCACTCGTAAATTTCAAAAGTCATTGTTTGGATACAATTTGATTCTACTGAACAACTCGCTATTGTTGATCGACTGTTGTGTATATACACGCTTCCTAGTTCTTTTTGTCTGTCGATATATACTTCCGAAAATTTCTTATTCACGCTTATTGAAGAAAAACTTCGTATGAAAGTAGAAAAATCTACAATAAGTGGCTACTTTTATCGATCTGGACTACTGTGGTTAATTTGAAACAATCAAAATATAGTAAGTGATACATTTTAAGCACAATTTTCAAAATTAAATTTGTATATAACCTCTCCTAGATGCGCCCTTCCCAGAAGAACGTGTTGAATATTTTAATGATAGCAAGCCTGAAGGATGCAATTTACCTCTTGAAATGTAGCAAATATGTGGAGTTTCTCTAAGTATAGGAAATGTTAGAAACGTTCGCTAAAGAGTATAAAATTATTTAGATCAAATTCTACAGAAATATGCAAATGATCTTTTGTACGAACAACAAAATTGCCTCTATTGTGTTCTATTTATATTGTAAATGCGTGAGTTGACAGATAATTTAGTGAGTTTATACACTGGAGAAAATTGTTAAATTTTCAAATGCACGGTTGGTTTGGGTCCCAATTTTTAGAGCTTGGTGTGGCTCGAAAACAAGGTGAGATTTTTCAAAACGTCAAAATTTACTGTAGACAGATCCTGGTGAAAGATGAGAAGGGAAAAAAAGGTTGTGTAACCAAGCTACTCATACAATATTTTATACACAAAACTGTTGGCTCCTGAACTATAAAACGTATGAGAGACAGATTTTATTCACCAGTCTCGACAGTATAACAAAGCGTTGAGGATGTCAATGGGTTTCGGACATTTAATATACCTCCACAATTGCGGAGACAGCCATTATACCGAGACAGGATTATAGTTTAATCGCTTCACTTTATAGTTATCATTGTGGAATGTTTCCAAGTTTATTTTCTAGCTGATTTTTAACAAATTTCAAGAAGAAACCTCCATCCATATTTTCTCCAACTGCACAACACTCCAGAATCCTAGAGACAGTACCTGGGAGTTATTATAGAAAATGCAGAGGTGAATAATCTTATTAAAAGTTACCTGTTTCTCATTTAAAATTATCCTGGAGTAAAAAATGAATTTATCTGATACTTTAGAACCTCGCCATATATATTGATTCTTTGATTTATTAGTAGTTTCACTAATATTTACAAACGCGCCAGCCTATAGCAAGTCATCACCAACAAGGATGGATGATTAAACATTGTTCTGCAATGCATTTAATTCCGAAACAACAATATGATAATTAATTAAGTCTAGAACGCGGTTTGTTAAAGAGAATTCATAAAGAGTATGACAAATAACTGGATTATGTTACGATATATCAATAAAAATTCGGTTAATTTACAATTTATAATCATGAATTCAATTAGCGTGATAGTTGAAAAAATAATTATTGGTTTGGATAAATTTAAGGCTTGTTCTAAAAATAATGACGAGTGAAAAAAAAAGCCGTTAATTGGTGAAAGCTAAACTAAGCCAGCGACTATAATGAGAGTCATTATAAATTTTATGGAAATCAGTTTATAATTTTATATTAAATTCACTAAAAAGAATATATGCCCTTTCTACGTGGTGTAAATACATTTTCTCCACGACTCGATAATAACGCACAAATTTATTTTTACATATTTAGCTACATAATTATATTCTTCACACCAGTGAATAATGAAAAAGAATTCACTCTCGTTAGCCAATCACATTCTATTATTATCAGAATTAAAATGAATAAATCAAATCGTCTCTTTTAAAACGTCAAATACCAAATAATGCAAATCGATTCTGACAGCGCGTCGTTTGAAACGTCAAAACAATGATAGAATCATAATTTTACGTATTATTTAGAGAAAAAATGGACAACAGTAATTATATTTGGTTATAACTCCCAATTATCATTTATAAATGTAAGGGTTTCGATTAATACTGTATGTTACGTATCCCTTTTTGAAAATAAACATGCTCTAGAGCCTAGTGGTGGAAATAGTAGACTCTGGCGCGGACGATTGGGGTTCGATCCTCACTGGAAGCTTTCTTTTTCTAGTCAAATTTGAGACAAAAATTGAAAGGTAATTGACATTATACACAATTTCAATGCTAAAATATATTACAGGGGTATTGCGCTCACTACCCAACACCTCAAGTGTAAGAGCTATTCTTATACACCACAGCAATTTTAAACGCAACACGCGAAGCGTTTACCCTGCCTGTTTTCCCTTATCATGTATTGAAATATAATTGTTTTGAACTGAAAAGACGGTTTTGCGAATAATTCCACATCTAAGCCTATGAAAAGCTCACAAATGAAAAAAAAAACTCAACAGGACACAAAACATTTGACATTTCCCCTAGAAACAGTCGGAATCGGTGTCGTTAGCCATTAGGCGCTTTTTCCAGTTTTTCCGTGACTGAAATACGTACCGCGGAAGCTGGGAAATGGGCGATACTTTGTAAGAGATGACATTTTCAGCGGAAATATGGGTGAGTCATGCGAAACAATGTGGTCAGTTGCCAGTAAACACTATGGATTAGACTAGTAGACGCGGATGGAAACTTCAACCAAGTTTTTTGTTTTATTCACGTGAATTGTTTCAAATATAATGCTTTTGTTCTATGCGGGAAGAGAATTTTCAGTTTTTCAACTCGATTTTAAAATTTTTAACCCACCATTAAAGGCAAATGTCATTTTGAAATGATTTAGCGTTTGCTTGATTGTTAAACATCTGTCAATGAAACAAAAATCTATTGGGAAAAGTAGAATTCGATAGATGGCGCTCTGAAATGTCAATGTCATCTTAGCAACGAGTAAAACAAATCAGCGTATTAAAAGTACGTTTCGTTTTTACAGATTTCACCTTCAGCTTATTATTTTTCAAATTAACCTCAAAAAAAAATTCACGCTTTTTTTTCGAACTCTCGCAGTCAAAACGAGATTTACTGCGGGTATACAGTTATCGACTTAAATCCAAATTGAAAAAAACAACCCCGAGCTCGATTTGAAAGACCTTTCCGTGAACCTGAAATAAAAAGAAAATGCGATTTTCTTGTCTGATTCGCCCCGAGCGAAATCACATGATATTAGCGCAGGTGGGTACATTACCAACATGTGGTGTAATTCGCAACGATAAAATCATGAAAAAGAAACAGAAACATAGTGGAAAATTAGCAACATAAGCAACGCAACGATGCAGTCGAGCCGGGAAATTGGTATCACTTTAGTAAAGAGAGAAATTATATTAACCGATAATGTTTTCATCAGACGCTGGTACTGCATTTTAAATTGCTTTGCCAAATGGATTAAAATTTAATATTATCTAGTAAATATTGGATTCCAAAACCCTATTGGGCGGAGTAGAATTCAATGAGACCTCTGGCGGAAAAAATTGTAATTGTTGCAACGATTGTCATCATTTCTGAGGTTATATTCTTATATAATCAGAGATATTATGGAACAACAAAGCACAATCAAAGAATAAGCAAACGTTTCACAAAACACACACAGCAAAATAAAATCACTTAAATATCAAAGAACTTATACGACAAATGATTTGTTTTACTCGTTGCTAAGATGACATTGACATTTCGGAGCGCCATCTATCGAATTCTACTTTTCCCAATTGAAAAGTAAGCAAGGAAAACTCTTTAAAAAGGACTTTCCTACCCGACTTAGAACTGCTCTAAACTACAAGTTGTCTTCTTTGCTCTACAGCAATTAAACTGTCATCTCTTACAGAGCTTCACTTTGAGCTAGAGCCGGTTGGAAGCGAAATGTAAGATCTTGTTTCGGTATTTAAATTATCGTAATAGTCAACTTTTGCAATTACCCGCTATATATGTTATATCTCCTAGTGAATTATAGGGTAGTATATAATGTTTTGGAGTAATTTGCTTTAATTGCTTGAGATTATCAAGGGTCGCGGACGACAATCTTCCAGACAACAAACTCGGGCTCAAATAGGACCTCCTATTTGTATTGAGAAAATCTATACAGGGTGTACAGAAATATTATGACCACCCAAACTACAACTATTCTTCAGACGAGTAAATTATAATAAATTGTCCACAATGAACCTCATTTTTTCCACAAGCATGAACTTTTTTGAGCAATTCCACTTTATTTAAACTCTTTATCGTAATAACATGCTACTGAGTGTTATCCAAAAGTTCCTCTCATGGAAGCTTACGTCCTTCGTGTGTTTTAAGGAAATCTATACAAGCAAAAACAAGTTCCAGTTTCGTAAAAGGGTATAAAGTGTTTAAAACATTGACCGAAATATAAAGAACATTAACGTGAATTTCAATCATGGTAAACAAACATTTTGTTAATACCACAGTATAATCATATTTCGAAACCAAGAGTGGAGTCTTCAGGGATTGTACTTCGCAAACTATAAAATGTACATTGTGAGAACAACGAAAGCCTACGACGAAAATTGTAAGCTGTAGCTTGTTCTTGAGCAACTAGGGAAATCTGTGATGGAGCATATTGTTTAAGAATTTTATACGTTCTAACGAAATAAGAACAGCGAGTTGAGTGTTTAGTTTATGGGTAAACTAAAATTACACAGGGTGGTCCAAAAGTATATAATTATAAAACGACAGGTAATTTGGATGGACAAAGATGGAGATTCATTCTCTGTTGCTGCTAGGTTTTGGATAAAGCATTTTCCCATTTCAGCTTCAGCTGCTTCAGAAGAAACTTTTAATTCTTATTGAAAGCTGCTCTGAAGGTTTTGACAGTGTGAGTTTGTCTTTGCATTGGTTCCAGTGTCAACCCAGATGAATTGCTCTCCACAAACTTTAGGGGGGAAAAGATAGATAATAAGATATATCAAGCGAGTTCAGAGACGTGTGAAATGTGGGAAACAATTTTTTTTAGGAGAAAAAGTAGCACTCACAGGTATTGTGATGCTAAAAAGTTTTTCAATCGGGCAAAAGGCATCGGCTTTGCCAGTTAATCAAGCCGAAGTAGAAGAACGTAAGACAAATGACTGACCGAGAAAAATCAATCCAGTCCGACCCTTTTGAGAATTGGAGCCGGAAGTTATTATTAACAATATACAAAGATAAATGAAAACTGTCACACCCTTTATTGTTACATAGTTATCAAAAATATTATGAACAAAATTGTGGAACCAGTCGATAATGTAGATATATTTCACATAGTAAAAGCTGAAACTATCCTTCCCATAAACGAAGTTGTAAAATGTCAAAATAAAAGCACATTGAATTAAATTCGAAATTCGGATGTTATTTCAAGTACTCAAGAAAATATACACGTTGAAACTTGTTCGTTCAAAGTAAACTGGAAATGTTCTGATAATTAATTAAAGAAGTATTTTGCGAATTGAGCAAGTTCTCTGGTTGTTAAAGTTAGGAAAGCACAGTATGCAAATGAGTTTTCGGTTTCTTCAGTTGGAATTGGTAAATTTATTTTAAATAACAAAAAATTCAAAGCAGAGTTCCGTTTGTAACATTTTTTATCTAACAAAAACAAGTTGACTCATACTCCTGGTTGGATTTTATTTAAAAATAAATAAAATTACTATAAAAATAATGTTTATCACTAAGAATAAATAAATAAATAATGACATAAGCGTGCCTATTAAAATTGAATTAAATGCATTAAAATATGGAGTTATCTGTGATAACAATTTGATTATTAGAGATAAACTGGCAGACAAATTATACCCAATATACAAGGTGTCTAGTAACTCACCACCCAAGCGAAAAGCAACAAAAAATCAGTAGCGTGCATGCTAGAAAATTACTATTTTAATTATGGAATTAGTTTTTTTTGTGGTGTATGATAAACAGTTTAAAATGACAGCTGTTCCAACATACTTCACGCAATTTTATTATACCCAAAACTAGTCAAAAGCAGCTAACCGCCTGATTTATATGCGTCCCCTAAACTAAACAACCCCCTCTAACGGTTTAGTTTATAATTCATAATATTTAATTTTCAAACTGTTGGGCCTCTATACAATATTGGTTCTATAAATTTATAACAGAATTACACTGCCAATTTCGAATGGGACTGACTAATGTTCAATACGCCCGCCATCTAGCGGATAATTATGTAAATACGAACGTTTAGCTCGATCAGTTTGTTACTGATCAATTTAGATCTAAATTACTTACAACATATTTGCATAAAGAGTTGAAATTATTTAACGGTTAGCGAATTGAGTTCGTAACCAAACAGATTTCAATTAATTGGTCAACAAAAGGAATTACCTTAACTGATATTGATTAACAATAACAATATATATTAGTCGGATTTCGATTTTGTATATCTCGCCGAACTCTGTAAACGATATTATTACAATTTATTGGTTTTAAGATTAAATTTCTTCAACTTCAACTAAACTAAAGTAAATGTTTCTCTTCTATCCAGTAATCTCCCAGATGCTGTGCTATAGGATTCTGGAGTACTGCAGTGCAGTTGGAAAGTATAAGGATGGAGATTTTTTCTTCCATGCCACAAAATTCTTCTACTTCCACTATTTTGAACTTTTTCAGGTGCCCATACAGGCGACAACGTTCAATTAGGATCCCTGTTAGAACTCTTAGCGCAGTCAGGTGACTATATTGTTCTCGCCTAGTTCATTGAGCTTGTCTAGACAGTTTTACACCTAGTAAGTTAGTGTTTTATTTCAGAATTTATCGGCTAGCCCGACTACATTAGCTTTAAAGCTCTTTCTCCCTAATTTAGTATATTTCGTAACCTTCTTTTATCTTTTAAATCGCCTTTTCCCTTCAATCGTAGTCGACAAAATATCCCAATTTAGCTATGTGTGCTTTTCATCACACATTTTCCACTTTTATCATAACACATGCAATTAAAAAATATTTTCATGTTTACGCAGCTCATGAGTGATACGGTCTGACTAATTTGACAGTATGTCACATCACTATAATTTAGTATAGTATAATTACGATTTTCAGCTCTCTTACGGGTACATTAATATAGTTAATTTTTCTTTTAATTTCCGCTCTAGAGATCGATTTTAAACTAACCGTGCCTCATGCCAACATAGAGTAAATCAAATCGGTTATAATGTTTACTGTTCACAGATATTGTGGCAATAAAATACGCAACAAAGCATAATAATAATGTCAACAAGGTCACTCGGAAAATTGTAATTTAACACCTCTTGAAATTGAGCAGCCACAGTATGTAACTTGAAAAGAGCATGTGCACGATATTGACATGTGGACAAAACCATTTTGGTAACCAAGGCAATTCACAACACCTGGGAATCCCCTGTATGGAAAAGGGAGAAGAGGGAGTTACTAGTTTCTGAAGAAGCCTCCATCCACATACTTTCCAACTGCACAGCATTCTTGGATCTTAGAGAGCACAGCACCTGGGAGATTACTGGATAGAAGAGTAGTATTTATCCAAGTTGAAGCCTGCAGATATCCTGGAATTCCTCCGGGAACTATGACCAAAGGAGCTACTAGTTCCAGAGACTCTCCTCAGAAACTTAGGAGAAGTAAGGGGGCACAATAGATCTTTCAGGTTTCAGTAAATGTTACCTCAAAATATATAAATACAACAATAGGATTTGGTGGACTGTACTTTCACATGATCTACCACCACATCTAAAGTTAGTTACTTATCATTTTAATCTCATGATTTCCATAAAAACTTACTGAAGGCACTTAAAAATTATCAAAGACAATTGTGAAGGGTCCCCTTTTCTTCGAATAATTTATTCTCCCATACATAACTTTTTTCTGATACGGCTATGCGACCTTTCGACTGAAAATCTCTTTCTTTTTACTTTCTCTCCAATGAACATTCAACATCGATTCACGGGCTATAATAATAAAATTTTTCCTTAACTGGCTTGTAAATCTTTTAGAATAATATAATGTCTGTTTTCCCAATTTTTTTTCTATTTAAGTTGAAATAATTTCGAAAATAATGATGGTGGAACATGTTCAGACTAGATTCAAGCAGACATTATTCACAAGGACTCTGCTTTTGAACGCGCGTTACATAATATACTAAATGTGAAGGTACAGGGTGTCCTATTCAACCGAATCAACATTGTTTTTGAATATAATTTGAACTAAAAGCAATAACTGATATAAATCGGAAATCAAATTATAATTTTTTTGAATACATCCATATTACCCAATCTATAAATATCCGAAGAAAAGATCTGGAATTCGGCATCATTTTTTATTACCCTCTTTATTGTCAAACTCAACAATAGCCTCCAGAGTTCTCGTTGTCGTCTCAAGAAGACATGTCATAGAAGGAAGGAAATGTACTTATTTGAAAGGAGACTCTTCTTTTCAGCAAAAAATCCCTCTTACACATTGATCATTTTATCTTTTCGGGAGGTTTGCGAGTCGGAGGGAAAAAATTTCAGTAGGTGTCTTCGCTTTTTGGAACCGGACGGATATTTTATTAATCTAAATGATCGCGGATTCAAAAATGATTTGAAAGTTTTGAAACGCCGAGTAATTGGGGCCATTCAATTCAGGAGACTCTGTTTCCATAATATCTTTTGTTAAAATTATTTCAAAAGAATATTTCTTTGAATAGCTGCGTTGGAAAGGTGGATTCAATATTCGGAGAATTGCTAGTCTTTAATTACAGGTTATATTGATAGGTTACCTTCAAAACAAAGCTGACTGGTGCTACCTAGACTCAAAAGGATTATCTGCTATCAACAAGGGGTCAATCACAAACATTTAGATTAAAGAGATGGCCATAAGTTCAAGGTGAGAAGACGACAAGGAGGACCGAAGCTGAGATGGTAAGACCAAGCTGGAGGAAATGCTTCTCAGTACAAGAATGGTTTTTCATTCTTTTTTTTTTTTTTTTTTTTTTTTTTTTTTTAATTTCTTAATAAAGAAATTAAAAAAAAAGAATGAATAATATACCACAAGGAACATACAGAAGATAAGAATGGTTTTATTTGTGATCAAAATAATGCAAAAGTGGTTAGATAAATATTATAAAACTTACTAGTAAAAGGTTCTAAGATGTCTTACCTGAAATAGAAAAAAATAATTAGTGACATTAAAATAACAATAATTAAAATGTGATAATTGTTGAAAGAAAAGTGGGATTATTTTAGGCAAACAAAGATAACGAAAGGGTTCGGTACTTTCAGTTTGGGAGCTAAATAAGCGATCCCGTTCGTTATTGAACTTGTAACAGTTCGGCAGTAGTAGCCAATGGGGTTAAATAGTATAGTAATGCTTCAAAGGAAACTCCACGCTGAAAACGAGGCTAAGTAGATTAGAGATAAGAGAGACCGGGGATAACAAAGGCAGACATTAGCAAAAGCCCTCTGAGAATTGTTTCAAAAGTTTACGAAAGTTCTTAACACCCTCGCTAACTTACCTTCCAAAGCTTTTCAAAATCGAAGATTCTAATGAAATAGTTGTAGGTGATTAATATTTAAAGTGCTGTTTTAGTTTCAAATTGGAGATTGAGAAAAATGTACTTAATGAGAGTAGGAATGATCTCAAAGTGAAGAATTCTTGAACCAAATTTTCCATAGATCAGTTAGTTGTCCCAAGCTAGCCATTATCCATGAAATTCACTCTTGTGGTTACTCCATTGTTTGTATAAATTATGTAAATTTCACAGTTACACTCACTCCAGAAGTTAGGCATTGAAATTGTGGAAATTTTAGAGACCCTTTGCAAAACAACTAAACAGGCCCAACATTTGCGGAAACAATAAGGATTTCGTTGTTTTGAAACTTGAGGCCAAGGATTAGCTAAATCACCCCATTATCATTACTTAACTAGTTTAAATCTTATTTGTTAACCCTTGTTTGTTTCCATACACGAAAAGGGATTAGAATGTGAGTAAACGTATATCAGAGTTACTTACAATATTCTCCTTGTTCGAGACTATGTATTTTAGTAGTTTGTATTGTAATATAGTTGGAAATATTAACATGTTCGTCTAGGATGGTAGAGTGAGATTTTACTGATAGCCAGGATCTGCTTAAAGCTACCAGCAACTACCAATAAGTCTAGAGAGGTAGATTAGCTGGTACAGCTGGTGGGAGATAAGTTCATCTCCAAGAGCTCAACATTGAACAATGAACTCCCAGCCAAAATAGAGAGCAGATTGACCCTATCTTAGTCCAATGGGATCTAATATGGGTGCCAGTAGATGAGGGAATTGCAGGTAATGAAATCACGGACCAGTTAGCCAAAGGAGACTCCACTGGTCTGGATCCAGTTCAACAAACCTGGATCATCACTACTAAACATTATTCCCTAAGCATCTGGACGTTGTCAGTTGTAGAAAGATTGCTACCTCCTCCCTCGGACTGAAGGTTCTGTGTTGTGGAGGACAAACCAGGTCACAATAGAACCAACAAAGGTCGCAGTGGAGGTAGCACCTAACCTAACCTCCTCCCCCAAAGACAAATATCAATAAAAAAAAGGAAATTCCCAATTCCAAATCAGTTCTATTCCTCTTTTATTAGAACGTAATTAGTTAGAAGTTAAATCCTTATCATCTTTATTCAGAATACAATATTTCATCATTATATGCTCTCTCTTTTGCAGATTCGAGTTCTAAAGGTAACTTTTTTTTTCTATTAATACTAATCCTTAATAAGCACATCATCCAGACGCCTAGGAATTATCGGCGAGAGAATCCCCGAAGCAGAATTTCTCCCGGTAGACCTCGACGTTGATTAATTTGATTTACGATGTGTTCTAAAACTTAGACGGGATCTTTTTATCAGGTGAGTGATGTTAAGGATGCAGAGAAAGATCTAAGTAAAAGAAGGATAGGAAAAAAAAGTATGGAAGCGTAGGGAGACTAATGGAAAATAATCAATTTTCTTTATCAAAATACGTATAAATAAATACACGAAGTTTCAAAGCTAATTGAAAAGTTGAGAAAATATATTTTTATACAGGATGAACTGAGCTGAACTTTGACACAGTTTCATCTGGTATTTACCCAGACCTCCCCTAATTAACAAGTGTAGAGATTCACCCCTAAACACCTTACTTGAACTTATATTTGATCGTTCAGTTTCTCAAAATCTTAAATTATACAAGAATTATAATAAATGGAAATAAACTGGGAATTCAAGACTCAAAGTTCTCGGATATCCTCGTCTAATCGACTCTGCGGCAGACTATGACAAACTTAGCGTCATAATCTTCGAAAACAGCACATTTTTTAATTTTTTTTTCCATTTTCCAACTTAATAAACTTTAATTTTCAATTTGTATGCTTCAGTTAGAACGTTTTCAACCACGTAATAAGAAGTTTCTTCGAATTAATATCTTCAGTCTTAAAAATTCGGAATCGACGATAAAGAATTATTGAAATAAATTAATTAAAATCACATCGAATACGAGATGTAATCATTATTTTATGTCAGAGGTGTATTCACGGTATTATAGAAAATTTTCGAGCTTCTAATTGAGAAACTCAGATGTGGTAATTTTACTAATTGGTAACTCCAGTATTGAATGTGGAAACTTTAATTGAAATCATTTTATTAAAATACAAGTAAAGAAAATGTACTTGCCTTTACAAATTTTGCAGCTTTATTTACTTTCAATCTAATTATGGTGAATTTTGAAACTGAGTTTTATAAAAACACTTTTCTATTATTTTTATAATTCTTAAGTCCTTCCTCAAGAGCTGGGATAGGAGTGTTCAGGCTCTGGAAACTTTGGAAAAATCCTGACCATTTGAAAGGTCTAGTAGGGCTTAGAAAGATTCTTCTGGAGCATAAGTCAAAGTACGCCTGAATGGGTATCTGAAAAAGCTCCTCATGTTGAGGAGGCGTTAGAAGAAGTGGGTATTGGTAGGGATGTTTTGAGACAAAAAAATTTGGGCAGTTCTTCAGAGTCGATAAAGACCTCTGTCATAACATAACCCCTTTTCTAGTTCAACCCACAAGAACCTCTGCTCTATCCATACAAGCCGCGCGTAAACAAAGTTTCTTTTTGTTTAGGACTCAACTGTTTACTTTTAACATCCATATTTTGTTCAATTATATCAACCAAACAAATATAGTAAATAGTGAGGTTATCGATGAATTAAATGTCTGTCAAAATTTCTACAAGTTCATTGGTCAAGGCAACTGGCAACGCTGTTCCCCGATTTTGCTTCCTCATCGCTAATCTCCGGTACTTTTCATTTTTCAAGAATATAACGTTTTTTTATTGGGGAGTTGAAATGAGGGAGCTCTCACTGGGAGCACTCCCTTCTCGTTATTTCAAGAATAGGCGTCCTGAATCCCAGAGTCTAGTACCTGGGAGATCACATTTTCCTAAGCTAAGGCCTTCGGATATCCTAAACTTCCTCCGGGAAATAGGACTAATAGAGCCACTAGTTTCTGAGACTCTCCTCAGCAACCAAGTAGAAGTAAGGGGGCATCATAAATCTTCAAAGTCAAGTGAACCTCAATAATACATACATACATACATTCCTCAGGAGCTATTCCCTCATAATATGATTGTTGACATTTGATATTTGCAATGATGTTATATGTAATTATCCTCAGATAACCCTCATTTTATTGACCAACTTTCCAAGTTTATTGCTATAATGGAATACTGTTGATAATTAAAATGAAATTTCTCTCGCCTTTTGGTGAAAGCCACACATTAAAATACAAAAAAAAAACATTACTTTTTATTGGGAAAACATTTTCAAGAGGAAAAAAGCAATTTTAATCACGAATTCTTTATGCTCCATCGTAAAGCAAACTTTTTTCTACCTAACTACGTTTAGTATATGGCATATTGAATTTTCATGCGCCATAAACAGTATAAAAAGACTTTTTTATTGTTGATTATAATACCAGAGATCCTTTTTTTACTCTCAAATACTGTTTGCTTATCAATTTATATACCATTGTTGTTTTTCTTTCAACTCTGTAAGCCGCTGAATACGTTACCACAAGCTAATGTCAATCTATATAGAATGAAACTAAGGAAATGGAGTCTGCTATTGTGGTTGAAGTTCTTACACGACAGAAGATGAAGTTTTCAGAGGTTGTTAACGATCAGAATCAAATTTTTGGTAAAATATAAAAGTGTTACCATTAAAAAACCTTTTGTTATAACTATAGCTTCAAATTTGTTTCAAAAGTCGACACGATATGGTGCCGATCACAGTCTGCTGTTCAAAGACTCATCGAAAAACATCGCGAATTTCTCCCAGCAATAAAGTTTCATTGGATCACATTGCGTGTTCTATTTGTGGTACAAAACACGCTCCAAATGCGATTTCGATGGCCTCACAATATGGCTACATTAGAAAAGTTTCTATAACAATGTTATATAGAAAGTATTTTGCAGTTATTATTTCCAGTTCGAAGAAACCTGTAATTTTAATACGAAATATCGATAGACGATTTTCAAAAAGTGATACTATAAAAAATACTTTCTCTATCACCGCTCCCATACTATTTAAGGTGAGAAAACATTTTGTATGCCACAGATTCATCAATGTTTATCCCTAATGTACCAATTCGAAACCCAGAAACCACACACAGGTTGATGTTAGATATTTATAAATATCCTTTCGATGGTTTGAAACGTATCTATACGTTTGAACCGGTTCAAACAAGCTCTAACTACAATTGTACAAGCAGCAAACCCTCCCAATGTCAAGGCAATTAAATGGAATTGGTAGCGAGCCAATGTATTTGGTGTACTCAAATATGCTATTACGATGATTATTGGGATTTACCGTGTTTGAGGTCTGAGTGAGTTTTCTATTAGGCTTTGAAGCCATTATTATCACCTTGTCGTAAACAATGTAGAAGTGTTGATCAGGATAAGGTCAAGTACACAGACAATCAGATATATTTTGCTATCAAATCCTTTATACCCAAAGAGAGTGTATTATTTTGTCAAATGAATCCTAGAATAAACCGTAAACAATAATGATTATTTATACAATTTGAAATCCAATGACTGTTTCCATGTATTATTTAGATACCAATTAGGAGCAGAACGTAAATTTCAACGTCTTTGTAAAACGAGTCGCTTCGCGTTGAATGTGTTGACTGTATAACTATAATAATATGTTGCCTTTGGTTCCAGCATCTAGGATTTAATTAAGAAACATCTGCAGTGAAAAGTAAAATGTAGGTACAAGTGACACCGGAGAATTTCGTGTTATAAGAAAAGAAGACAAATTTAAAATCTGTCGTAATTTTAACAAAAAATTGATTAATTAAACAAAATAGATGCTGTACTTCTATTAACTATTCTTCATTCTACATATTTAGAATGTGCATTGTCAAAATTCCAGCCACATTAAGTCTATTCTCTACTAATTGACTGGATTCCAGGTTCATTGGAGTTAATACTAATTAATTAGGGAGATCCAGTTTTGGCTGGAATATAATTGAGTGCATATTAGCCATCATTTGAGATTGATTATTTAATTAGAAAGTCACAAATTGTATTTTGACAAAAATCAGACTACAAATCATTAATTTTAAATGTATTATTTTATAAATATCATGTCGACACGGATATAGATTCATGTAACTGCTGTGTTATATCACAAAGCTTTGCTCTATACAATTAGATACTAGTCCTGAATCAACAACAATGTTTTGGCTTGAATTTGAAAGCAGTTTGAATTGCAAACTCTGATTAGCCAGTCATACGTTTTGGTTTACATAAATAAATATAGCCATGTGGAATTTTGTTCACATTAAATATTGTTATTGAAGAGTTTAAATGCTCAAAGTTGGTTTAAATGAGCAATATGTCATTTTCAAGGTCATGGACTACTTAACGTCACCAGGTGACGTGTACCTACTTCCAGCCTGTTCAAGTGGGTCCAAAGAAGTCGAATACTAACTTATTTTAAACCTTAATTACTTATACCCACTTCAAAATATTATTAGGTAGCTTTGGATGATTCTGAAAATAACCCTAAACTTTAACAGCATGGCAGAAGACTGTTACATTCACAATAATTAACGTCCTACCCACTGCGAAGCCATTATTATTTAAGGTGAGAAGGACTCCTGAAGTTATAAGGGTTAACTTCAAGGAAGGAAGGTTTGAGTTTTGAATGATGTTGAAGTGAATATTTGGGAAAAAAATGCCCAGGAGATTGTCTTTGACATATCTTATGCTTTAAATTACGTATCAGGATGAAATTATTTGAATGAAAATGTCATTTGGATTGTGTTCAGAATCTATGGATTGAAAACAGACAGTGTACGTGTAAGTCAAACGCTTCTCGTGGTGCGTTTGTGAACGATGTGGTGTAGAGTGCATATTTTGTCAATTTTAGCTGAATAATAACAAATAAAGGCTGAACTGTAATTGAAAAAATTCAATCACAATCTGATCGTTTTAATAATTTTCAGCAAACACACCTTTTTTTAAAAATCGTCATCAAAGCAATATACCAATCAGACCTTTCCAATTTCGAAGTTGTTTTTCCTTCGGAATATAGTTAAGGTTGTTCAGCACAGAGGGCGTCGAAGTCGAATAGTCAGCAAATCCCTAATTGCGGACCTCGTTTCGCGCTACAACAAATAAAAACTTTTTTTTTTAAGTTGTCTTGATTGGACCAATGCCTTCTGGCACAAGGTATTTTTCCACAGTTTTTGCTACTTTCTTATTTCACCATTAGTACAAAGAGAAAACGGAACGTTCGGAATTGATAAAAACTTTAATACCACGTTTTAGTAGAGGGCGAACGTAATATTGTTCCCTTGTTCACCTTTCAGAGATGTAATTTCAAAGTTGGTAATCAGGTAAAACGTTAAAGGAACTAGTGATTATCATTTGTAAATGCAATTGGAAAAGATTTTGATAAAAAGCAGAGAAATACATTTAAAAAATGAAAATAATTAAAACCAAAAATGGAAATATGACGCACTAACAGTTGGCAATTGAAATTAAACTACAATCATCCATATAACCAAGGGAATGTTTCGGAAAGTTCGAAACAAAAGCATGTGGTAGACTGATGATAAAATAGAATGATACTGAAAAGCTACGTTGTCTTTAGCTGTTGTAGGATGAATGCGGGGAATAGTTTTGCTACAAGACGAGATAAAATGGGTCTCACGTTTGTCGAGAAAATGCGAAACGATACAGACGAGAGGGACAGTTAGAAAACGTATGAATGATGATTTTTGTAAGCTTGAAAACATAGAATCGCGAATCAAAATCGTTTTTGGGCATTTTATGAATAAAAAAGCTAAAGCGAAAAATTGTAACCTCACAAATAAATTTTGAATTCACAAAAATATTAGAGACGTCGCAGAACCAAATGAAACGGAAAAAATTATGTCTTTTAATGATCTAAGTTTGGAAACATTTTTTCCTCATATCTCGCTTAAGTTCCAAAGTTTCCAACTAGAACCAAAAGTGATAAGTGCGTATAGCGATGTAAACTGTAATAAACGACACAGCATGCAAAAATTTTGTACAATCTTAGTGGTTGCATGACAAACAATTATAATAAGATAACAGAATTCCTAACACATAATTAATGAAGCTCTAATATCAGCGTGGAAGTGTCTAAATTGTTAGGAAATCTAGGCATACCGATCTCATTCACAACACGCATTCCAAGCCGAGATTATATTATAATTTTCTGGATAATAAATTATTCCTTTTCAGTCTAACTTAAACTTATTTTAATGGCTGAACCTGAACTTTGAACAAAAGAAGAGTTTCATATCAATCATGTCATATATAGTATATGTACTGTATACATTTTCGCTGACAGGTACACTCAATTTGTTATTGACTGGGAAAGGGAGGAAAGCCATGAAGATCAGTTGTCTTAATGTCATATTTTGTTGATGATAATTGTTAAATCTTAACCTATTATTTCTATTTTTATGCTTGAAGATAGTTATATTTCCTCGCAATGTTTCAAGGAAATATATGGTTGGTAGGATCATGGAACAAAGAGAGGAAGATGGATATTAATAATATATACGGTTTTTGATGTAAATAGACTCAATTTGCTAGTGACACATTCCATTTACGAACGTTCATAAATTTACAGAGCTGACATAACCGATAAATATGTATGAAATATTATGCCTCACACACAAAACAGCTTTTTATAATACGATTTTTTCGCATGTGTACCTTCCTCTGCCCAGCTGGAAGAAGAAAGTGTTGTGTTATACAGACTCAAGTTTCTTTAATAAAGTAAATCGTTGTCGGTAGAGGTCGGGTTTGCTTTTTTTATATCGACAAAGCACTTCAAGATGAAACTCAATCAACTGCCGAGCTTGAATATGGAAGGAATAATGACTAAAAATTTTTCATAAAGAATACATTTTTGGAACCTCAAAATAAAAGATGACGACTTCCTTATTCGAAAGTGGTTCACCATGTATCTGTACCTGTAGAGGGTGGGTGTAGGATCATAGTACTGACCCTCCTACTTACAAGGAGTTGTCCTCCAAGGTCCATCCTGTCCTTCCCAGGTCACTAGAAGACATCTCCTTTATATCGACAGCTGTAGGCCAAGAATCACCGAACACACACTCTTTTATTGACATTCTCATAAGACAGTTTCATCTTCCTGTTCACACATCCTGCATAGAGTTGTTTCCACTAGCCCCTTAGTATGGAGGTGTTTCCTTAGTTGACAGTGGCCAGTCAGAAACCCTACTGTTGAACGTAGGTTTTTCCTGATTATCGACAAATATTTCTTGGACACCAGCTTCCCAGGTTGGCCCAGGGTAATCCTGGTAAGACTGCATCCTTTGGTTCCATACCATCTTTTAAAGGATTGAGCTTGGAGCTCTGCTCTGGTGTTAGCTAAATTTTGGCGTCTTGGTGCCCCGATATAACACAAATTGATTCAACCGAAAACAACATCATCTTACTCATTATCCAAATAGATTCGACTGGAGTTATGTAATGATAATTTAATCAAAGGAACGTATGCTGGATTTTAATTAAAAGTGAAAACCTGCACATTTCATTATACTTATGAAACAGCTAGTTGCAATGTATCTAACGACAAGTCTCTCAACTTAATTAGAAAAAAAAAATACTGTTTAGAGTATTAGTTAACGTGAACGAGGGAATCATTCAAATAGGAGGAATTTTTTTAATATTTAGAAAGCCTTTCATCACGTGAAACATTTTTTTTAATATCATTATCATGTGCTTTATAAAATAACGACGATAATTTAAACATTTCACTTAAGCTTTCGCAGGCAAGGTCACCTGGGAGATTGATGGATAGAAAAGGAACATTTACCTAAAAAATATAGCAGCTAACTCTTTACCAGAATTCAGTTCGATCCTGGAAGAAATGACATGCTTATCCCTATGAAAATGTCACCATATCTCATTCTAAACAAGCTAACTACCTGAAATTTTCACCTGGGGATCTGCTCCGCCTAATTCTGTTGGAAGTTTCATATGTTTAAAACGTTTAAGGTGAAATTAAAACACCGGGAGGCATTGTAATTGGGTTTAAAGTGTGAAACTTTGTTTTGGAAAACTTTCAGTGCGTTCGTACTTCCATTCAGTGCTTATCGTATTAATAATCAAATGAAACTTTCAGTTATGGTGTTTTATATAATGCGGTGACATAATTTAAAAGCCTACTGAAGATGTAATCTTTTATAAACATGATGTTAACAATGGTAAAGCTTTTTGTAGCAGAGTCGTTTGGATTAGGGATAAAAAAATTTAATTTTGTACAATTTTTCAAGTATCTTTGAATGGTTCCGGTGATATTAAAGTGGATTTAGATTATCGATTATATCACGTTATAAATCTTGTATAGCGTAGCAATTAAATTTACCAAAATAACCGCACTGGAACAATTTTGAATCAATACTCAGAGCCATCGACGTGATTTAAATCGAATTGGAGTTATTACTAATCTGCAGTTAAACATTTGGAACGTTTTAACATCATGAATGCAGTAAAAAGCAATGAAAAAAATAAAAATATCTATTATAGAAGGTGAAAAAGGTAAAGTTATCAATATACTTTTATGAATCTCTATTTTTTCATATAATTCAAAAGCTCAATACGATACAGTGAAAGCTTTTAAAACTTTTTCATTAAGTAAAAAGCAGGTCGAGAATATCTCACTTTTATAGCTTTTTTTTAGGTTCGTTTAACTAGTAATAATAGACAATGAAGCTTCAAAAAAAAATTAAGGATCTAAATAACATCATAAAAGCAGATGAGTAGCAGCAATTTGTTGTAAAGTGCAATTGCAAGCAAAATCCCTTGCATAGTCTTAATAACGATGCTTTAAATGTAGTTTTCGAGTTTTTCACTTTAAAGAAGAGTACAAAGACGATGTTTTTTAAGGAACTAGAACATTTTTTTTTTCTTTTTCCAAATAAACTTTCATTTCCCAGCATCCAATTGAACCCCAATTAGACCAGGGTAACCACTTTTGAAGGTTTCGGCACTGGTCTAGATTTGCGAAAGAGACTCTCAAGATTTAAGAACAAAAAAATGATCAGCTTAAAATATTCGTCCTTTGTTATGGGTTTGTTTCCAAATGCGACCCGTAAATAACGGAGCAAGTGGCGAAGGAAACAAGACAGGGACGCTTATACAGTTTGTTTTGTTGATATTATCCTTCTTAATGGTTCGCATCGCTTGCCGCGTTTTTATTTCCAGAACAGAGGACAATGTTTGCTTTTAGTTAAGATATATGATATTTGTGAACGGCTTTTATAAGAGCAGACTTGCATTGTGCGTTGGTATGATATGAAAATACGTTTTTTTTTTATCATATCCGCAATACGTCGGCGACACTGAGAAATTGTGATGATGGTATCACTTTTTTGGTACGTAGAAAAGGAAATATTAATATATTCTCACAATTATTCATAGGTACAAATATACAGCGAAGAAATACGTCGGATTTTACATTTATTTTTCATATATGAATTTTCCTATTTTGTCTTGTTAACGTTTTCTTCCTATGTTTATGTATTCTTGTTTCTTACTCTGTAAACTTTTCTTCCAGTTGCTGCTCTTCTATAAATCCCAATATTGACCCCATTCCCAATTCTTTCCTTATTTTGTCCTTCCCAATCACTTCTTAATTCTTTCTTGTATCTCCTTTCACCAGTATCTTGGTTTTATTTGTGTTGATTTTAATGCTCTCTCCTTCCATCATATTTTCCCATGTTTATATTTTCTTTAAATCTATTTCCACTTTTTTCAATTAGTAATACCTCATCTACAAAGTACTCTTCAGCAATTTCGACTCTTCCTAGATCTCTATAACCTACAAATGCTCATCTCACAAACACAGTGTTTGCAGAAAGTTTAGAGACTCTCAAGATACCCAGATCTTGTCGTTACACACCCTACGTTTTCTCAATGTCTTCTAAGTGAGTCTCCTGTCAAGGATGACTTCGAGGTACTCTTCCTTTTCACCACTTTACACTCTCTTCTTCAGAGACTGAATATTAACCAAGTACGGGGTACTAAACCTATTGCATTATTAAAAACTATTATTCTCATATCCCTGTAAGAAAATTCCTACTATTCGTCTATGAGGTTCCATCATATCTGCATCCCAGACCTCAAGTTACTAGAACATATTTATGATGTTTTGTGTCTACGCTTTTAGTCATTATTAAAAAGTTGGCACGCTGCATTCTCCTATTATCATCCCGGTTTTCTATTCATGGTATATTCTAGAAATTGTGGCGTACACATGGGCATGCGAGTGCTTTACAAAAGTGCTTCAAGCTATCTCGATTCAGTGCTAGGTTATGTGATTACCTCACAAAAGTCCACACGCTGAACAGAACTTCTCCTTTGTCGATAAACTGGAGACGATTCAGAATTTCTATTCTATATTAATTCTAAATAAATATGGAAATTCGCCTGAACATTCTGCATCACCGATTAGATTCGAGAATATTGGAATTTAATATGAGAAAACCGAGAGGTAGCTCAAAATTCAATAGTTCTTAGTCTTATAGTGTTGGTATTTTGGTTCCAAACAACTATTATTCGATTAAAGTTATTATTTATTATATGAACTAAAATATAAATTTAAAAACTCGGAACTAACGAGATTACTGCAAATGCAAAACTGCTAAACAATAAATTCAACTACTTGTATAGAAATAACAATAACTTTTGTATTAAATGGTACCAGTTGGCTTATATCGCTGTTTTTCCCTGGATCAGTATATTTTGGGAAAATTTATAGTAGAATTAAATATATTAAATCTTTTAAAATGCAATTAAATCACAAAATGTATACATATATAATTAAAAACGTCAATTAGTTGTGTTATATACTTAATAATAGTTGTACTGAATGATAAACTGAATAAACTTGAACCCCATCAATTTATACGACAACCATGTTTTTTTTTAATACAGTATGTCCCTTTCCATAATCATTATAGAACACTGAAACATTGATTCGAATCTCTGCGTTCTTTTGAAGATTCAGACTTATCCAGAAAATTTAAATTCGATTTAAGAACGAGGAAGAGAAAGAAATGTGACTAGAATTTCAATAAAATAACATTGATCTTTTCAAAGTTTGCTTATCTAAAATGCTTCAAAAGAATAGCGGTATGTTGCATTTCACTTACAATATTTGATATATTGTGGCATCTGGTTCAT
This sequence comes from Galerucella nymphaeae, assembly GCA_963978555.1. NCBI lineage: Eukaryota > Metazoa > Arthropoda > Insecta > Coleoptera > Chrysomelidae > Galerucella > Galerucella nymphaeae. The sequence goes on from OZ021713.1 coordinate 17,309,594, forward strand.
TTATTTGTCGAACAACTGCTGTCGAAAGAAGATTCAGATAGACAAGCAGGAATATCGAGTCAAAGGAAATATATTCGAAAGCGGAATCGACAGTTAAATATTAAGAATTTTCTTGGCGACTACAAAATAACACTTTTATTCACAGAACTATAAAGTGCGAAACAGTTGAGATACAATCATCAATCAGAAATAATGTATGCTAAAAGGTTATTAGGAAAGCTGGACATTCTAGAAAACAGAAGCTAGAAAAAATCAACACCAAAATATAGATAAATTGTTACAAGAAGCTGGGAATTGACAACAGGAAACACTACAATGGTAAAGCCACCATAGGAACTTCTCCTAACTTCAAAAGCACCAGGTCAAACTACCTCTCCACTCAGAAATTTTTCTTGGCTGTCTTCGCATTGTTAGCCTGGTGCCTGAGGTTTCTCCAATAAAATGGGCGTTCTTGAGGGATTTCAGAGAAAGTATAAGGAAAAATCGACAAAGTTATAGAAGCCATGAAAGCAGAGGATCTTTACTAGACCCAGAACACTTGGAAAGAATATATTTGGATAATGGAGTAGAAAGCTTAGAAGGAATAAGATCCAGAGTGGAAAATAGTTATGAATGAGACTCCAAGCAAGTTGAAAATAAAAAGCATACCATGAAAATACCAATAATAACGTTAAATGTTTCTGTCTATGTAAGGATATTGTTAATACATATTTTGAAAGGTAGTAATTTGAACAATTTTCCAAAGAAAATATTCAGTATACAGATGATCTTTATCAAAATTTATTACAATCCGAATGAGGAATAATATGTTGGATATAATCACTTCTGGTCGTGGACGAAACTATGCATTGTTACCTCATCTAAATTGCTAATGCTAACTGCTCTATAAATTGAAGTGAAATGTGCTGTAGTTAACAGACGCAGGCAGCATGGTCCTGGTGAATTTATCAAAATGACCATCCTATATAAATCAAGCGAATTTTTAAACACCATTGCGTTTCAGTAACGTATACTTTCTTGAATTGTTTCATATGCTTTAATTTAACAATCTTCTTGTCTTAAAAATGCTTCTTTAAAAGGAAACAGGACTGAATCAGTCAAGCGTTTTCAAAGAAAGTAAATAGGGTAATTTCCCAAATTACAGGAATAAGAAATGTTGGGTATGTTCCAGGTAATTTCATCTTTAGCAAAATATTTTTTTTTACTTATCCAAGACAGTTTAACAAAAGAACTAAGATGTCCTTGACAACCAATTATTTTATATAGATTAAATTTCTATCTTCGACGTACGTTTATGAAACTGGATCACGTCGTACTCAAAAACGCAAAGTTCACTAAAAAGAACCGCTGCGCCTTTACATCGACTAAATTTACATAATGCGACTATTCTTCCTAAAATGAGTGGATGAAAAACAAGGAAATATCTCGCTGCCTTCTTACTTTTCGTCTATTTAACTCGAATATATACGGCTTGATAAGTAAATTACTCCACAATCTTTTTTGTGTGGTTTCTTGAATTATTTTTAGTTCGTGAAAATGTTCTATTCAAAAAGAAAAATCAAGAAGGGAGAGAATTGATGTATGTATGTATGTATGTATGTCACTGAGATCTGAAAGATCTATTGTGCTCCCTTATTTCTACTTAGTTTCTAAGAAGAGTCTTTGAAGCTAGTAGCTTCTTTAGTTCTATTCCCCGGAGGAATTTTAGGATATCTGCAGGCTTCAGCTTAGGTAAATGTTCCTCTTCTATCCAGTAATCTCCCAGGTACTGCGCTCTAAGATTCTGGAGTGCTGTGCAGTTGGAAAGTAGGTGGTTTCTTCTATTCTGAGCTTTTTCACGTGCCCATTCAGGCGACAATGTCCCGTTAGGATCCCTGTTGAAACTCTTAGCGCAGTTGTACTTTGACTTATGCCTTCATTTGATCTTAACAGGTTGTAGTCACCCAGAAGAATCTTTGATTGTCTAAGACCTACTAGATCTTTCCAATGGTCAGATCTTCTCTTTCTCCCGGCTTTACCCATTTCTTCCAATATTACATTGGAGCTGATTTCGCAAAAGGGTTCAGGCCTCCAGAAAGGTATTTCAGTCTGCCTCTTTGCTAGTTCATCTACCATTTCACTCGATTAGTTCTTTCATTTTTTTCTCTACCTAAATTTTAGTTTAATATTCTCAACTAGATAATACGAATTGCTATAAAACATAAATTTGTGTATATTTTTACAGTTATTGTATTTATATAGATAAAAGGATTTTATATAAAACTCTGTACAAATACATCTCTTGAGCGGTAGGAGCTGCCCAAGCTGTAACATATATTCTGCTTGATAAGATCGTGAACTCGAATGAAAAGGTGAGCCTTCAACGGACTTACCCTCAATCCCTGAGATTTAAATGTCGTCTTGTATCACTAGAATCCTTAGAGGAAAACCCGAGAACATGCGAGCTGGTATAAATTGTATGTAGTTGTTGTTTTCAATAAGCTTTCGGAATATTAAAAGAACAAAAAATACCGGTTATTTGGATTTAAATTTATTTCATAAAAAGGAAAATTAATCTTGAACCTATACAAAAAAGGTGTTATATATACAGGGTAAGGTCTGGGCTCAGGTAATTTCTTTTATAAAAAAAAGACTTGCATCTTGTATGTAACATTTTTCCAGTTAAATTCTTTCTCGTTCTATTAGAAAATACACCCTGTAAAACAAAACGCCCATTGTATAGGAAAAACCGAAATAACGTTTCATCTCTAGAGGAAAATAAACAACGACTTTTAGGAGAGAATTGAAAATCGTAATATATTCATGAAAGTACAAGAGAAATACAGCCAAACACAAACGTTAAAAGATTCGACGAATCAAATATTGGAAAAACTGTGGAAACCATTTCGTGTGGCTTTCTCATGAATGCCGGATTGAATAACAAAATCCACCTTCACATATATGGTTAAACAAAAGAATCGATCAGTTTTATCAAAACTCTTTAGAGTCTAGTCAAGAAGGTGAATTGTGGGGTGTGAGGAGGGAAGGGAGAGAAAGTTTGTTAATTAGAAGGGGGTAGGAGATGTTTTCTTGGTGGGAGAAAGTTTTCCTACAGTTTTTCTCTATTTTCTCAACATGTTGCTCGACACTTGACAAATTTAATGGTAACTATCTCATAATTTAATTAGTAATCGTAAAAAATGAAAAGAGTGGTGCAAAGAAAACCTGAAGGTTTTCTCATTTTCATTATTAAATGTTAATGGATTTTTCACGGCCGGTTTAAGAAACCGTTTCCAACTTTGAAATGAGTATCTTTATATTCGCTCTGAGATGTCATAAACAAGAGAGGATTAGAAAAAGAGCGACATCCAGAGCGGCTCAATGTAAATATGCATGTTAATATCCTGAAAAGTCGAAGGGAACTGTGCAGAAATACATTTGGGTTGAGTTTAATGAAATAAATACATATTTTTGAAGGATTTTTAGGTGTAGAAAAAGTTATTTTTTGTTTTATATTTTTCCAAGCTTTATTTCCATAGACGAGGTTAGGATTTTATATTAAAAATGGGCTAAATATTAAAATTAAGTGATTTTAATTACATTTTCCAAAATATGAATTAATTAGCTCATTATTTCGGATATGCTCAATACAAATACGTTTATATACTCAATTTTCTGCTGAAAATATTTCTTAATTACTTCATTCTACTTTCAAGCCCAAAAATTAATTGGTTTCCTTAGGAATTTTATAATTTCAAGTTGTCAGTTTATCAAGGCTGAAGTGAATTGCAAAGAAAACACGAAATCAAAATTGAACAGAAGCGACTTTTTTCAATATTAATATTATCTAGAGTATTTTAAACAGAGTAATACTGAAGTTCAATTCAATGCAGCGAGAGAAAATTTTCACTCTAGAAAATTGTATCTACTTTTAGCAGTTTGTTTTGCTGGTAAACACTTTTGAAATATTTATTGACTTCATGCTTGAATTTCAATCTTGTTTTTACTTTAAAATAGTCCCATCTCATAGAAAGGCATTTTTTTCATAAATCAAATTGTCAAAGCATATTTTCCTCTTCTCCTGTATGAAATTGTCATCAAGAATGTCACGGTATCAAAGAGGGTCGCCCGTATACGAGGTTGTTTGTTGAAGTCTTAGGGGAGCATGAGAAAGTTTAACTTTTGGCTTTCGTGAGAAGTAAGCCCAACTTCTATGTTTGTATATACAGTGTGTAAAAGCCAAATGGAATAAATTCATTATTTCGGTTACTGTACATATTTATAAAAAATCCCGAAACACGTCAAATTTAAATTATAACTTGACATTCTTTAACGTGAAAATGCAACCCCTACCTTCAACCCCCTTAGAATGACAGGTACAACCCCCAATTTTTTAAATGGGAAGTATAGGCTTGTGATATATCATTTGAAAGGTCTCTTCATTCTCTATTCAAAAATGTTATTGTTTTTAAATTTAATGCAAAAATTAACATAAAAAAAATTAATATCATGTTGTTACCGAAATTCGCTAAAATATACCCGGAACTTATTACAATATTACTTAAAACTTATTTCCCGTTTAGGTCTTGATAATGAGAAAGTGAACAAAAACCGTAGCAATGTGGTTTTTAGATGGTAACCATTAAAAAACTTTAAAGAATTTCCGTGGCAACGCTATTTCAACAAGCAGTAGTAAATTGTTTTATTTAAGTTGTCATTGTTGTAATTTAAGTATAAAGTTTGTTCAATTCAATTCTGAAAAATGGTCAGATTAACGGAAATGCATAAAATAACAGTTTTACAAATGATTGGTTACGGAGATAACATCCGAACACAACAGGAAGTAACTCGCCTATTTCATGAGAAATTTCCTAATTTACCGCCTATATCCCAAGGAACAATAAGTAAAATAGAAAAGCAGTTTCGCGAGTTTGGTCATGTAAGGCAGATAAAAAAAGCAGCTGCTAATGCACTGAGTGATGAACTCAAATTAGATGTGTTGCTTGAGTTTCAGGAAAACCCACATACATCGAGTAGACAGGCATCCACTACATTCAATGCTAGCCATACATCGATAGCAAACATATTAAAAGAAAATAAATTGCATCCGTATAAGATGATACCTACTCAGGAGCTCATGGAAGACGATTTTGATAGGAGAACTTTTTTTTGTGAGCAAATGATGGACATGTTGGATAACAATATTATCCAATTAGAAGACGTTATGTTTTCTGATGAGTGTACTTTTTTACTTAACGGTCATGCTAATCGGCAAAATTGCCGCTACTGGTCCACGGAAAATCCTCACTGGATGAGAGATTGGGCAGGGATTGTAGGGAACAATATAATTGGTCCCTTTTTTATTGAGGGCAACTTGAATGGCAACAATTATTTGGCACTACTTCAAAATGATGTCATTCCAACGTTGGCAAATTTATATCTTGATCCAGGTAATCCTCAAGTTCCAGCGAATACGATATGGTTTCAGCAGGATGGAGCACCACCACATTACCAACTTAATGTCCGGCAGTACCTCGATACAATATTTCCCAATCGGTGGATAGGGAGGCGAGGATCGATTGAATGGCCAGCGCGATCACCTGATCTTACATTATTAGATTTCTTTTTATGGGGATATGTGAAGAGCCATGTGTACAAAACTAAACCTTCTGATTTAAATGACTTAAAAGAACGAATAACGCTTGCGATTAGGTCGATCACGCCTGATATGTTAAATAATGTTAGAAGACAGTTTTATTTGAGATTAGGATGTTGCCAAGACGTTCGCGGAGAACATTTTGAACATCTACTTCATTAACATTCATAGTTCTTTTTCGTGTTCTACATTTTATTACGTTTTGCATTACATTTTAGTTTTTGATTGTATTGTAGCGAATTTCGGTAACAACATGATATTAATTTTTTTTATGTTAATTTTTGCATTAAATTTAAAAACAATAACATTTTTGAATAGAGAATGAAGAGACCTTTCAAATGATATATCACAAGCCTATACTTCCCATTTAAAAAATTGGGGGTTGTACCTATCATTCTAAGGGGGTTGAAGGTAGGGGTTGCATTTTCACGTTAAAGAATGTCAAGTTATAATTTAAATTTGACGTGTTTCGGGATTTTTTATAAATATGTACAGTAACCGAAATAATGAATTTATTCCATTTGGCTTTTACACACTGTATGATTGTTCGTGTTGTATTTCGCTGTTCAGGAGTTTAATCTTTATATTGCGGAAAAACAAGAAAAACGTTCAATTCCTCGAAAATTTTTGCTGCCTTTTAAGTCTTCTCCTATTCCAACATGACCTGAAATCCACTTATTTTGTTGTTCCTTGTCATCTCAAGAATCTTGAGAGAAATATATTGAAAAGTGGATGACAATTTGTTATATTGCAGGCTCTATCTTATTCTCCTGCTGATTTGCTTGATGTTTTATACAATTGAATGCTTTCCTTTTGAATAAATATTAGTTATGACTCCTACATAAAACCAACCAGCAAAGTATGAGCTAATACAGGGGGCTAAATGGACCAAAGTCAAAACACAACTCATCTTCTTTATTCTAATTTAAACAAAACCTCCCAACACATAATCCTAGTTAGGTTAAAATGTGATATTTAGCGCCTCATTATCATTAGGAAGAGCAACTTAAAATATCTCTCACGTGCTTGGCTCTTTTAAGTGCAACCAAAATGAAAATATCTAGATAAGCAATTTCCTTTACGTGCCAGACGATGTTATGTTATGCAAGAAGCAGTTAAAATTTAATTTTACTTCAAACAAAATTATGGGATCTTTTTGAGCACAAAGAACTTTGTGAGCTGCACTAGAGACTCGTTATTATGATATTGTGTTGTTTCATAAAAGATAACTTACTGGGTTTCTTGCAGTTTGTATATCTGGGTGGTAAGTAGTGCAACTGAGGTAGAAAAATATTTATCTTGAGAAGCAGATGCTGGGTTTTGTTTTTCTCATGTTTATAAGTATGTATATGATGAATATGTGGAGAAAAATGCGCTGGATATAAAATACAGCACGTCCCACATTTTTGGAGGCTTTATTAAATATTTCGTCGGGCAAGTGTGGAATGCTAATCGAGAAAATTTGTGCTAAACTTTTTTTGGAGCTTTTATTGACGGCTGTTGCTTGGGAACGTTGTTGTCAAGCTTTGAATATATTTCGACGTTTAGTATTGTTGATTTTTGAGTTGTCCTGCATTATTTTGACCCTGAGGCCCGGTTTTATAAGCTCGGGTTACCCCTGCCCCGAGAGTTATCCCTATGATGGTCAATGGGATAACTCTCGGGGCAGGGTTAACCCGAGCTTATAAAACCGGGCCTTATCTTGATAGATATCCACAAAAAATGTTACATGTAGAACGGGAAAATCAGAAAGCTGTTGAAAGGAACATAACTCGGGAACATTTCTCAATCCGATTGTGGTATTATTTCGAATAGCTTCACGTTATTCTCTCTAGAATTGTCACTGACAAGGTACAAAGATAAATTACTTGAATACCGCTCAATATTTTGAATTCCTGGTGGATATATAAACAATCTGTACCGAAAGATATTCGTTACAATCTAAAACTCAAACAAAAAGCGACAGATTCATCTGGATAAGTTATTGTTAAAATTTATGTTTTATAATTAATAATTTTTATTCATTCAACCATAATTTCGATCCAATTTTACCTAAAAAAGGTAGAAATCATGATAGTTAACGTACACGGTATTTTAATGAACAAAATTAGTAAATCTTGTGTGACGTTTATGACATAAAAGATTGAAAGCTGTCACAAGCAGATCCAATCCCAAACAAAGATACTTCCAATAAAAATTGTAAAATCAATAGGTAGTTGTTTATCAAAAATAGAAAGTGGATCATTCGGGGAAGCAACGGTGGTTTGGTTGGAAAAAGCCTAAATTTTAAATGAAAACGGGCAGGCAAAACGTAATTGGTCAATCAGTCTATCAGTATTGTACAAACAAAAAGAATTTCCATTTAATTTTCTGTATTTCTTCTCGTCATTATCTTTTTTATTTACAATGCAAATTTATAGAGTCTCTACAAACCATAGAATCGATATTATGATATTTTTCCCCATAAAATTCACAAACCATTCACATATCAGCGAAAGCGTTTATCAGTTGAACGTGTTATGGTTTCGATAAGCGAAATTTCTCAACTTGTTGGTCGATCAATTTTAATTTTCCCTCCGTGAAATCTTGAGTTTGTTCTTTGGTAGTGCGTTCGCGTTGATTTAAGGACGAAGTCGGATACACAGAAAGCACAATGGTTGGATGGCATAATAGATTTTTTGTGTACTGCTCTTTTTTAGCGGATATATTCAGGATATAGGGTAAAGTGATGTATTTTCGATGCGGAAAAATAAATTTTTAGAGGAAAAGGGTTATTTTGTGGGAGAAAATAATGTATGGAAGTGGAAATGAAAACTATTTGCTTGGCTATATCAATTACTTCACTTATATACTTCCTTCTTGTTAGATTTTTCGAAAATTTGTTTGTGGTTGGAGGTGAAGATGTCGCTACTGTCACAACTTTTGTTGTATTCTTGTAAGTAGAACAAATTGATTATTTCCCAGTCTTGAATGAATTGGAAAACATCAACTAATCATTCTTTTGCTCTTGATTTTATTCAGGAAAAGCTACAGCTTATGTATAAGAATTTTTTTAATTGATTTTTCTCATAAATTTCCATCTTTCCTTTTTAATAATCTGGATAATATAGTAATTAATACCGTTTAGCCTATTTCAGTGAAAGTGATTTGTGCTGCTTTGAAAGCTTACTCAGAACTTTTGATTGGATTAAACTCTGAGAAAACTGCGTGTCATGTATTTGAACTTTGCTAATTCGGAACTTCCATTTTATCGCGATTTCGTTCGGGAGATTAATTTTTTTTAGATATAAAAAGAAGTGAAAAAAATCTTTTCTATACACTTTTTAACATTCCAACTGTTTAAATAAACAAAATATATTTCACGATTAAACACTTTAATATCTAAATTGACACTTTTGATGCTTTGCTAATACTCTTAGCTCACTTTTAAGTAAATCCTGGATTATATCCATTAAAAGGCTTCAGATCACACAGTGGAGAAGGTAATTTCCATTGCTTAGTCGTTTAATATATCTAATAGGATCAAGAACAATATCCAATTTATTCACTTAAAATTTAAAAGTGTGGGTAATTTGATACATTATAGTACGAAGTAGATGTGAGATTATTTTATATAGAGTGTTCTCTCTACGAAGAAAACGGCACTTAGTGGATTTTCTGTGGACTGCAACCTTTGACTTAGTAGGCAGTGATCCTTATATTATAAAATTTCAATCCTCATCTAGTGGATATACAAAATTTTTTCCCTACACAAAACTATCAGTTCTCACAAACATTCTTTATTGTTCAAAACTAAAAATTGCTGTGGGCAGCGTTTCCCACAAATATTATTTATGATATACGGACTATAGAATATATCGACCATATGGAATATTTCATATTACTTCTCCTTTTTGTATTTTTTTATCGAGTTTTAGAATAAAATATCGCCGTATCGTGTCTCGGTGACCGATATTAGTGTTTTTTTTCAAAAATAATCTTCAATTGTTGTTAATTTGCAATCAGGCTTCAGTGTGAAAACTTTGAATTAAAACCTAATATCTTCTAGATCCTTCACATGGCTTGAAAAATACTTTTTGCTGTAGAATGAAATCGCAAATTTTCAATTTTCTTGTTGAGTATTTGAAAATCTTCAGAATCCATTAAAAATTATGTTTCAACAACTCAAGAAGTAATTTAAAATGGTGAAAAGATGTATTCGGTAGTTGGTAGTGAGTGCTTACAAATACTATTTAAAAGTTAAAATCCAGCTCAAATTAGAACTTTGTAAAAGCTTCTTGTTTGAGTAGAGTGCCATCACTAGTTTTTCATTTATCTTTAGAAAAAGGATCGTTCAAGTATTTTAAGAGACGGTAATTGGTTTATTCAATTCCATCTAGGAAATAATAAATATTTTACCTCAAGACTGAGGGAAACTTGACTGACATCAAGAAGAATGGGATCCAAATACCATCACGAGACTTGAAAAGAATGCCGTTAAATGGTTCACATACTTTCCAACTGCACAGCACTCCAGAATCATAGAGCACGGTACCTGGGAGATTACTGGTTAGAGGAGAAGCCTGCAGATATCCTAAAATTCCTAGCTGTGAAATGGGACTGACCACCTTTCCCTTTTAGCTGGTCCTCACTTCGTTGTCCAGGATAAACATTTTTGGCTGCAAGCGTATTTTTCATTCCAATTATCCTCCCTTGCATGATTAATTCAATAAAATTTACAGTACTTCGTTTGTTATCATCCGATCGAACGATTGTATTGGCAAATTATAAGAGCAAATTGTAATATGCAATATTTATCCCTAGTTGAATGTTAATTGGATCAGTTTCCAACCACCAGAGGGCTAAATACACACGTCGCAGCTCAACTAAACTTTTTACTAGTCCGTTAATGAATGTTGATATTTTTAGTGTTTGCCTTTTGGACGTTCGTTGGAAATTGATAAAGTTTAATGAGTTTTCCGTATATTATTCTACAGAAATTCAATTTTCTTTGTCCCTTTTGGATTATCCTATGTGTATATTCATTTTTTAAAAATTATTTCACAAAAAAAATCGACTACGGCATAGAAAATCTCAAAGTTTTAATTTTGTTCACTAATTTTAATTGAGTTTAGTTTTAGTTTCGTTGTTATTATGTAACGGAAAGAGTTTTGCAGGATAAAACTTATTTTATTAAATTTAGTACGAGTTTTTTTTGTCAAAAGCTGATAACTTTTGAACCCTTTTGTAACCCTTTATGATTTTCATTTAAAGCACAGTAATACTGGCCAAAATTCTTATAACATATCTCATCAATAATCTAGGATAAACAGAATACATTGAAGTAGAGCCCATAAGACCTATAAATATGACTTGCTTGTCTTCAGCTTCCCTCCACTACACTTCGTGGTGATGGAAGAACAAAAAATGGAGTAACTCAGGCTGCAGAACGACCTGAGCAACAGAAACAGTCATACCAGGAGACACATTTAGGTTACTTGGGCTGCAGAACGACCTGAGTAACAGAAACAGTCATACCAGAAGACACATTTAGGTTACTTGGGCTGCAGAATGTCCTGAGCAGCAGAAACAGTCATACCAGGACACACATTTAGGTTACTTGGGCTGCAGAACGACCTGAGCAACAGAAACAGTCATACCAAGAGACACATTTAGACTTGGGCTGCAGAACGACCTGAGCAACAGAAGCAGTCATACCAGGACACACATTTAGGTTACTTGGGCTGCAGAACGACCTGAGCAGCAGAAGCAGTCATACCAGGACACACATTTAGGTTACTTAGACTGCAGAACGTCCTGAGCAACAGAAGCAGTCATACACATTTATTCAGGACTTCGTAAGGATTTGAAAACTGTATTTTCCCACTAATTTATTTGATATGATAAAAAATATCGCAAATGGATAGAATATCACTGTTATAAATTTTTTTTTGGTCGCAATTCTAAAGAGACCTATAAAAAAAACGTCCAAACAGGATTTGGGAAATCCTTTAGCGGGCATAACCTTAAAAAGAATGAATGTTATCCCGGAATAAATGAATCCCTTGATATCTGTTTCTTTGGTTAACATAAATACAGGAATAAATATTGCAAGAATTCACGCGATGCTTTTAAATGAGATGAAAAAATTATGAGATTGTTTTTAGTATTTGTATGTAAAATTAAATACAGGGCATTCTAGGAGTCTGTCTTGAAATAATACATTATTCGAAGTGGAGGATTAGTGCACAAAATAACGAAATATTGCGAAAACTAGATGGTGAGGAAGGTGGAAAGGACTTGAGAGGCTGGGAAAACGAGTTGATAATGATGATAACGATGATGATAACGATGATGATAATGAAGATGAAACTGAATATTTATAAGTTTTTACTGTATTTGGAACTAAATAACGCTTTAGACAATAAAAAAAGTTCTTTTATCCAAGATTCAATAGTTTATAGATGTAATTGTGATTAAAATCACGTCAAGACACTTTGGATGGGCCATAAAAAAGACTGAACACAATTCAAATGCAGCTAATAGTATTCCGATTTCTTTTAAGGTGAAAATCCCAGATAATCTTAAAAGTTAAACTTTGTTTAAAAACGTGAGACTCAAAAAAGGTACAAAAGAGACAATAAAAAAGAATTTAAATGATAGAAGATCAGAGTTTAATCATTGGCGAATCTTTTTAGGACGCCCTTTTGGTTTAGCTTGATGTGCACCCATTGCACTGGGTTTTTCATTTTCTAGGCGACTTTTTGGAGGTATCCAACTCCTCTATCAACTCAATCCTGTACACTATCCTGTATTTTTTGTTTTGTTTTCAGGATAGCGTTATTCCCGCTGGTTGGAAAAGTTTTCAGCCATTCCCTCGGGTATCATTCATACCGTTCGCAACCATGGATATGGGAGTATTAGAGAGTCGAGTCGTAAATAAGGCGTCGTTAGTTGCCTATAGATCAGTTCGTGACTGTCTAACGCCGATACAAACCATCCATCAGAATTGTTCACCAACACCCGTTTCCTATCCTTTACAGGTTTTCAATCTATAGTTCAAGGCGTTAATGAGAAAAAGAAAAGAAATATTAGGTTGTGATGGGATGAAGGTGAAAGATAGATAAGATTTGTAATGGATTCTGCTAGTGACAGATAACAACATCCCAGAGAAAAAATACAATACAATTTCACTATACCAGTTTTTTAAAATAAATTTTTTGTCAACTTGAAAATATCCACGTCAATATAACAAAACTGAAGGGTCCTTCAAAGATTCTGAGATCAAGTGATGACTTCAAGTATATACTCGAACTTGAAAGGATGTCGGTAATTTTTCGTTAGTCAAAGGATATTATAGATCGTTGAAAAATGATTACAGATAAGAGATAACTTTTGCGCCTCGTAAAACTACAATATCTATGGACAATACTCTCGATATCCAGAAGTGGGAAGTTATAATAATGGTCATCTTTTATTTATGGTCCATTGAACTCAGGAAACAATTTTCAACGCTCGATAAACACGTATACAGATGTTTATTTATCTGTGTTCACTTGTTATGTTTGTAAAGGATGAAAAAGACGAAGATATAATAGTTTATTCTTCAATGAGTGCAGAATGATGGCTATTATTAGCCATTCTACACAAGTAAAAGACTATACTTTCTCCACGACTAAAAAAAGCAAGCTTCTAGCGAGGATCGAACCCCAATCGTCCGCGCCAGAGTCAACTATTTCTACCACTAGGCTATAGAGCATGTTTATTTTCAAAAAGGGATACGTAATATATAGTTTTAATCGAAATCCTTACATTTTATAAATGATAATTGGGAGTTATAACTAAATATAACTACTGTTGTCCATTTTTTCTCTAAATAATACGTAAAATTATGATTGTATCATTATTTTGACGTTTCAAACGACGCGCTGTCAGAATCGATTTGCATTATTTGACGTATTTGACGTTTTAAAAGAGACGATTTGATTTATTCATTTGTTCACGACCACCTAATAATAAGCCAATATTTTGCCTCCTAACAAAAGGTATATGGTACCCATATATCAACTGTCGTGAATTATGAACCATAATACACTACAGTGTATTATGAACTAGAGATGGGGGTACCTACAATATGAAATAAACTATTAAATCTGTGTATTTTGTTCAGGAAATTTGTTTCTGACATATATCGTATCGATAAAATATTGTAATTTTTAGTATTGATACTTTTCATAGCGATATTTTCCAATATTAAGTATTTTAAAACAATATATTTATAACGGTACGTTGTATTGATACTTTCTACAGTATCGCCCATCTCTATATATGTCAAATTATATTTTTATGTAGCTGTCAGAACATTTTGAGGTTAGTATAATACCTAATCGTTACTGACTTTTATTTAATAAAGAAATCAAGTGTTGTGGACAAAGTATAGTATTCTACTCGAAATTTATGGCCATAATTCACTTGGGTGACTTGCGCCTCTCGCATTATTTAGTCGTGGAGAAATTAATTTATTAACAGATTGAATTAATAGAATAGTATCTCAAGCGGTTTTGTATTTATATCAACAAAAGTGTTCAAATATTGTCATTGTAATTTTCTAATTGTATTTGTTTTGCTTCCCTAATATGTTGAAACGTCCATGATCAAGCTTAACCTAAATTGATTGGTCTCCTCACCCTATCCATAACAATATTGTATACATAATATATTTGTGTTGATCCTATCACCAATATTATTCTAACATGTTTACTCTATTAGATTGTTGTAACAGAAAATATTATCGTCAAAGAATGGTTTTAATTTCATTAAAAATCAAACATAATAATTTCAAGGTAACTTTTTTTGTATAAACAAACAAAAAGTTGTGAAGCATATGCAGTGAATTTCCATGGTCGTAGAACAGGGTTGGGATCTATTTATAGTTTTCGGAGTTACATCCATCAAAAGTTGTCGTACTTCTTGAAGTTCAGAAGTTTTGTTGTCTAACAATTTGCAAAAGTTCTTACAGTACATGGATAATTAAATTTTTTCCTTTTCATATTTTCTTTTCGCTAGAGTGCTCAATCCATCAAAATTTCCCCGTCTTATTTTTTATTTAGGAAAATCCAATCACTTGTTTTCGTCGAAAATTTAATTTAAATTGTATTTGGCAAGAGATCGGTTAGGTCGACATATTTCGTAGGTTATTTGTCGTTGCCTAGCAACCAGCACGGCACAATGAAAAGGTAGGCATGAGGGAAAGTGTATTTTGTGGAAGAAAAACTTTAATTTACCAGCTGGAAGTTTATCCGTCGTCGTTATATATCGCAACGTATCAGGCAATCGATTTGAGGCCAAATTAAATTATGTTTTCCAATAAATAACCACTTCAGAGAACAAAAATCATTACTTAATATTGTTTACGTAAATAATCCCTGTGAAAAATGCAAGGTACGTACATGACCGAAACAAATCCAGATCTATAGTCTGTTCATACTTCCAGTGAACGACTTGCCTGAAAGAAGATGTAGGACAATAAAAAGCATGAAATATGTTTAGAAAACACTCAGACCACAAACTTCAAGAAGGCTTCTGATGATTTACAGAAATGTCATTTACCAAAACATTGATAAACCTTTGGTTGCAGAGTTGTGACTTGGGCGAGTCGTATGGTCTAGCTTATAATATACATAACCAGTGCCAAAAATTGAATCAAAGAAAGAAAATTATGTAACTTTACTCGAGTTGAAATACTATTTTATACCTCACTTTAATTTGTAACAATATATAAGTTTTCCTCTTTTCTCCGTATGAAATTAGATACATTCTACCCCCAACTATGATAAATGTATAAACTTCTAGTAACAGCAGCCATAAGTTTCCCCAAGTATCTAGTTTTTCGTGAATTTTGCAGTTAACTTACACTATAATTAGACTGAAAACTTCGGTTAACTATCCATCTCGTAACTATTATACTATACATAAAATATAAGTAGTTGGTTGATTTGCAAAATTGGAACTGGTCCAATTGACTACAAGCCATTGTTTTGCAGTTTTAGTCGATCCTGGATAATATTTTAGTGAAGCATATATTAGATTTAATGACAGACGCTGCTGGAATACTTGTCTTGCCAACAGCGACATATCTAAATAAACCAGATGGGAACTGGTTCATTGGTGAAGAAAAAATCTATGATTTTCTTAGCAGTGGTTGTCGTCGCTTTGGCATTTTATACATCACACTTCACTGAACTTATCAGAGCTTTCTTTGTAGATAATTTGACAGTTTATTTTTGATATCAATACCACATCTTTAGCAACAGGTACAGTAGATTTTTAAAATGGTCTGGGATTATACAATTCAGTTTGGGTCTTGGTAGTCTAGGGATAGTGTTGATCTTGCTTTTTTGGAAGACCAAGACCACCTTTGCTCATCACCCACTAGATTTCCTAAAGCCTACTAGATATTCTTAACTATTTTCTACAAATATTAGATTGGAGCTGATTCTGCAAAAGAGTTGTGGCTCCCAAAATGTATGTTAAAGCGATATTTCATTTAAATTGACTATATTGTTCTCGTAAAGTTTATTAAGATTAAAAATAATCACGAAGAAAACTATCAAAGTTAAATGGGTTCGAGCAATTTTTGGCCAACTAACAATAAAATTACCTTCAAGCTATTTTTACTGCACCAAACTCAATTTTCGTTTACCTTCGTGCTAGAGGTTATAACCTATTTTAAATTTATCTTCCGGTGGAGATACCTTCATTTTATATAATCTCATGCCCAACCAAACGTATCGTGCAATCTAGACTAACTATAAAATTGTGGATCTATGACTTGACCAAGATTCCGGATATATAAAAATTTAAAATTATTTAAGATGTGAAAACAAACCCGAAGAGCAGCATATATTTTACTACTCCCAGAATTCGCGTCCTGGAAACTAACCACGAAATTATTTCACTGTAAGTCTTGGAATTATTGATGGAAGAATCAAGTCTTCAGTAGCTGGATTTTAAATATTTGTCTCTTTAGTCTGAGAAATGCGTCTTATAAGTAAACATGTAGTTGGAGTTATGTGAAGAGAATCCTGGGAAACTATTGGATACAAGAAGGACAATTGCCTAAACTGATGCCTGTAAAATTGAGTTTAAAAGAGATGCAAGTATTGAAGACTGAGTAGGAGGAAGGAAACACAACTGATGACACTTTTGGGAGTTTTACAAAAATTTCCCGATCTAATTTCGACTTGAGATTCAGTTTTGTCTTGAATTCATAAATAATACCGAGATTAGTTGTGGTCACTGTCTTGTAGAAAAGGGAATACGTTCAAAGCCTCTAGCCGCAACACTAGAATGTTCACTTTAGATATGTAACAGCAAATTAGAATGTGAAATAATATCTACACTGGTGTGTATGAATATGCACCAAAACTACACTGCGCTAAGATTTGTTAAACTAATTTACGAAACTTGCACATTTCTACCGAATTCGCGATTAACACAGCTCCAGTTCTAATTCGACATGTTCGGTATCTAAGAAGTTCTCCGTTGCATTTATAAGATCTAATCAACCAATTGCAATTCCCTATAGGTACTCACGGAACTGTGAAGGGTAAAGACGTTGGGAAAGTTATCATTTTGTATAAATACTGGGTAGGAATTTTGAAAACTATATGAATATTCCAAATTTGTTCAATATAATAATAATTTTAATAGGCAACGCTTGGAGGAACAAAAATTTGACACTGGCTTAAGTAAATTACCAAATCTGATTTGAATTTTCGTTTGTAAGAAGAAAACGTCGCAATACTAAGAAAAGGGCAAAAATAATAACATGAATTTAAATAACAAAACAGGCCGACGAAAATTTTTTGTTTCCCAAGATTTAACGAACAAAAATTTTTTGTATACATCAAGTCGTAACTTTTCACCTTGTAGATAAAATGATTGATAACTGGAGTAACCTCGGATTTTATCTTGATCTTGACAGGGTCTCATTAATTTTCCATTGCACAACATCAAAAGAATAATTACATTTACTTTAAATTGTTTTTCAATTGGTCGAATAAGGAATTCACGTCAGTATCAACTGTAGACATCAAGTTTGGTGAATCTACATCCAAAATTGCAAACCATTTAAACTGAAAGACGAAGTAAATCACACAAAGAACGACTCTAGGACCACAAGAGTGCTGAGGCTATCTATATCACCAACAACTTCAAACAGGTGAAGTAACTGATGAACATATTCAGTATAAAGCAGAGCATAAGGAACAGTGTAACACTGGAGTGGGTTCCAGGTCGCAAAGGAATCGCTGGCAATGGAGAAGCTGATGAGCTAGCAAAAACAGGATCTTCAACTCTGTAGAACGGAGCCCAACCAGCTGTGGGCATTCCCAGATGCTCAATTAGGTCATGGTTGAAAGGGAGGGTAGAAGAACCATCAGGAAAAATAGCGAAAGAACTGCTCTCAACGAGCAGGAACAAACTACGCACCATACTTATGGGAGAACATTAGAAGGATCCACAATAAGTACAGGAGGCTGAGGTGGTGCCGAAGGGGCGACTCCTTAAAAAAAAACTTGAAATCGAAGACATTTATTTTTGAAGAAAACTCAACTACACGAATTTATTATATTCTAATGAGGGTGAACAATCTTGAAATGTGCGGACCTGTGTTCAGACACGCGACAGACTACTTAGTAGCTATTCAATCAATTCAATATTGTTTGGAAACGTCATGGAATCCATAACACTAGACGATCATTATCCATGCAAATCTTAGATAGGGTAGCTCTAGTAAAGTTTGGAGGTTTTGAATAATTTTCAAGGTTTCCGTCAACTATATGTATTTGTTCAAATAATTGAATCAAAATATGTACAAGCGGGTTATTACCTTACCTATAGTGAAAAGCATCAATGTTATGTGGTTCAGCTTACCTGAAACAAAAAAAAAACATATAAAGTGAAGGTTTTTAAATGGTTTTTTGATTTTGATAAGTGAAGGAAAATTTTTCATTTTTGAGTCTTAATTTGTTCGAATCAGATCAGATCAGATGAAGTTGTCGTCCAAGCACAACATTTGTTAGACATATGCTTTCCCATTTTATCGCTAGATGGAGTAGCTAGGTCGTAATAAATACTTCTATAATTATCTTGTGAGATAATGAAGAACGTTGATTCAATAAAACATTTGTTCCGATTTTGACAAGTTTAGTATCATTTCCAGCAGTTTCTCGTGCGCCAATTTGTGATTAAAATGTTTCTCCAAGCCGTAGGATAAAAAGTTTCTGAGATACAGCGAGTTACTTTCGTGACTCACCCAGTATAGGTGTCCCAGGAGTTCATACATAAGTATACACCCTCACTGACCTCCCAGAATTATTCTTTCTCTCTCTTTCAAGCTGTTTTTTTCATATTTTCCTTGTCGTACTTGTGTAAATTGCATGGTTCGATAAGCTTTTCCGCAATTTATAAGAATTTGTGTACCAAAATGGATATAATTGAATATAAATCACTTGATCGGTATCGTATATCCTACCTTGAGCTGGAGCATAAATATTCAAGTAAAGGCAATCCTCACTTTGCTCCTTCAAGTAAGGCAACAACCTTTTCAGATATTCCAATCGTCCTTTCGGCATTCGTCTTAAAGCCGCCGTCTCGTTCGAAATATCCGGTAACCTTTGAGGGCAAACCGGACTAAATCTATCCGCGATTTTCACTCCCTGCCACAAAGCACCGGTTACCGGCGGCATGAACCGTAAACTACCAAGAGGAGGGCTCGCGTAAGGGATCCCGCGGAACACCTCGACCGGCTCGAGGTGTTTAGCGTCCAGAGAAACTATAACACCACTTACATCACCATATTTAGTTCGAACCGTTCGAGAGGTTAACTGTGGTTTGAGGTCCGAAATCGGATCGCTTCTGGATAAATACGAATCCAAGAGAAAAACGAAAGAAAAGCAAATTAGTTTGTTTGTGGTCGTAACCATGGTATAAACCTCAAGTTAATAAATATAAAGGCATTATTTACACGTTTTTTTTTTTAATTAAAATCACATCCTTGATACACTTTTATTTAATAATCACTTTATTACATTTTTCGATTTTTTTGTTTGCAATCGTCGCGTTAATCGTGATTATTTCGGGACCGCGTCGCGAGGAAACGTCGTTTCGAGGTCCTGAAATCCGACTAACGGAGAGGTCCTTACGAAGTAATCCTGCGCATGTGGCGCCGCAGCGGCGCACGATCGGCAAATTCAGAAACTAAAGTTCGATTGGTTAATTTCACTAAGAAAATATGTGGTAATTTCGTTTCAGTATGTCAATTTGGATCTGAAAGGAGGACGTTAGAGTTCTTAATGAACGACCCGGTGATTCGAATTTGACTTTATTCGATGGTGAATGAGCTAATACTAATTTGGGTTATTTGAGTTCGTTTTGTTAGTAAGCCACTATTAGATAGAGAATAGAACCGATTTAAATGCTATTAAAAGATCTTTCTATATCTTTTAATAATTTTAATTCACTACACATCCAATTTTTTTGAATTCCCTGAAACTGGACACCCTAAATTATGTAAATTAATTCACTTGAAAAGCGAAAACAGTAAGCAATGGGAAAATTGTACAGTATAAACAGCATATGCTGAAACTGTAACGAGTGTCATAAATTCATCTCAAAATTTCAATTTTTGTCTTTATTTCACTCTGTTTTGTTTAAGGAACACATTTATGCAAATTCGAGTACCTGTTTCTAAGCAGGGATGCTTTTTGAAATACAGAAACAGCTCATAATAATATGATGTTACCTTTGTGTGTCCCCCATCTAACTTGGGAGTGTAATTCAATGTCTGTCGGGGGTATATAACCCGAGAAGTAGTTGTTATTTCTTAAAATTCAATCAATACTGCCAATTTATCGTAGTGGAATGTTTTCTGTGGGCCTTAGAATAAGAAAACAATTGTTTTTAACAATATTTCAAATATTTTTAAAAGTTGACGCTTTAAAAGCGATCATATCTTGTTTTGTACAATCTGAAAACATAAAGAATTTCTCCACAAGTCTTCAAGTGCTGCAGGAAAATTTAACTATCCCAAGAAATTTTCCAAATTTTCGTGACAACGACGAATTTATCAATTTTCTAATTGCCTCGTCTGTATATTTATAATGTCTAGAACTTGACCGTAAATTAAAAGTTGTGACTTAAACAACTTCAAGTGGAGTTCCAGCTTCCGAATTTCTGCTTCATCTCACTTCGTACTCTTTTTCGAATCCATTATTTAGCTCGAGCACTTTAAAAAGTAAGGCCGTTGGGTAATTTTTCAAAATAATATCTTTAAATCAGTATTGGATTGCCCCGATTTCCACTTCGTATATTATTTGTGGAAATTCTTTGCTATAGATTAGAAAAACTCTTATAAAAGTTCACTTCTGGTATTCTAGCGATAATTTTTTCAGAATTTCCGTGAATTTTTTTATTAAATAGTGAAATAGTTACACAAAAGAATGGTCCAAACATGAGCTCTTACGTAAATCAGTTCCAAAATGGTGTGGGAACAGATCGAATATTGCACATAATTGAGCTTACTTGTGTGTTATCGATATTATATAAATAATTATCAATAACTCCGAATAGCTAACATTAGATATAAGTATTATCCTGTCACAGTACTCGATGAAGATTAATCAAAAATATATTTTGGGGGAAACGGAAATGAAAAAAAAGTAACAATAAATTGACAAACAGTTGTCGTTCCATGTCATTCCCGTGTTTTCCTGGGATATTATTTTGAAATAATGGGATCCCCTGCGATGGATCCTATTTTACATGGTTTTATTTATTTGCCAGGAGGAGAAAAGGATTATGATGAAGGGTTTGTTCGAACGTTGGGTTAATTATTTTGCATCGATTGATACAATTCGATTTATTGAAATAGTGATGAGATTGGAAAATTTATTTAATGTTTGCAGTATGTACCGGGTGATCAATTAAGCCGATCTCTCGACTATATATCAGAAACTCTTAATGTTAGAACTTTAGGAGAAAAAATTCCTTTATTAACGGTTAAAATATTACCAATTTCCAAGCAGTCATTCAATAATTGTGAAAATTGTATAAAGTACCATCATTATTTTGAATTTTCCTATCACCTTCCAAGTTTTTAGTACGAACTCCTGGGACGCCCTGTATACAGCTTTTACTAAGCTCCTATTTATATCATTTAACAATTTATCAAAGACGGACGTACTGCATAGTTTATACGCTTTGAAAATATCTTAAAATAACTCGACGTCGTGTGTTTTCTTAAATCACCAGTGGCGTAACAATTATGAAAAAATATAATTTCAAAACAAATCCGAAAATGGAGAAATACGATTTCCATTTATTTGCTGTTAATTGAAAAAAATCTCCACAACGCAAACTTCCAATTATGGAAATTAAATATTGGATTGTTTTTAAACTCCGAAATAAAGCCTGCTACGAAATCAATTAGTTTGTTTTATTATTTGCTTTCACACACAAATATTATTTTCAATTTGACGCTGACAAATTCCGATACGGAAAACTAAATATTAAACTTTGATCGCGTCTGCAAATACTGCACGGAAACAACTTTTTATATTGTTCCATTTTGTTGCAGATTTTCCACTCAAAATCGATTTTTTCTCAAGTGTAAGCTCAGCTTAACATCCTTAAGACTATTTCTAGGATATCTGCAGGATTTCCTTTCCATTAGTCTCTAAATTGCAGAGCAACCTGCAAGTCTGTGAGTGAAGGTTTCCTTTTTCTTATCACAGAATCTATATTCTTTTTCCTCCACTATTTTAAGCTTTTTCAACAGTCAGATCTTCCAATATTGAAGACTATTTTTATCCCCATCTTCCCTAGTTCATATTTAATTTAATTTCCTTCAATGATATATAAATATAAACGTGTGACGACACTGCTTTTCACGACCTGAATCGTTTCAACGTAAACTTTGACAATTTCAACTTTAGTTCGAAAATGAAAGCCGCGTTTCAATGGCGTTGAAAATTTTTTTTTCAGTCATTAAATCAGTTTAAAAATCAGTTGAATCGTTTATATTGTGTGCCACGCTGTTAAAATTTATAGTGCAAATTCGAATTGAATTTCGGCAGAAAAGTGCTAACACATATCTATCTATATATATATATTTATTATGCGGTTAATAGAAAAAACGAAAATAAAAACTTTTCGGTGATTTATGATGGTCATCAGTATCGGAGAAAGTTTATTTTGGTTTCTACAGCGATAACAAATTTTGAGTAAATGGTTTATTTTTATATCCATAGTTGTTTGTTTTAGCATGCTTTTCATTTAATGTATATTACTATTTATTAAATATATATAGCTACACTTTATAACCGACAAGATAACAGTCAAATTTGCGATTCATTCGAAGATTTTTCTCCAAAAAAAATATGAGGACATCTTTCCATTCCTCTACACACACTCGTTGGCATACCTTTTTAGCATCTCACAGAATTTTGGATAGGATTTGAGTCCTAACAGTGGAAGAGGGCTTGCTGGATACTCTATACGCCGTCTTTTAACTTCATCACTATGTTTTTCTTGGTGATCCTCTTCCTGGCACTCTCTTGCATCCATACGCGTCCTTGAAGGTTTTCACAGAAGCAGAGTACCTAGGTGTGCAGATATTGTATCCTGTTTTCCACATCCACATCCATTGACTCTTCCCAATTTGTTGAGATGTTTCCACGGTGTTTTTCCTCCATTTGAATTGGTTCAGTTTCATATCTCGGAGCCTATACCAGTCTCTTACTTACTTTTACCAGCCCATTGGGAGATTCTTACCAATCTAGGCTGGATTGCTAAGAGATCTAAGCAGATCCAGTAATTTTTCACTTCCCAAACGTATGTTTGGCAACACAGTCTTCTCATTAGTAAGATACATAAACATTGTAGGTGAACATTCTCTAAAAGTTACTGTTAAAAATAGAATACCCAACTCCGACTTGTGACAATCTTATTTTTGTTTTTCTTTTTTTACACTGGAACATACAGTCGTTACATGAAGTGGAACTGAATACGAAAATAATCACTGAAGCAAAAATGGATAATAAACTTATATTTTTGTTATGTGTGTTAATATTTAAAATAAAAGACTAGACATTTCAAAGTGAGAAGCAAATACTTATTTTTAGAAATACAGAGTGTCAAAAACATGCTTTAACTCAATACAAACATGGCGTACATCACAAAATCATTAACAATAGTGATAACGTTAGTGTCATTGTGTGAAATAGTGATATCTAGTTCTTATGAATACAGTTACGGTAACGAATATACCAGCACTATAGTTCTTAGACAAGGTGAGCTGAAAGGAATTATAGTTGAACCTAAGATAGACAAAGATGAAATTTTTCGTGTCGGAGTGTATCGAGGAATTCCTTACGCAGCACCTCCTGTTGGTGATTTAAGATTCATGCCGACTGCTGGAGCACCTTCCTGGTTCGGTACTAAAATTGCTGATAAGTTCGGGCCGGTTTGTCCTCAGAAATTTCCCGATGAGAGGAAAATGCCAGCGTTTAGGAAGGAGTATTTTCTCAAGCTTAAATCCTATCTTCAAAATCAAAGTGAAGATTGTTTGTATTTGAATATTTACGCTCCTATAACTGGTGAGTAGATTTCAATTTTCCATTTTAAACTAGACAAAATCATACATTGATAAACAATTTTTTCTGTAGGCAACCCAACGCACATCTTATATATTGACATTTAGTAGGCAACCAAACATACAATAGCGTCTTTAAAAAATGAATCCTAGTATAGAATACTTCTAGTTTTTGACTAACCTATCGTTTTATTTTATTATTCTACAAAATTATAATAATTATTAGTGTTAAGAGATAAAAAAAATAATTTAAGAAAAACGGAAACAGTGACATTTGAACCAGCGACCATCTCTGTGACATTTCATTGTCATTATTTATTTTTGACAGTAGTTAAGTCTACGTCTACCTTTGCCAATCCTCAATAAGCTCACGTCCTATTAGACACTTGTGGCAAATTGTCTTCGTCTTAGTTTTGTAGAAGTGGACCAAGACCACGATCAGTCTTGGTCATAGCTTAACAATATTTCTACCATTTTTGGAAGCAATTATACAAAATGTCTACGAAAAACAATAGTTTATAAAAAATTGGTCTATAAAAGTGAAACTCGGTCTTTTATCAAATTTTTATTTATCAATTGTTTCATTATTCAATATACATGATACTGAAAATATTGTCAAGCTACCTATTGTCAATTAAAATTGATTGATTTTAACGAAAACTCCGCGCGTGATTGGAATTATTAATAAAACCTAATTATATGTATAATATGCAGAAGCTCGAAATAAACAGAATATAATGGAACGAAGCATGAAATATCGAATAGACAAGATTGTGCGTACATGAAGTGACATCCTGATTGTATGCAAACAGCTGTGCGGTATTTAAAATAGCTCTTTTAGACGTAGTCTGTTGCACAAAGATTTTCTAAAATTATGGAATTAGTCATTCTTCAGATATGGCATCGGAAACAACAATAATTTCTGAGGAATGAAGGTTTTCAAATACCAACCCTGCTCACCTTAAATTACTTTCCGCCTGCAACAATCTAAAAACTTTGATTAACTTGGTAATGGAATCAAAAACCCATTACAAAGATAAACTCTTTTCAAAATGTTACAAGTCTCGAGTAGAAATATTAAATTCAACTACATAATAATTCCGTAATCCAACTCTATCAAAATATTCTCAAATTATAACAGCAGAGGCTTTAGAGAAATCGGTAATTCTTTTCACCACGTGAATAAAATTTCTGTTTGCCCGATCAACGCTGACTTAACAGGGATTTTAATTATAGAATACCTGTCTGCAAACCCCCTAAGAATGGCAAGTACTCTGTCGCTTGGCCCTCGAGTCATTTAATCATCTTGCAATTACGACAACGGCCACCATGGACGCATTCAAGCAAGGGCGTCCAAAATGAATTATTTGGTATAGGCGTTGAAGCACTTTAGATTGCTCTAGATTGGATTCATTAATTTTTGCCGAAGGCTTTACTTCCTCGAACCTCAATATTGAGAAACATATAAATCTTGTTATTCCCATCATTACCGCAAAAATGAAGTAAATAACTATATTGGATCATACGTCAAATAAATACAGTTTAGTATTGATAAATAATTTTTTGCACTACTAACTGTGAGGTTGATGATTATAGTTGAGCATCTAGGAATGCCCACAGCTTGTTCAGGAATTCACAGAGTTGTCTGTATTCAAAACCTCATTTTTGGTTTTCCTCACTGCACTTTTCCAACGGCATGCATATCTTTTATAGACATCTATACCCAAATAAGTTCCATGATATAATTTTACTTGTTGAAGTTTCAATACATTTATAAAGTAATACCTCAATTGACCAGAATGTATTCTCATCATCCATATGGAAAGCATTAAATCCTGGAAATCCTGACATTGATAAAACGTATAAGGAGATCTTGAGTAGTTTTCTCACGTAGTGGAAGAGGGAGTTCCTCGACATCCAGCAAGCCGTAAATTGAGAATTGGCTCTCATAAAGCAGTACGAGACACTATCGGTCTCACATCAAGGGTACGTGGCTTACATTGGAACTATGAATATCATGACTAGGGGACCACCTAAATTCACCTCATTTGATAATGTCTTATGCAGGTCACATAGTCCATAAGAACACGGGATTTATTGACTCTATAACAGGTTTTTATGGATCTAAATAATTTCGAATGAGTTAAGAATCTCTTGAAAATAATTATTCTTATAACATTATATTGGATTGTGAGTTTCATAAGTTTGTAGCCGATGGAAGAAGAGAGTATAGCCTTTAAAGAGAACTCTTTTTTCCTTTTTTTTTAAAGATCAAGCCTATAGATTGAACCTTTGAAAATCCTTTTGGGAAACTTAAACTTATAACAAAATTGAACGAACGTTTCGACCAAGACAAAAAAGTCGCTAGACTGGACATGAATAGGAGACGGTTAGATCTCACAGGAAGCTTTTGGGAATACATGGACTTGTGTGTTGCCAACAAAATAACTCAAAAAGTATAGAATTTACACTCGCTCTTAATTACAGTCTTCTATATACTGAATACCTATTGAAAATTTCACGAAACAGGGCTAGACAAGTGTATAGAAAACTATAAAAAATATTCCTTTGAATTATAATTTTCTGTTATAATTAATAAACTAAAAATTTAATTGGTATAACAGTGTGTGATTCTAATAAGTAGCGACATAAACAATGTCATGCCGGGAAAAAGGAAAGAAAAGTCATGTGAAAGGAACAAGATTTTATTACCCTTTCTCATCGATTTGGTGCGAGTAGGCAATAAAAAACGTGTGAGGTGGTCTGAATTGGTGAACTTAACACGGTATATGTGACCTGCGAAACAAACAAAGCTCACATTGGAAAACCCCTCGACAACTGCCCTAATGTCAACTTGGATTTAAAGCATTGAATATTTGGATTTTATCTGATGTCCAAAGGATTATGTTCTAGTTCACGAAAAAATATTTTACGACAGTTTCCTGTAAAAAGTTTCAAACACATGGATTTGCTGTTGAAATTTTTGATTTCTAGTTTTGTGGTTGAAGGGATTGGAAACAATATCAGCGTGGCTTAAACAGAAACAGGTTGGTATTTCAATTGCTACAAAAGAACTAACTAAATGAATTCCTAGCAAAAACATAACAATCTGCATTGATAGTCGACAAGCTCTATATTGGCCTTGAACAGACAAATATTTGGTGATAACCAGGAAAAACTTACGTTTAACAGTAGGATTTCTGACTGGTCACTATCAACTAAGGAAATACCTCCATACTATGGGGCTAGTGGAAACACATCTATGCAGGATGTGTGAATAGGAAGATGTCAGGCATACCTTATGCGAGTGTTATCCTCAATAAGAGAGAGTGTGTTCGGTGAGTCTTGGCATAACCAGCCGATATAAAGGAAATGTCTCTTAGTGATCTGTCCAACTTCCTGGGAAGGATTGGATGGACGATTACCTAAGAGGACAGTGGTTGGAGGTGAAGATTTTGCTATAGTCACAACTTTGAGGCCCAAATACTTCTCAATAATTCATCAATCATTAATTTATAAGGAAATCTCTTCTAATTAGTAAAGTTAGTCTTTTTCATGAGGACTCACAAATTATTCTAATAAAAAGAAAGTTTTGTGGGTCCGTGTTATTTATCCAAACCTATTAATTCGTTAATGGAAGAGTCATCAACCTTTTTATTACAAAGGAAGCCAAGCTTTTTTAAGTAAAGCCACCATTGACTTATAAAATTTTAAAAGCTAATTAACAAAATTTTAATTCGATATTATAAGTTCTAGCAGCTCTTCCAAGACTTGAAACATCAGGGTTGGTTTGAGGAGGAGATTTTTTTCAAGTTTAAACATTTGGGTGAGTTTAATAAACATAAAATATAATTTATTGACGTCAGACAGTATGATCTCAGTACAGAGTCTATTTTTTCTATTTTTATCCCATAATCTACAATTGGACGAACACTACATGAGTTCAGTCGATTCGTCGGCCTTTGGAGGTCGCTTGAACAGTTGTAGAGTTTTGTCAACGAAAAACTGAGTTTGGTAAGAAGAAAATAGTGCACCTATTTGTACATTATTTAAAAGCAACAAGATATAAAAAGTCGTGTATATTTTGTTACATTCGCTAACAAGTTTCTAGCGAAACTGTGGCATACGAACAATGTCGAGTTAGCTTAGTAAATAATGAACGACACTATTTTCACCGGCCAACACACCACACAACTAATTACGGCTTAGTCGAGTATGAACAACATTTTTCGTTGATTTAAAATGTAAACTAAGTTATTAAGCTTATATGGTATAACCAACGAACAAGGTTTCTACTTGTAATATTCATGGATGGGGAGCTTTTCATTCACTTGTGAAGCGGAAACTTCACAACAAAGCTTCAGTTGTTTCAGCTCGAAGAGATTTAATATATTGACAATGCTGCTAGAATGAGCTATTGATATGTATCTTAATTGTTCGCGTGAATAGTTACCTTGAAAGTATTTTCATCTCTTTAATAATTATTGCTACAAGTTTTCTTCTATGAATTATCAAAGCTGAACTGATTGTTAAATCTAATAAATTCAGCTGCCTATATTAACGACCAATATTTAGAAGGTTCGACCTTTACCAATTTTTCTTTCAGTGTCCCACAAAAATTATAGTAACTGGAGTTGAACTCACAAGTTTATGAGTTATGGCGTGAGATGTAGGGTGGAGAGGTGTATTTATTTTATGAAAATTAATTAAAAACCAAGTAAAAAAATATAACAGTGTAAGGATTCTGAAAAAAATGTAGATGATAAGTCATGGTTAAAGTACATTACCGCTGGGTATGAATTTTTATTAGTTTGTTTAAAAATGTATACACTCGTATCATGCAGGAGATATTAGGCTGCGCGTTATTCATTGCAGTGGAAAAGGCAGTGGCGTAACAGCTACGTGGAATAAAATATGAATTGAAGTGAAAATTATTATCACCCTTGAGGAATTTCTCAAAAAATGGCTGGAAATCTTGTAAATAACCAATAAATTTATGCTACTCCTAAAAAATTTTAAGAAATTCTTTGCAAATCTCCAGAACTAATCCAAAAATTGGTCCAAGTTGACAAATCTATAGAAAAAGGTACAAGTCCTTTGGTTTATGACAATGTTATCCTTTTTGAAAAATATTTACCACTTCCCAAGCTTTTCTCAATGTTTTATCAGGACTTTTCATATTTTTTTTGTAAAATATTTTTGTACGTTCATGAACATGATAAAATATGGACCTGGTTGTCCAGTTCAAAGATGAAACATTATAAGCTACCACCGGGAAACCCGTGGGAGATGGTTTGGAGACTGGAGCAGCCGTTATCTCGTAAATTGGGTAATTACCGGGCTGGTCACGAACACGAAGGACTTCTAGAGCACTTTGGATTATTGTTGTGAAATAATTTTTACATTAATAACAATTGAATAATAAGGTCCGATACAATTTAATATATCCTAATATAATTTAAAACTAATTTTTTAAATAGATGGCGCTACTACCCCTCTTTCTCGTGTTTCAATAGCGTTGTCTCACTCTCGCTTTGTATATATTATTTCGAACCTTTTCTGACGATGTGGCTCAAGTTGAAAATGAATTTTCCAAAGCCAAATAAACTTTTTACTTGAGTTTTCGGAGTTAAATTTTATTGTAAGCCGAATTGGTAATTTCTCAGTTAGCTCATTTCCGAAAAGTTGTTGCAAAGAAATTGAAAACTCGTAATTGATATTTCCGGGTATCGAAGATTCGGAAAAGATTATTTTATTAAGGGAGGTGGATAGCAAATTTAATAGCTTTCTCTGTAAATTGTGAGAGGCAGCTTAAAGCAATGTGGAAATATATAAACCCCTGAGACTAGCGCGACTAGGGGTTGATTCCTTTAGGAAAGGTTTTGTCAAAATGCTGTTACGACTGATAACAAACAAAACCAGCAAATATTCTAATGAAAAATTTTCCTTCCATTCATATAGCTTTGAAAAAAGATGAAATTTTCAAAAATATCTTCCATATCCAATTTCAGCTATATAAGCGTCATAAAACAACAGACGTCTCCCAAAGCTGCGAGACATTCTTTACCACACACCTCCCAGCTTCCACAGAGAAAATACTTTTAACGATTTTCCATTTTTCCCACGCATCGCGCCACCTATGAAGGAAAAGCTGAACTACAGCGTAGTTTCCATCATCCTACTATATATTTCCCTACATTTAGTACACAACGTGGTTCATAGGTGGCAGAACGTTCTAGTTTAGTGATAAAAAGTGAAATTTTTTTTTGGTACAACGATTTTGTTACCAAATCGGTCGTAAAATTTGCAAAGAAATGACGTTTTTCATTTTAGTTCAATGGCCCCATGAAGTTTCTAACAATAAAGAGGGTAAGGGTAAGAGGGTTGTTGAAAAATGCTTATCAATGTATATTTTTTTCAAAAACAGTGACCGTTGAACTACGTAACAACTACTTCCCGGGATATGAGCCCCGACGGATATTGAATTCCACTTTCAGGTCAAATATTTAACAAAATATTCAACACCAACACTTAATAAAACCCTGATTTGTTACTGCTAAATGATTTCATTTCATTCTAATGTAAAGATTCCACGTATTAAGGGTAGAACTATATAATTTACTTCAACTGTAATCCAATCTGTTGACTATACCTATAGATTAATATGTTATAACAGGCGATTTTTTTTTAAGACCTTAATTCGATCCCAAAGGAAGCTTTGTTTAATGTTCCCTATTTATCACCGCTATTCCATTAGACCAAACCACGAAAATTCTAAGAACAGGGAATAAATGATTGTCTAAGGGAGCCGGGTCAAGAGATTAACGCAAATTGGGAAGTAAATCATACCCCAATTTGTTGCTATACATTTTTTATTATCATTATTCAAGTTAATGGTTTGAACTAACTTTCAAATCATAGCAAGGTGAAGCCGCATTCAATATTATTACGTCTGTAATATGAGGATAATGGTAACAAGACTTGCTACTTGAAGTCTTCTTATTTGTATGAAGAATATGTATAGAAAAAGAAGACACAATCAGGCTTCAGACTTTCCAAGATTTTTAGCCACAAAAATAAGATAAGAAAACAACAACTCCTCCAGAATCAAACAAAAGAGAAGGAAAGACAAACACTCCATCTAAAAGAAAGAGACAGTGAAAAAACAAGACTCGAATACTAAGATGGAGAAAATGTTGAGTAACCGTTACATATTGTGTTATTTAGGAACTGTTTGTTGGGTTTGAATTTAATTTTCCAGCTTTATGTTTGAAATTCCTCGATTCTTCGCTCATTTTAGTATCCAGAGTTAAAACTTAATACTTTATACTACTTTCGATAAAGTTATCATAAATATTTTTATTATTCTATTTTGAAATTGTTCTACTTAAATTTTATATTCTTTTTGATAATAATTTATTGAACAAACATTTCCTGTTATCAGTGGAACAATGAGGAAATCGAAAAGAGCTTGTTGTCACGAATTGCGTTTTTCAATTTCACGGTTTTCTCTGGGTCAAATTAGATTTTTCATTTTATTTTCATTGTCGTTTCCGTTCGCCGTTATGTCATATACCCACTTTTGTACTGGATTTATTCTTGGATCCTTTTTAAATTTGTCCATAATATCCAGGATTTTGTACTAATTCAGGCGGAAATTATTATTTCTAATTATTGTGGGTGGAAATTTAGCATATATTTCAAAAAACCTACATTTTTCTTTTTATAAAACAGCTTTAAGCAAAGTAGTATCAAGTTTTATTACAAATGAGATCATTCAACCTACTTCTGAGTATTTTGCATTTTATTTCATGTCTACATGAATGTTGAGCTTTCCTGAAATGGGTTTTCACCGAGACAAGTTTAAAGAAATAAAATAATGGTATGTTGAATCCCTTCTTACACTTTGGAAAGAATTCGTAAGGAGTTATTTATCAAGTTTCGCAGCCTTCCGGAGTGGTTGGACAGTCATTTTTTTTTGAGTTCCAGTTTTTTCATTTCAAAATAAATACTGGAGGTATGAAAAAGTTGAAATAAAAGACAAGAACGAGGACGAGGACAAAAATGAGGATGAGGATGAGGAAGGACGAGGACGAAAGACGAAAACGAAGACAAGGACGAGGATGAGGACGAAAAAGAAGACAAGGACGAGGAGGAAGACGAAAACGAAGACAAGGACAGGACAATTGAAAATTATTTATCCAAATTCCATGAAATGGCAAAACTTTTCAACAAAAATGACATTTTTAACTAAGACTACACATAAAAATGTTCCTTTTCCTGTACACACTGTATAATGTGCATTGAATATTAGAGGGAAAATGGAAAAGTGAATAATTGGCAAATCAAAGAAGGAAATGAAGATTTTAAGCCTGAAAAACTCAATTACCCTTACAAACTACCCCGTATCAGCTGTTTTCACAACGACACGCAACTTTCATCAAGATAACTACCACTTATTTGGCTTCACATCTTTCCTGTTCCTATATCACGTAACATTTTACGTCACATAGCACTTATAGTTGTGCACTTCACTAGCGCTCTTTTCGTTAATTGTCTCATAAAAAAAAGTCGAGAGGCTTCTTATTTTCTATGCTATAAATTCGGGTTGATTTAGAATAGTTCTATAATTCTGATATAGTAAATCTGACTTTGTAACTGTGAGTTAGGTACTCCTAGATTCCAGGACACACAGGAATAGAAGGAAATGAAATAAACAGATGAACTAGCGAAGAGGAAGACTGAAATACCTTTCTGGGGACCTGAACCCTTTTGGAGAAAATAGGTGAAGCCGAAAGAAAGAAAAGATCTGACCATTGGAAAGATCTAGACAATCAAAGATTCTCCTGGGTGACTACAATCTGTTGAATTAGCACCTGATAAAGCTCAAAATAGTGGAGCACAGTACCTGGGAGATTGCTGGATAGAAGAGGAACATTCACCTAAGATGAAGCCTACGGATATCCTCAAATTCCTTCGGGAAATAGGACTAAAGGAGCTAGTAGTTTCTGAAACTCTTCTCAGAAACTAAGTGGAAGTAAGGGGACACAATACATCTTTTAGGTCTCAGTCAATGTTACCCTGAAAAAATCCCTTCCCCCTCAAATATTATCGAGGCTTAAGTGGACACACCTAAACATTCTGCTTCATTCTTACGCCTTTTGGATTTTTTTTTATCCAGATTAAACCGACATTCTGCATATATTCCTATCTACTTTAACAAATATCTTTTGAAATCTTTTTATGTTATGACAACCGATATAAAAAGTGATATAATATGGGGGTGGAGCTCGTCCCCGAGAGCGTACGGTATGCTTGATTAATTCCCACATTTATGACTCTACCTTTTTATTATAAGGCTCATGACATAATAGAATATCCTTTTTATTTGTTTGTAGATCATGAATGCAGACGTAGATTTATGTTAGCGGAACTGGATTCATTTTTAAAGTAGGATTAAAGGATTAAAGTTTCATTTTAGTGGCTGGCGAACGTGCAGGATTGTATTGTTTAAACGTTAAACACTTTATTAAATCAACAAATATAGCTGGGTAGAGACCTAAAAGGATTTTATGACGCCAGTGAATTTATTTTTCTTTGAAGAATGAAGAATGTGTTGTTTCTAAGGCTGAATAAGTGCACAGTAGATGATAACGTTGATACTAAATGACTTGATAAAGTAAAGTACAGTGTGGGACTGGGATTTAGAAAGGAACATTGAGTATGTTAGTACGAGTTTTCATTCACGAGACCACCGAAACGAGGAAGCGAACTAACAAGACAAACAAATCAGCAAGCCCCACGTTGGGCGCCAATTCACAAGCAAGCTAGTGAAGCAAATCAGCAATCCAGAGACAGAAACACGCAAGCCCCACGCTGGGCGCCAATTCACAAGCAAGCTAGTGAAGCAAATCAGCAAGCCCCACGCTGGGCGCCAATTTACAAGCAAGCTAGTGAAGCAAATCAGCAATCCAGAGACAGAAACACGCAAGCCCCACGCTGGGCGCCAATTCACAAGCAAGCTAGTGAAGCAAATCAGCAAGCCCCACGCTGAGCGCCAATTTACAAGCAAGCTAGTGAAGCAAACCAGCAATCCAGAGACAGAAAAACGCCAGCCCCACGTTGGGCGCCAATTTATTATGATTTTATTCATTTTCACCTCATTTATACTGTATTTTTATTTTAGAAACTTACCATTTTTAAATCTATCTTATCTATTCTTGAGGAACATGAAACTATACTTTCTTGTAGTTCTGGCGCTGGTAAATTATGAAGTAATTCAATTTGGGTTCAATAACATGTTCTCTTTTATTCCATTTTTATTATTTGAATCGAGGTGGGTGCGTGAAAAAGGTAGTTTTACTTTTTATTTGAAACAAATTTTCAATATAACATCCAAAATCCAAAAGAAAATTCTAAACGAAAAGAAAATACTTTTCAATCAAATTTGTCACTATCTGGCTGCTATTCATTCGTCAAAAATATCGAATGCTTACTCATGGAACGTAGATAGATGGATTATTGATTCCCTTCAAAAAATTGAATCAATTTTCTGAGAACAGTCCACGGTCAAGACTAGATGAAAGATAACAATGCCCGCCCCTATCATATTACTTTTTATATAACAGGAAAAAACTTGAGAAAATTTGTTAAATTTGATAGAATGTTCGAATTAAATAAGCTTGTATCGAACAAAATTTTTTATAAATTAATTCCAGACTGTCTGGACCGAGTCGAAGTTATTATTTAGGATTTGGAAAGTGGATTTTCAAATATTTTCACAATTTTCACAATTATTCCCTCCTAAAATTGGGTGGATATGGGTGGAGTGTTCCCCTTTTTAAATAAAAAAATGTTAGAGTGATACAGAATTTCAAGTTTCTAAATTGTGATTTCTCGAAAATCTTGAATCCAGACGAACTGAATTTTGTCTACAATCATGATATCTTTTCAGA
The DNA here is from genome assembly GCA_963978555.1 of Galerucella nymphaeae. Taxonomy (NCBI): domain Eukaryota; kingdom Metazoa; phylum Arthropoda; class Insecta; order Coleoptera; family Chrysomelidae; genus Galerucella; species Galerucella nymphaeae. The sequence goes on from OZ021713.1 coordinate 17,344,818, forward strand.
CCAAGACCCAGCTTCAAGAAAATATCCTGTGATGGTCTACATACATGGAGAATCATTCGAATGGAACTCAGGAAACCCATACGATGGATCTGTTTTAGCCGCACATGGAAATGTTATAGTCGTAACAATCAACTTCAGATTGGGAATACTGGGTAAGTTTGTATATTAATAATTTTTGAATCTATAAGTATTAACAATATATGGATAATGGGCTTCTTGAGAGATCTCTTGGACTGGGATTCAATCTAAATTCTTTCGTTCTCGGGCTTATTTTAAACTGTAATGAAACTATGGAATTTCGGATAATTATTATCAAATTTCCCATTTGTATTTATGCCTTTTATGGGTAATGAATTGAATCAAATATGAATATAATTGATAATAATTGTTTTTGAAAAAGTATTAAACAAAAATAGATAATATAATCAGTGATAGTTTTCTTTGGGAATCCAATGTTCCATGGTGAAATTAGTTGAACAATAAAATTGTTCACAAACAGACAAAATTGCTAATACTAATAAAGCATTCGTAACGTATTTCAAAATTATATTATAAATCATCCAGTAGGTAACGCAAAACGGAAATGAACGTATTAAAATTTAGTGAATGTTGATGATTATTACTCTAATTTGGTATATTAACTAATCAAATAAATTAAAATGACTGCGCGCATGAATTACGTGCTTAACATTTTCCATATTTAGGATTATAATTAATATTTTCACATATTTTTTATCGATATTCAATTCAAATAATTTTTCGGTAGTGTATGTACCTCTCAATATTTTTTAAATAGGAAAGTGTTTTTTTTTGGATCTCAGGAATCACAAAAAATTTTTCTATAATCCCGTTCTTTCCAAAAGTAGACACTTTATCATAAATAGGAAGTTTAAATACGTTTAGCGAAAGATATATAAACATAAATACAAAGCATGCTGTTCCAAAAGTGCACTAAGTGCTCTAGCGCGAACATCAACTTATGTTAGTTATGTGTTGTAGCTCTAGATGGCATTTTGTGTTTCACACAAGAAATTTGTTTTGTTTTTATTCACTTATAACGCAATACAGTGCCGGGAAAAAGATTGACAGAAAAATTTGAGAAAGCATTAAACACATTAAAAGGTTTATCCAAAGCTTGAACTTGGCTTGTGCGAATAAACAAAAATATTGTCAACATTTTAATGTGTTTAGCGGTGAAATTATGACATAATTCATTTATGTGGTACAAAAGGCAGTGAAGAGAAAACCCCAAGCGCTGCTCAAACAATTGCGTTTCCGTTTTATTTTTAAAAACGTACCCGGATTATTTTAAAAAGCTAATTTCGGATGATTAAACGCCGACCATTGAAAGTTCCTTGCCTAATTCAGTTATACAAGAAGAATAAAAATGTAGAGCACCGTCAGCTGGACTCGAATCGTCTTCTCGGTTTTTTTTAAGAAATTAACTTTAGTGCTAGCAAAAAAATTGAACCTATTAAAGCTATCCAGCCGCACTGTCGGTACGCCGATCTCATTTTTCAAAAAAATTTAAAGTTGCCTGATAAATCATCAGTTGATGGATGAGTTCAAGATACTTAAAATACAATTAAAAATAAGGATTTGCTATTTTTATGAATCCTTTGCAATAACAGAGTTACTTTGTTGTGTTTTGGAGGATTTTTCTTCAGACTATCTTAGGGTTTTGGACGAAATAAATATTATGGCTCAGTTTGGGCCATTTTTTGAAGCAATCTTGAACACAAAAGTGTTTTCCAAGGCTATTTAATACTTCTTGACTCCATATTATAATAATTTTCGATACTTCAAGTGATTATAAACATGTACAGTTTTTTTGGGATTTCAATGAAAGATATTGATTATTTTTATCATTTTTTGTTGATAATTTCAATGTATATAATATGTATCATATGAACCAGCGTAAATTAATCACCTTGTATAAACATTGAACAGTGAAAAAACATGGAAAACAAAACATATGGTTGTATTCTCACGTGGAATGTAAGTATATTAAGCTCGAGATGGGAAACTAGAATTCTTCTTGTGAATTTTGTTTGTTTTGGTATTGAATTTTATGCGTAACCGGTTCCATTTGGAGCTTTATCTCACATTTCTTCTATACAATACGTTGTATTGAATTAATAATAAAACTGGTAGGGAATAAAAGGAGAACAAAAAAAATTCAATGCTTATGGTAATATCATTAAAACTCTCATATATGGGTCATTTAGATTCTTTACAACTCTCTGTGATATCTCGAGCTCGTAAATATTCATAAATGAGACAAAATGAAAAATTGCGTTTTGCGGTTTTATATTTTTGCATGCCAACGTAATTAAACATTTCATCTCCATTGTTGTTTTTGTGTTATAGGTGTTGTTATTTTTTTCATTTCACATGCGTTGAAACAAACATTTACCCAATATTCAATGTAAAATCGAGTTATGAACACATTTAGTTTTGAAAAGTGGATTTTCGAAAATTTCATGACTTCATTTGGAGGAGGAAAAATGATTTTAGACAAAAACAGACTGTGCCAGTAGATTTTTCGCATCAAAACACCCCTCCAGACAAATTTTGAGCAATTTTTATTCCAAAAACGTATTTTTTGGCGAAAATTTTGAAGCAAGGGGTAGGTATGGAAATATTTAATGAAAACTGCTTTGTGCTAACTTCTTTCCTGGTCAGATTTATGGACTCAAAATACACTAGTCTATGTAAAATTGTCCGCTGAATCGATTGCCGGAGACTAGAACGTTCTATCTATCGTATTAGTCGAGTTATGAGCACTTTTAGTTTTGAAAAGTGGATTTTCGAAAATTTCATGACTTCATTTGAAGGAGAAAAAATGATTCTAGACAAAATCAGACTGTGCCAGTCGATTTTTCGCATCAAAAAACCCCTCCAGACGAATTTTGAGCAATTTTTATTCCAAAAACGTATTTTTTGTCGAAAATTTTGAAGCAATGGGTAGGTTTGGAAACATTTAATGTAAACTGCTTTGTGCTAACTTTTCCCCTGGTCGGATTTATGGACTCAAAATACACTGGTCTATGTAAAATTGTCCACTGAATCGATTGCCGGAGACTAGAACGTTATATCTATCGTATTAGTCGAGTTATGAGCACTTTTAGTTTTGAAAAGTGGATTTTCGAAAATTTCATGACTTCATTTGAAGGAGAAAAAATGATTCTAGACAAAAACAGACTGTGCCAGTCGATATTTCGCATCAAAAAACCCCTCCAGACGAATTTTGAGCAATTTTCATTCCAAAAACGTATTTTTTGTCGAAAATTTTGAAGCAAGGGGTAGGTATGGAAACATTTAATGTAAACTGCTTTGTGCTAACTTTTTCCCTGGTCGGATTTATGGACTCAAAATACACTGGTCCATGTAAAATTGTCCGCTGAATCGATTGTCGAAGACTAGAACGTTCTATCTATCGTATTAGTAGAGTTATGAGCACTTTTAGTTTTGAAAAGTGGATTTTCGAAAATTTCATGACTTCATTTGAAGGAGAAAAAATGATTTTAGACAAAAACAGACTGTGCCAGTCGATTTTTCGCATCAAAAAACCCCTCCAGACAAATTTTGAGCAATTTTTATTCCAAAAACGTATTTTTTGTCGAAAATTTTGAAGCAAGGGGTAGGTATGGAAATATTTAATGAAAACTGCTTTGTGCTAACTTTTTCCCTGGTCGGATTTATGGACTCAAAATACACTGGTCTATGTAAAATTGTCCGCTGAATCGATTGCCGAAGACTAGAACGTTCTATCTATCGTATTAGTCGAGTTATGAGCACTTTTAGTTTTGAAAAGTGGATTTTCGAAAATTTCATGACTTCATTTGAAGGAGAAAAAATGATTTTAGACGGAAACAGACTGTGCCAGTCGATTTTTCGCATCAAAAAACCCCTCCAGACGAATTTTGAGCAATTTTTATTCCAAAAACGTATTTTTTGGCGAAAATTTTGAAGCAAGGGGTAGGTATGGAAATATTTAATGAAAACTGCTTTGTGCTAACGTCTTTTCTGGTCGGATTTATGGACTCAAAATACACTGGTCTATGTAAAATTGTCCGCTGAATCGATTGCCGGAGACTAGAACGTTCTATCTATCGTATTAGTCGAGTTATGAGCACTTTTAGTTTTGAAAAGTGGATTTTCGAAAATTTCATGACTTCATTTGAAGAGGAAAAAATGATTTTAGACAAAAACAGACTGTGCCACTCGATTTTTCGCATCAAAAAACCCCTCCAGACGAATTTTGAGCAATTTTTATTCCAAAAACGTATTTTTTGGCGAAAATTTTGAAGCAAGGGGTAGGTATGGAAACATTTAATGTAAATTGCTTTGTGCTAACTTCTTTCCTGGTCAGATTTATGGACTCAAAATACACTAGTCTATGTAAAATTGTCCGCTGAATCGATTGCCGGAGACTAGAACGTTCTATCTATCGTATTAGTCGAGTTATGAGCACTTTTAGTTTTGAAAAGTGGATTTTCGAAAATTTCATGACTTCATTTGAAGGAGAAAAAATGATTCTAGACAAAAACAGACTGTGCCAGTCGATTTTTCGCATCAAAAAACCCATCCAGACGAATTTTGAGCAATTTTTATTCCAAAAACGCATTTTTTGTCGAAAATTTTGAAGCAAGGGGTAGGTATGGAAATATTTAATGAAAACTGCTTTGTGCTAACTTCTTTCCTGGTCAGATTTATGGACTCAAAATACACTGGTCTATGTAAAATTGTCCGCTGAATCGATTGCCGGAGACTAGAACGTTCTATCTATCGTATTAGTCGAGTTATGAGCACTTTTAGTTTTGAAAAGTGGATTTTCGAAAATTTCATGACTTCATTTGAAGGAGAAAAAATTATTTCAGACAAGAACAGACTGTGCCAGTCGATTTCTCGCATCAAAAAACCCCTCCAGACGAATTTTGAGCAATTTTTATTCCAAAAACGTATTTTTTGTCGAAAATTTTGAAGCAAGGGGTAGGTATGGAAACATTTGATGTAAACTGCTTTGTGCTAACTTTTTCCCTGGTCGGATTTATGGACTCAAAATACACTGGTCCATGAAAAAATTGTCCGCTGAATCGATTGTCGAAGACTAGAACGTTCTATCTATTGTATTAGTAGAGTTATGAGCACTTTTAGTTTTAAAAAGTGGATTTTCGAAAATTTCATGACTTCATTTGAAGGAGAAAAAATGATTTTAGACAAAAACAGACTGTGCCAGTCGATTTTTCGCATCAGAAAAGCCCTCCAGACGAATTTTGAGCAATTTTTATTCCAAAAACGTATTTTTTGTCGAAAATTTTGAAGCAAGGGGTAGGTATGGAAACATTTAATGTAAACTGCTTTGTGCTAACTTTTTCCCTGGTCGGATTTATGGACTCAAAATACACTGGTCTATGTAAAATTGTCCGCTGAATCGATTGTCGAAGACTAGAACTTTCTATCTATCGTATTAGTCGAGTTATGAGCACTTTTAGTTTTGAAAAGTGGATTTTCGAAAATTTCATGACTTCATTTGAAGGAGAAAAAATGATTTTAGACAAAAACAGACTGTGCCAGTCGATTTTTCGCATCAAAAAACCCCTCCAGACGAATTTTGAGCAATTTTTATTCCAAAAACGTATTTTTTGTCGAAAATTTTGAAGCAAGGGGTAGGTATGGAAATATATAATGAAAACTGCTTTGTGCTAACTTTTTCCCTGGTCGGATTTATGGACTCAAAATACACTGGTCTATGTAAAATTGTCCGCTGAATCGATTGTCGAAGACTAGAACGTTCTATCTATCGTATTAGTCGAGTTATGAGCACTTTTAGTTTTGAAAAGTGGATTTTCGAAAATTTCATGACTTCATTTGAAGGAGAAAAAATGATTTTAGACAAAAACAGACTGTGCCAGTCGATTTTTCGCATCAAAAAACCCCTCCAGACGAATTTTGAGCAATTTTTATTCCAAAAACGTATTTTTTGTCGAAAATTTTGAAGCAAGGGGTAGGTATGGAAATATATAATGAAAACTGCTTTGTGCTAACTTCTTTCCTGGTCGGATTTATGGACTCAAAATACACTGGTCTATGTAAAATTGTCCGCTGAATCGATTGCCGGAGACTAGAACGTTCTATCTATCGTATTAGTCGAGTTATGAGCACTTTTAGTTTTGAAAAGTGGATTTTCGAAAATTTCATGACTTCATTTGAAGGAGAAAAAATGATTTTAGACAAAAACAGACTGTGCCAGTCGATTTTTCGCATCAAAAAACCCCTCCAGACGAATTTTGAGCAATTTTCATTCCAAAAACGTATTTTTTGTCGAAAATTTTGAAGCAAGGGGTAGGTATGGAAATATTTAATGAAAACTGCTTTGTGCTAACTTCTTTCCTGGTCGGATTTATGGACTCAAAATACACTGGTCTATGTAAAATTGTCCGCTGAATCGATTGCCGGAGACTAGAACGTTCTATCTATCGTATTAGTCGAGTTATGAGCACTTTTAGTTTTGAAAAGTGGATTTTCGAAAATTTCATGACTTCATTTGAAAGAGAAAAAATGATTCTAGACAAAAACAGACTGTGCCAGTCGATATTTCGCATCAAAAAACCCCTCCAGACGAATTTTGAGCAATTTTTATTCCAAAAACGTATTTTTTGTCGAAAATTTTGAAGCAAGGAGTAGGTATGGAAACATTTAATGTAAACTGCTTTGTGCTAACTTTTTCCCTGGTCGGATTTATGGACTCAAAATACACTGGTCTATGTAAAATTGTCCGCTGAATCGATTGTCGAAGACTAGAACGTTCTATCTATCGTATTAGTCGAGTTATGAGCACTTTTAGTTTTGAAAAGTGGATTTTCGAAAATTTCATGACTTCATTTGAAGGAGAAAAAATGATTCTAGACAAAAACAGACTGTGCCAGTCGATTTTTCGCATCAAAAAACCCCTTCAGACGAATTTTGAGCAATTTTTATTCCAAAAACGTATTTTTTGTCGAAAATTTTGAAGCAAGGGGTAGGTATGGAAATCTGTAATGAAAACTGCTTTGTGCTAACTTCTTTCCTGGTCGGATTTATGGATTCAAAATACACTGGTCTATGTAAAATTGTCCGCTGAATCGATTGTCGAAGACTAGAACGTTCTATCTATCGTATTATTCGAGTTATGAGCACTTTTAGTTTTGAAAAGTGGATTTTCGAAAATTTCATGACTTCATTTGAAGGAGAAAAAATGATTCTAGACAAAAACAGACTGTGCCAGTACATTTTTCGCATCAAAAACCCCTCCAGACGAATTTTGAGCAATTTTTATTCCAAAAACGTATTTTTTGTCGAAAATTTTGGAGCAAGGGGTAGGTATGGAAACATTTAATGTAAATTGCTTTGTGCTTACTTTTTCCCTGGTCGGATTTATGGACTCAAAATACACTGGTCTATGTAAAATTGTCCGCTGAATCGATTGTCGAAGACTAGAACGTTCTATCTATCGTATTAGTCGAGTTATGAGCACTTTTAGTTTTGAAAAGTGGATTTTCGAAAATTTCATGACTTCATTTGAAAGAGAAAAAATGATTCTAGACAAAAACAGACTGTGCCAGTCGATATTTCGCATCAAAAAACCCCTCCAGACGAATTTTGAGCAATTTTTATTCCAAAAACGTATTTTTTGTCGAAAATTTTGAAGCAAGGGGTAGGTATGGAAATATTTAATGAAAACTGCTTTGTGCTAACTTCTTTCCTGGTCGGATTTATGGACTCAAAATACACTGGTCTATGTAAAATTGTCCGCTGAATCGATTGCCGGAGACTAGAACGTTCTATCTATCGTATTAGTCGAGTTATGAGCACTTTTAGTTTTGAAAAGTGGATTTTCGAAAATTTCATGACTTCATTTGAAGGAGAAAAAATAATTCTAGACAAAAACAGACTGTGCCAGTCGATTTTTCGCATCAAAAAACCCCTCCAGACGAATTTTGAGCAATTTTTATTCCAAAAACGTATTTTTTGTCGAAAATTTTGAAGCAAGGGGTAGGTATGGAAATATTTAATGAAAACTGCTTTGTGCTAACTTCTTTCCTGGTCGGATTTATGGACTCAAAATACACTGGTCTATGTAAAATTGTCCGCTGAATCGATTGCCGGAGACTAGAACGTTATATCTATCGTATTAGTCGAGTTATGAGCACTTTTAGTTTTGAAAAGTGGATTTTCGAAAATTTCATGACTTCATTTGAAGGAGAAAAAATGATTCTATACGAAAACAGACTGTGCCAGTCAATTTTTCGCATCAAAAAACCCCTCCAGACGAATTTTGAGCAATTTTTATTCCAAAAACGTATTTTTTGTCGAAAATTTTGAAGCAAGGAGTACTACTACTACTACTAAGTTTGCAGGCGAACCTTGTCCTGGACCGGTTCCGGCACTGAGGCCACTGGCGGGCCCATTGTGCCATTCCTGCTACCTAGACATCCATAAAGCCGAGCCCTTCAATAAAGGCCACAACCTTTTTCAATGGATGCCTGCTTGTGTCTCCAGGGGCCAAAACAGGGACTCCGAAGATTCGTCTGCGTAGTACAGCCCAGTGTGGACACTCTAGGAGAACATGGACTGACGTTTCATCAGTCATGCCGCAACCCCTGCATAGGGAACTTTCCTCTACTCCTAAGTTGTGGAGGTGTTTCATCATACAGCAGTGCCCCGTTAGGAGTCCTGCTATCTTCCTTAGCCTACTTCTTGGAAGCAAGGAGTAGGTATGGAAACATTTAATGTAAACTGCTTTGTGCTAACTTTTTCCCTGGTCGGATTTATGGACTCAAAATACACTGGTCTATGTAAAATTGTCCGCTGAATCGATTGCCGGAGACTAGAACGTTCTATCTATCGTATTAGTCGAGTTATGAGCACTTTTAGTTTTGAAAAGTGGATTTTCGAAAATTTCATGACTTCATTTAAAGGAGAAAAAATGATTCTAGACAAGAACAGACTGTGCCAGTCGATTTTTCGCATCAAAAAACCCCTCCAGACGAATTTTGAGCAATTTTTATTCCAAAAACGTATTTTTTGTCGAAAATTTTGAAGCAAGGGGTAGGTATGGAAATATTTAATGAAAACTGCTTTGTGCTAACTCCTTTCCTGGTCGAATTTATGGACTCAAAATACACTGGTCTATGTAAAATTGTCCGCTGAATCGATTGCCGGAGACTAGAACGTTCTATCTATCGTATTAGTCGAGTTATGAGCACTTTTAGTTTTGAAAAGTGGGTTTTCGAAAATTTCATGACTTCATTTGAAGGAGAAAAAATGATTTTAGACAAAAACAGACTGTGCCAGTCGATTTTTCGCATCAAAAAACCCCTCCAGACGAATTTTGAGCAATTTTTATCCCAAAAACGTATTTTTTGTCGAAAATTTTGAAGCAAGGGGTAGGTATGGAAATATTTAATGAAAACTGCTTTGTGCTAACTTCTTTCATGGTCGGATTTATGGACTCAAAATACACTGGTCTATGTAAAATTGTCCGCTGAATCGATTGTCGAAGACTAGAACGTTCTATCTATCGTATTAGTCGAGTTATGAGCACTTTTAGTTTTGAAAAGTGGATTTTCGAAAATTTCATGACTTCATTTGAAGGAGAAAAAATGATTTCAGACAAGAACAGACTGTGCCAGTCGATTTCTCGCATCAAAAAACCCCTCCAGACGAATTTTGAGCAATTTTTATTCCAAAAACGTATTTTTTGTCGAAAATTTTGAAGCAAGGGGTAGGTATGGAAATATTTAATGAAAACTGCTTTGTGCTAACTTCTTTCCTGGGCGGATTTATGGACTCAAAATACACTGGTCTATGTAAAATTGTCCGCTGAATCGATTGCCGGAGACTAGAACGTTCTATCTATCGTATTAGTCGAGTTATGAGCACTTTTAGTTTTGAAAAGTGGATTTTCGAAAATTTCATGACTTCATTTGAAGGAGAAAAAATGATTTTAGACAAAAACAGACTGTGCCAGTCGATTTTTCGCATCAAAAAACCCCTCCAGACGAATTTTGAGCAATTTTTATTCCAAAAACGTATTTTTTGTCGAAAATTTTGAAGCAAGGGGTAGGTATGGAAATATTTAATGAAAACTGCTTTGTGCTAACTTCTTTCATGGTCGGATTTATGGACTCAAAATACACTGGTCTATGTAAAATTGTCCGCTGAATCGATTGTCGAAGACTAGAACGTTCTATCTATCGTATTAGTCGAGTTATGAGCACTTTTAGTTTTGAAAAGTGGATTTTCGAAAATTTCATGACTTCATTTGAAGGAGAAAAAATGATTTCAGACAAGAACAGACTGTGCCAGTCGATTTCTCGCATCAAAAAACCCCTCCAGACGAATTTTGAGCAATTTTTATTCCAAAAACGTATTTTTTGTCGAAAATTTTGAAGCAAGGGGTAGGTATGGAAATATTTAATGAAAACTGCTTTGTGCTAACTTCTTTCCTGGTCGAATTTATGGACTCAAAATACACTGTTCTATGTAAAATTGTCCGCTGAATCGATTGTCGAAGACTAGAACGTTCTATCTATCGTATTAGTCGAGTTATGAGCACTTTTAGTTTTGAAAAGTGGATTTTTGAAAATTTCATGACTTCATTTGAAGGAGAAAAAATGATTTTAGACAAAAACAGACTGTGCCAGTCGATTTTTCGCATCAAAAAACCCCTCCAGACGAATTTTGAGCAATTTTCATTCCAAAAACGTATTTTTTGTCGAAAATTTTGAAGCAAGGGGTAGGTATGGAAACATTTAATGTAAACTGCTTTGTGCTAACTTTTTCCCTGGTCGGATTTATGGACTCAAAATACACTGGTCTATGTAAAATTGTCCGCTGAATCGATTGTCGAAGACTAGAACGTTCTATCTATCGTATTAGTCGAGTTATGAGCACTTTTAGTTTTGAAAAGTGGATTTTCGAAAATTTCATGACTTCATTTGAAGGAGAAAAAATGATTTCAGACAAGAACAGACTGTGCCAGTCGATTTCTCGCATCAAAAAACCCCTCCAGACGAATTTTGAGCAATTTTTATTCCAAAAACGTATTTTTTGTCGAAAATTTTGAAGCAAGGGGTAGGTATGGAAATATTTAATGAAAACTGCTTTGTGCTAACTTCTTTCCTGGTCGAATTTATGGACTCAAAATACACTGGTCTATGTAAAATTGTCCGCTGAATCGATTGTCGAAGACTAGAACGTTCTATCTATCGTATTAGTCGAGTTATGAGCACTTTTAGTTTTGAAAAGTGGATTTTTGAAAATTTCATGACTTCATTTGAAGGAGAAAAAATGATTTTAGACAAAAACAGACTGTGCCAGTCGATTTTTCGCATCAAAAAACCCCTCCAGACGAATTTTGAGCAATTTTTATTCCAAAAACGTATTTTTTGTCGAAAATTTTGAAGCAAGGGGTAGGTATGGAAACATTTAATGTAAACTGCTTTGTGCTAACTTTTTCCCTGGTCGGATTTATGGACTCAAAATACACTGGTCCATGTAAAATTGTCCGCTGAATCGATTGTCGAAGACTAGAACGTTCTATCTATCGTATTAGTAGAGTTATGAGCACTTTTAGTTTTGAAAAGTGGATTTTCGAAAATTTCATGACTTCATTTGAAGGAGAAAAAATGATTTTAGACAAAAACAGACTGTGCCAGTCGATTTTTCGCATCAAAAAACCCCTCCAGACAAATTTTGAGCAATTTTTATTCCAAAAACGTATTTTTTGTCGAAAATTTTGAAGCAAGGGGTAGGTATGGAAATATTTAATGAAAACTGCTTTGTGCTAACTTTTTCCCTGGTCGGATTTATGGACTCAAAATACACTGGTCTATGTAAAATTGTCCGCTGAATCGATTGCCGAAGACTAGAACGTTCTATCTATCGTATTAGTCGAGTTATGAGCACTTTTAGTTTTGAAAAGTGGATTTTCGAAAATTTCATGACTTCATTTGAAGGAGAAAAAATGATTTTAGACAAAAACAGACTGTGCCAGTCGATTTTTCGCATCAAAAAACCCCTCCAGACGAATTTTGAGCAATTTTTATTCCAAAAACGTATTTTTTGTCGAAAATTTTGAAGCAAGGGGTAGGTATGGAAATATTTAATGAAAACTGCTTTGTGCTAACTTCTTTCCTGGACGGATTTATGGACTCAAAATACACTGGTCTATGTAAAATTGTCCGCTGAATCGATTGCCGGAGACTAGAACGTTCTATCTATCGTATTAGTCGAGTTATGAGCACTTTTAGTTTTGAAAAGTGGATTTTCGAAAATTTCATGACTTCATTTGAAGGAGAAAAAATGATTCTAGACAAAAACAGACTGTGCCAGTCGATATTTCGCATAAAAAAACCCCTCCAGACGAATTTTGAGCAATTTTCAATCCAAAAACGTATTTTTTGTCGAAAATTTTGAAGCAAGGGGTAGGTATGGAAACATTTAATGTAAACTGCTTTGTGCTAACTTTTTCCCTGGTCGGATTTATGGACTCAAAATACACTGGTCTATGTAAAATTGTCCGCTGAATCGATTGCCGAAGACTAGAACGTTCTATCTATCGTATTAGTCGAGTTATGAGCACTTTTAGTTTTGAAAAGTGGATTTTCGAAAATTTCATGACTTCATTTGAAGGAGAAAAAATGATTTTAGACAAAAACAGACTGTGCCAGTCGATTTTTCGCATCAAAAAACCCCTCCAGACGAATTTTGAACAATTTTTATTCCAAAAACGTATTTTTTGTCGAAAATTTTGAAGCAAGGGGTAGGTATGGAAATATTTAATGAAAACTGCTTTGTGCTAACTTCTTTCCTGGACGGATTTATGGACTCAAAATACACTGGTCTATGTAAAATTGTCCGCTGAATCGATTGCCGGAGACTAAAACGTTCTATCTATCGTATTAGTCGAGTTATGAGCACTTTTAGTTTTGAAAAGTGGATTTTCGAAAATTTCATGACTTCATTTGAAGGAGAAAAAATGATTCTAGACAAAAACAGACTGTGCCAGTCGATATTTCGCATAAAAAAACCCCTCCAGACGAATTTTGAGCAATTTTCAATCCAAAAACGTATTTTTTGTCGAAAATTTTGAAGCAAGGGGTAGGTATGGAAACATTTAATGTAAACTGCTTTGTGCTAACTTTTTCCCTGGTCGGATTTATGGACTCAAAATACACTGGTCTATGTAAAATTGTCCGCTGAATCGATTGTTGAAGACTAGAACGTTCTATCTATCGTATTAGTCGAGTTATGAGCACTTTTAGTTTTGAAAAGTGGATTTTCGAAAATTTCATGACTTCATTTGAAGGAGAAAAAATGATTCTAGACAAAAACAGACTGTGTCAGTCGATTTTTCGCATCAAAAAACCCCTCCAGACGAATTTTGAGCAATTTTTATTCCAAAAACGTATTTTTTGTCGAAAATTTTGGAGCAAGGGGTAGGTATGGAAACATTTAATGTAAAATGCTTTGTGCTAACTTTTTCCCTGGTCGGATTTATGGACTCAAAATACACTGGTCTATGTAAAATTGTCCGCTGAATCGATTGTCGAAGACTAGAACGTTCTATCTATCGTATTAGTCGAGTTATGAGCACTTTTAGTTTTGAAAAGTGGATTTTCGAAAATTTCATGACTTCATTTGAAGGAGAAAAAATGATTCTAGACAAAAACAGACTGTGCCAGTCGATTTTTCGCATCAAAAAACCCCTCCAGACGAATTTTGAGCAATTTTTATTCCAAAAACGTATTTTTTGTCGAAAATTTTGAAGCAAGGGGTAGGTATGGAAATATTTAATGAAAACTGCTCTGTGCTAACTTCTTTCCTGGTCGGATTTATGGACTCAAAATACACTGGTCTATGTAAAATTGTCCGCTGAATCGATTGCCGGAGACTAGAACGTTATATCTATCGTATTAGTCGAGTTATGAGCACTTTTAGTTTTGAAAAGTGGATTTTCGAAAATTTCATGACTTCATTTGAAGGAGAAAAAATGATTCTAGACAAAAACAGACTGTGCCAGTACATTTTCCGCATAAAAAAACCCCTCCAGACAAATTTTGAGCAATTTTTATTCCAAAAACGTATTTTTTGTCGAAAATTTTGAAGCAAGGGGTAGGTATGGAAATATTTAATGAAAACTGCTTTGTGCTAACTTCTTTCCTGGTCGGATTTATGGACTCAAAATACACTGATCTATGTAAAATTGTCCGCTGAATCGATTGTCGAAGACTAGAACGTTCTATCTATCGTATTAGTCGAGTTATGAGCACTTTTAGTTTTGAAAAGTGGATTTTCGAAAATTTCATGACTTCATTTGAAGGAGAAAAAATGATTTTAGACAAAAACAGACTGTGCCAGTCGATTTTTCGCATCAAAAAACCCCTCCAGACGAATTTTGAGCAATTTTTATTCCAAAAACGTATTTTTTGTCGAAAATTTTGAAGCAAGGGGTAGGTATGGAAATATTTAACGAAAACTGCTTTGTGCTAACTTCTTTCCTGGTCGGATTTATGGACTCAAAATACACTGGGCTATGTAAAATTGTCCGCTGAATCGATTGCCGGAGACTAGAACGTTCTATCTATCGTATTAGTCGAGTTATGAGCACTTTTAGTTTTGAAAAGTGGATTTTCGAAAATTTCATGACTTCATTTGAAGGAGAAAAAATGATTCTAGACGAAAACAGACTGTGCCAGTACATTTTCCGCATAAAAAAACCCCTCCAGACAAATTTTGAGCAATTTTTATTCCAAAAACGTATTTTTTGTCGAAAATTTTGAAGCAAGGGGTAGGTATGGAAATATTTAATGAAAACTGCTTTGTGCTAACTTCTTTCCTGGTCGGATTTATGGACTCAAAATACACTGATCTATGTAAAATTGTCCGCTGAATCGATTGTCGAAGACTAGAACGTTCTATCTATCGTATTAGTCGAGTTATGAGCACTTTTAGTTTTGAAAAGTGGATTTTCGAAAATTTCATGACTTCATTTGAAGGAGAAAAAATGATTTAAGACAAAAACAGACTGTGCCAGTCGATTTTTCGCATCAAAAAACCCCTCCAGACGAATTTTGAGCAATTTTTATTCCAAAAACGTATTTTTTGTCGAAAATTTTGAAGCAAGGGGTAGGTATGGAAATATTTAACGAAAACTGCTTTGTGCTAACTTCTTTCCTGGTCGGATTTATGGACTCAAAATACACTGGGCTATGTAAAATTGTCCGCTGAATCGATTGCCGGAGACTAGAACGTTCTATCTATCGTATTAGTCGAGTTATGAGCACTTTTAGTTTTGAAAAGTGGATTTTCGAAAATTTCATGACTTCATTTGAAGGAGAAAAAATGATTCTAGACAAAAACAGACTGTGTCAGTCGATTTTTCGCATCAAAAAACCCCTCCAGACGAATTTCGAGCAATTTTTATTCCAAAAACGTATTTTTTGTCGAAAATTTTGGAGCAAGGGGTAGGTATGGAAACATTTAATGTAAATTGCTTTGTGCTAACTTTTTCCCTGGTCGGATTTATGGACTCAAAATACACTGGTCTATGTAAAATTGTCCGCTGAATCGATTGTCGAAGACTAGAACGTTCTATCTATCGTATTAGTCGAGTTATGAGCACTTTTAGTTTTGAAAAGTGGATTTTCGAAAATTTCATGACTTCATTTGAAGGAGAAAAAATGATTCTAGACAAAAACAGACTGTGCCAGTACATTTTTCGCATCAAAAAACCCCTCCAGACGAATTTTGAGCAATTTTTATTCCAAAAACGTATTTTTTGTCGAAAATTTTGAAGCAAGGGGTAGGTATGGAAATATTTAATGAAAACTGCTTTGTGCTAACTTCTTTCCTGGTCGGATTTATGGACTTAAAATACACTGGTCTATGTAAAATTGTCCGCTGAATCGATTGTCGAAGACTAGAACGTTCTATCTATCGTATTAGTCGAGTTATGAGCACTTTTAGTTTGAAAAGTGGATTTTTGAAAATTTCATGACTTCATTTGAAAGAGAAAAAATGATTCTAGACAAAAACAGACTGTGCCAGTCGATATTTCGCATCAAAAAACCCCTCCAGACGAATTTTGAGCAATTTTTATTCCAAAAACGTATTTTTTGTCGAAAATTTTGAAGCAAGGGGTAGGTATGGAAACATTTAATGTAAATTGCTTTGTGCTAACTTTTTCCCTGGTCGGATTTATGGACTCAAAATACACTGGTCTATGTAAAATTGTCCGCTGAATCGATTGTCGAAGACTAGAACGTTCTATCTATCGTATTAGTCGAGTTATGAGCACTTTTAGTTTTGAAAAGTGGATTTTCGAAAATTTCATGACTTCATTTGAAGGAGAAAAAATGATTTTAGACAAAAACAGACTGTGCCAGTCGATTTTTCGCATCAAAAAACCCCTCCAGACGAATTTTGAGCAATTTTTATTCCAAAAACGTATTTTTTGTCGAAAATTTTGAAGCAAGGGGTAGGTATGGAAATATTTAATGAAAACTGCTTTGTGCTAACTTCTTTCCTGGTCGGATTTATGGACTCAAAATACACTGGTCTATGTAAAATTGTCCGCTGAATCGATTGTCGAAGACTAGAACGTTCTATCTATCGTATTAGTCGAGTTATGAGCACTTTTAGTTTTGAAAAGTGGATTTTCGAAAATTTCATGACTTCATTTGAAGGAGAAAAAATGATTTTAGACAAAAACAGACTGTGCCAGTCGATTTTTCGCATCAAAAAACCCCTCCAGACGAATTTTGAGCAATTTTTATTCCAAAAACGTATTTTTTGTCGAAAATTTTGAAGCAAGGGGTAGGTATGGAAATATTTAATGAAAACTGCTTTGTGCTAACTTCTTTCCTGGTCGGATTTATGGACTCAAAATACACTGGTCTATGTAAAATTGTCCGCTGAATCGATTGCCGGAGACTAGAACGTTCTATCTATCGTATTAGTCGAGTTATGAGCACTTTCAGTTTTGAAAAGTGGATTTTCGAAAATTTCATGACTTCATTTGAAGGAGAAAAAATGATTTTAGACAAAAACAGACTGTGCCAGTCGATTTTTCGCATCAAAAAACCCCTCCAGACGAATTTTGAGCAATTTTTATTCCAAAAACGTATTTTTTGTCGAAAATTTTGAAGCAAGGGGTAGGTATGGAAATATTTAATGATAACTGCTTTGTGCTAACTTCTTTCCTGGTCGGATTTATGGACTCAAAATACACTGGTCTATGTAAAATTGTCCGCTGAATCGATTGCCGGAGACTAGAACGTTCTATCTATCGTATTAGTCGAGTTATGAGCACTTTTAGTTTTGAAAAGTGGATTTTCGAAAATTTCATGACTTCATTTGAAGGAGAAAAAATGATTTTAGACAAAAACAGACTGTGCCAGTCGATTTTTCGCATCAAAAAACTCCTCCAGACGAATTTTGAGCAATTTTTATTCCAAAAACGTATTTTTTGTCGAAAATTTTGAAGCAAGGGGTAGGTATGGAAATATTTAATGAAAACTGCTTTGTGCTAACTTCTTTCCTGGTCGGATTTATGGACTCAAAATACAGTGGTCTATGTAAAATTGTCCGCTGAATCGATTGCCGGAGACTAGAACGTTCTATCTATCGTATTAGTCGAGTTATGAGCACTTTTAGTTTTGAAAAGTGGATTTTTGAAAATTTCATGACTCCATTTGAAGGAGAAAAAATGATTTTAGACAAAAACAGACTGTGCCAGTCGATTTTTCGCATCAAAAAACCCCTCCAGACGAATTTTGAGCAATTTTTATTCCAAAAACGTATTTTTTGTCGAAAATTTTGAAGCAAGGGGTAGGTATGGAAATATTTAATGAAAACTGCTTTGTGCTAACTTCTTTCCTGGTCGGATTTATGGACTCAAAATACACTGGTCTATGTAAAATTGTCCGCTGAATCGATTGCCGGAGACTAGAACGTTCTATCTATCGTATTAGTCGAGTTATGAGCACTTTTAGTTTTGAAAAGTGGATTTTTGAAAATTTCATGACTCCATTTGAAGGAGAAAAAATGATTTTAGACAAAAACAGACTGTGCCAGTCGATTTTTCGCATCAAAAAACCCCTCCAGACGAATTTTGAGCAATTTTTATTCCAAAAACGTATTTTTTGTCGAAAATTTTGAAGCAAGGGGTAGGTATGGAAATATTTCATGAAAACTGCTTTGTGCTAACTTCTTTCCTGGTCGAATTTATGGACTCAAAATACACTGGTCTATGTAAAATTGTCCGCTGAATCGATTGTCGAAGACTAGAACGTTCTATCTATCGTATTAGTCGAGTTATGAGCACTTTTAGTTTGAAAAGTGGATTTTTGAAAATTTCATGACTTCATTTGAAAGAGAAAAAATGATTCTAGACAAAAACAGACTGTGCCAGTCGATATTTCGCATCAAAAAACCCCTCCAGACGAATTTTGAGCAATTTTTATTCCAAAAACGTATTTTTTGTCGAAAATTTTGAAGCAAGGGGTAGGTATGGAAACATTTAATGTAAATTGCTTTGTGCTAACTTTTTCCCTGGTCGGATTTATGGACTCAAAATACACTGGTCTATGTAAAATTGTCCGCTGAATCGATTGTCGAAGACTAGAACGTTCTATCTATCGTATTAGTCGAGTTATGAGCACTTTTAGTTTTGAAAAGTGGATTTTCGAAAATTTCATGACTTCATTTGAAGGAGAAAAAATGATTTTAGACAAAAACAGACTGTGCCAGTCGATTTTTCGCATCAAAAAACCCCTCCAGACGAATTTTGAGCAATTTTTATTCCAAAAACGTATTTTTTGTCGAAAATTTTGAAGCAAGGGGTAGGTATGGAAATATTTAATGAAAACTGCTTTGTGCTAACTTCTTTCCTGGTCGGATTTATGGACTCAAAATACACTGGTCTATGTAAAATTGTCCGCTGAATCGATTGTCGAAGACTAGAACGTTCTATCTATCGTATTAGTCGAGTTATGAGCACTTTTAGTTTTGAAAAGTGGATTTTCGAAAATTTCATGACTTCATTTGAAGGAGAAAAAATGATTTTAGACAAAAACAGACTGTGCCAGTCGATTTTTCGCATCAAAAAACCCCTCCAGACGAATTTTGAGCAATTTTTATTCCAAAAACGTATTTTTTGTCGAAAATTTTGAAGCAAGGGGTAGGTATGGAAATATTTAATGAAAACTGCTTTGTGCTAACTTCTTTCCTGGTCGGATTTATGGACTCAAAATACACTGGTCTATGTAAAATTGTCCGCTGAATCGATTGCCGGAGACTAGAACGTTCTATCTATCGTATTAGTCGAGTTATGAGCACTTTCAGTTTTGAAAAGTGGATTTTCGAAAATTTCATGACTTCATTTGAAGGAGAAAAAATGATTTTAGACAAAAACAGACTGTGCCAGTCGATTTTTCGCATCAAAAAACCCCTCCAGACGAATTTTGAGCAATTTTTATTCCAAAAACGTATTTTTTGTCGAAAATTTTGAAGCAAGGGGTAGGTATGGAAATATTTAATGATAACTGCTTTGTGCTAACTTCTTTCCTGGTCGGATTTATGGACTCAAAATACACTGGTCTATGTAAAATTGTCCGCTGAATCGATTGCCGGAGACTAGAACGTTCTATCTATCGTATTAGTCGAGTTATGAGCACTTTTAGTTTTGAAAAGTGGATTTTCGAAAATTTCATGACTTCATTTGAAGGAGAAAAAATGATTTTAGACAAAAACAGACTGTGCCAGTCGATTTTTCGCATCAAAAAACTCCTCCAGACGAATTTTGAGCAATTTTTATTCCAAAAACGTATTTTTTGTCGAAAATTTTGAAGCAAGGGGTAGGTATGGAAATATTTAATGAAAACTGCTTTGTGCTAACTTCTTTCCTGGTCGGATTTATGGACTCAAAATACAGTGGTCTATGTAAAATTGTCCGCTGAATCGATTGCCGGAGACTAGAACGTTCTATCTATCGTATTAGTCGAGTTATGAGCACTTTTAGTTTTGAAAAGTGGATTTTTGAAAATTTCATGACTCCATTTGAAGGAGAAAAAATGATTTTAGACAAAAACAGACTGTGCCAGTCGATTTTTCGCATCAAAAAACCCCTCCAGACGAATTTTGAGCAATTTTTATTCCAAAAACGTATTTTTTGTCGAAAATTTTGAAGCAAGGGGTAGGTATGGAAATATTTAATGAAAACTGCTTTGTGCTAACTTCTTTCCTGGTCGGATTTATGGACTCAAAATACACTGGTCTATGTAAAATTGTCCGCTGAATCGATTGCCGGAGACTAGAACGTTCTATCTATCGTATTAGTCGAGTTATGAGCACTTTTAGTTTTGAAAAGTGGATTTTTGAAAATTTCATGACTCCATTTGAAGGAGAAAAAATGATTTTAGACAAAAACAGACTGTGCCAGTCGATTTTTCGCATCAAAAAACCCCTCCAGACGAATTTTGAGCAATTTTTATTCCAAAAACGTATTTTTTGTCGAAAATTTTGAAGCAAGGGGTAGGTATGGAAATATTTCATGAAAACTGCTTTGTGCTAACTTCTTTCCTGGTCGAATTTATGGACTCAAAATACACTGGTCTATGTAAAATTGTCCGCTGAATCGATTGTCGAAGACTAGAACGTTCTATCTATCGTATTAGTCGAGTTATGAGCACTTTTAGTTTTGAAAAGTGGATTTTCGAAAATTTCATGACTTCATTTGAAGGAGAAAAAATGATTTTAGACAAAAACAGACTGTGCCAGTCGATTTTTCGCATCAAAAAACCCCTCCAGACGAATTTTGAGCAATTTTTATTCCAAAAACGTATTTTTTGTCGAAAATTTTGAAGCAAGGGGTAGGTATGGAAATATTTAATGAAAACTGCTTTGTGCTAACTTCTTTCCTGGTCGGATTTATGGACTCAAAATACACTGGTCTATGTAAAATTGTCCGCTGAATCGATTGCCGGAGACTAGAACGTTCTATCTATCGTATTAGTCGAGTTATGAGCACTTTCAGTTTTGAAAAGTGGATTTTCGAAAATTTCATGACTTCATTTGAAGGAGAAAAAATGATTTTAGACAAAAACAGACTGTGCCAGTCGATTTTTCGCATCAAAAAACCCCTCCAGACGAATTTTGAGCAATTTTTATTCCAAAAACGTATTTTTTGTCGAAAATTTTGAAGCAAGGGGTAGGTATGGAAATATTTAATGATAACTGCTTTGTGCTAACTTCTTTCCTGGTCGGATTTATGGACTCAAAATACACTGGTCTATGTAAAATTGTCCGCTGAATCGATTGCCGGAGACTAGAACGTTCTATCTATCGTATTAGTCGAGTTATGAGCACTTTTAGTTTTGAAAAGTGGATTTTCGAAAATTTCATGACTTCATTTGAAGGAGAAAAAATGATTTTAGACAAAAACAGACTGTGCCAGTCGATTTTTCGCATCAAAAAACCCCTCCAGACGAATTTTGAGCAATTTTTATTCCAAAAACGTATTTTTTGTCGAAAATTTTGAAGCAAGGGGTAGGTATGGAAATATTTAATGAAAACTGCTTTGTGCTAACTTCTTTCCTGGTCGGATTTATGGACTCAAAATACAGTGGTCTATGTAAAATTGTCCGCTGAATCGATTGCCGGAGACTAGAACGTTCTATCTATCGTATTAGTCGAGTTATGAGCACTTTTAGTTTTGAAAAGTGGATTTTTGAAAATTTCATGACTCCATTTGAAGGAGAAAAAATGATTTTAGACAAAAACAGACTGTGCCAGTCGATTTTTCGCATCAAAAAACCCCTCCAGACGAATTTTGAGCAATTTTTATTCCAAAAACGTATTTTTTGTCGAAAATTTTGAAGCAAGGGGTAGGTATGGAAATATTTAATGAAAACTGCTTTGTGCTAACTTCTTTCCTGGTCGGATTTATGGACTCAAAATACACTGGTCTATGTAAAATTGTCCGCTGAATCGATTGCCGGAGACTAGAACGTTCTATCTATCGTATTAGTCGAGTTATGAGCACTTTTAGTTTTGAAAAGTGGATTTTTGAAAATTTCATGACTCCATTTGAAGGAGAAAAAATGATTTTAGACAAAAACAGACTGTGCCAGTCGATTTTTCGCATCAAAAAACCCCTCCAGACGAATTTTGAGCAATTTTTATTCCAAAAACGTATTTTTTGTCGAAAATTTTGAAGCAAGGGGTAGGTATGGAAATATTTCATGAAAACTGCTTTGTGCTAACTTCTTTCCTGGTCGAATTTATGGACTCAAAATACACTGGTCTATGTAAAATTGTCCGCTGAATCGATTGCCGGAGACTAGAACGTCCTATCTATCGTATTAGTCGAGTTATGAGCACTTTTAGTTTTGAAAAGTGGATTTTCGAAAATTTCATGACTTCATTTGAAGGAGAAAAAATGATTTTAGACAAAAACAGACTGTGCCAGTCGATTTTTCGCATCAAAAAACCCCTCCAGACGAATTTTGAGCAATTTTTATTCCAAAAACGTATTTATCGTCGAAAATTTTGAAGCAAGGGGTAGGTATGGTACCAGTCTATTTTTCGCATCAAAATACCTCTCTAGACAAATTTTGAGCAAATACACCGGAATATGTGATCAGTATATTTCGTTTTAAAAAATAAGCGTCATAAGCGGATGGGTTATCGATTGCACCAGGAGAACATTAAAAAAGGATAAAAAATAAATTCATTTCTTTCAAAAACTAATCACCAACTAACTTCAGAAATTAATATTGTTCATGTCCACTTTTATAATCTCGTACAACTCCGCAACCGTCGAAACGTGAACATAAATATGTCGATGGCTTTCGCCACCCTTTTTTTTGTATATTGTCTTTATTGCATTTACTGGCAATTTGTCAACTGGCTATTCCCTTACAGAACATCCGAAAGAATGTCCTGAGAGACTATTGATAAATAGCTGGTAAATGTAATAAAAGACAATGTTCTTTTTAAATTTATCATTGAGTCAAGGAGTTTTCTGAGAAAAAATAAAAATTACGTTGTCTGTAGCCAAGATAGAGAAATTATAGATTTCAAAATGTTCATAATCCCAATTTTCTTTAAACTCAGTTTTCCTTCGTTGCTTTCGAAGTAAAGTAGAACACACTCATCTTCCTCTTAGTTCATTTTATTACCACCTATTGTTCAGCCTTTTCAACTTAACAAACAAGTGAAAAACAGTCCCCTTTGAATATATTTTTATCACTACTTTCCCCAGTGTCATTGAGTTTAAGCTTCTAAAAATGAATTTTCCCCCACGGAAATCACCTGGGAAACAACAACAAAAATTTTTCCAAGATAGTGAGGGACAAAAATGTAGTAACTATCATTGCTTCGTTAAAATTTTTCTTCGGACAGAATCGGACTCAAGAAAAGAGACTACCTAAATTCTATCTAAATTTTATTTGTCATCTCAAGCTGTAGGATGTCCCTCAGTAAGCTGACAAGATTGAAGGTAATGATCAGGAGTTTATAAAAGGGAAAACTAAGGAAAACATAGAAGACAACGGAAAGGGGTGATATTAATTGGAGTTCAACCCCAACGGATGAATGAACTATAACCCAATATTTCATCTTCTCGAATTCAACGTCTCACAAATCCTGGGATATGTTTTAAAACTAAAGTGACAAATAGCATTGAAATCCCTTTATCTAAAAGAATTCTCCTAGGCAGGAAAGTTTTCAAAAAGTTGCAGGTTTACGTTTACCCTAAGGAGCTTCATGAATACAAGTCCGATACTGAACTAGCTTCAAGAGAATTTCCCAGAAAGACATACAAAATCTTTATTACACAATATCTAGCCCAGGAGGGTAAAGACCACTCAACTTGAGATATATTCCCATTTATTTTTTATTCTTCCATGGGATTCTAGTTTTGATTCCCGAACAATTCAATATTTTTATTGCTTTGCAAATGTTTGAGATTTTGTGAGAAATATGTATGTATTTATTTATGTCACAAAACATTATAAGATGTTTTTTTCAATATCCAAACAGAATCATCGAAAAAAAGGATCAAACCAAGTGATGTAGCTTTGCCAAAATCATACTGGGTAATCCTGGGAAGAGATACTAGCAAAAACTCACACTCAACAGTAGGATTTCTGACTGGCATCTGTCAACTAAGCAAACACCTCCATACAATGGGGCCAGTGGTCACACTATGCAGGATGTGACATTGTCAATGGGAGATTGTATGTTTGGATGTAAAGGAGATGTCTTCTAGTGACCTTTCTACCTTCCTGGACGATGACCTAGGTGCAAAACCCCTCGGGAGAACGAACGAAATTAAAAATAATCTAACACAAAAACTATCATTTCATATGAGTTGAATAATTGATGATTTTCTCGACAAACAACAATTTAATTCTGTTTCGATGCTATTTGAAAACGAATATTTTGTCCCATTTTCACGTTTATAATGTCAATTTTCAATAATTTGATCAAATAAATTCATACGTCGCTGAGTTAAAAATATGGCTCTAAATTTTTATTACAAATAAATCATTATATGAAATTGATATAATGATTTGAATACATAATTTTCTATTGCATCCATATGTAGGCATTAAGGTAGGTAGGAACTAATACGAAGTTTTTATTTTTCCAGGTTTTTTGAAAGCTGGCACAGAGGATACCTCGAGAAGCAATTTTGGATTGGTGGATCAAATAGCTGCACTTATATGGATAAAAGACAATATCGCAGCCTTCGGAGGAGACAGCAATTCGGTTACTTTGTTTGGACATGGGACTGGAGCTGTATGTGCTAGTTTATTGATGATAAGCCCGATGATTATCATGGGAAATGATCGTAAGTAAAACGAAAAGTCTTTATCAGAATAATAAGAAGAAAAAGGTAAGCAGAGGCGCGGACTCTGTGTAGTGGGTCTTATGGAGAAAAATAAAAAATAAGAGAAACGTGAAATGACAGGTTTGATTGACTTTTAAGCAATGTGAGATTTACTTTGGAAACATAATTTAGTCTTGTACACAAAAAAATCAGCCATACTACTTCTGTTAAATACTTTTCTGCTCCACTTTGTATATATATTTTATAGATTCATAATTTTTTGTAGGTTTGTTTCACCGAGTAATCCTTATGGGAGGAACAGCTTTGTCAGATTGGGCTTTAGCTGGTAATCCTGGCGAAGTAACTTATCAAATAGCAAAAGCACTCAACTGTCAAATACACGACGATTTCGCCGAATGTTTAAGAAGGAAGAGACTGGACGAAATCATGGCAGCGGCAGCGAACACGCCAGATTACAAAACCCGTTTCGGGCCTCTAGTCGATTCGCTAGTCGTGCCTAATGATCCGAAAAAATCTATGACCCAGTATAACGATATATTCCGCAGGTATGTTATAATTTGAAAGGGTTGAATAGGAATGATGATTTAAGCGCTCAAGTCAATAATTTATTCGCTTAAGACGGATTTTTTTTATCGCGGTTTCAAGGCTGGCGCTAGGAGTTTTAATAGGGATCCTAACTGGACATTGTCGCCTGAGTGGGCACCTGGAAAAGCTCAAATTGGTGGAGAAAGAATACAGATATTGTGTCATGGAAGAAGAAACCTCCATCCACATACTTTCCAACTGCACAGCACTCCAGAATCCCAGAGCACAGTACCTGGGAGATTACTGGATAGAAGAGGAACATTTACCCAAGTTGAAGCCTGCAGATATCCTGAAATTCCTACAGGAAATAGGACTAAAGGAGCTACTAATTTTAGAGAATTTCCTCAAGAATTAACAGGAGAAAAAAAAGGGAATATTTTTTTTTTTGATTGAATATTACTAAAAAGCAGAAACTTCAAATGCATTTCAATTGAGAAAACTCTGCAGAAAATTAAATAAAACGTCTTTTCTGCATCTGAAAATTGGAGAGAATTCTTTGTAAGGCTGTTCGTTTGAAATAGCCAACAAAAATGTTTCTAAAAGTGAGCCAACAGCAACAAAAATGGAAAAGTTATATTTGGCACATATACATATATCCTTGGAAACTCTTTCATGCAAATAAATTGTTTCAAACTGTAGACTAGGGGATGTGGACTGCATTTTTTTCAAAATAATTCCAATAAAACTTATTATAGGTACATCTAAGTCTAGTTAGATAAAGTCTGGCACCTGAAAACAGCTACAAAATTGTCAAACTGTCAAACGTATTTGTCACTATAAGACTGAAGTAAAAAGAAAGATGATAGAAAAACTACCCATACCAAAATAGAATTTTTCAAGTTGTTGCCAGCTCTCGAACTAAATCATATATTTTAATCAAGTTATAGTAATGAACAAAATTGTTCAAAAATATAAAAGCATAATATTACCTAATTACTCACGCTGGTTACACTCCATTAGCTTTCACCTGTTCGTTAACAGCGTACAGGCTTTATGAAATTTTTGGTTTCAGTTTAATTTTTTAAATATTTTATACGTTTATTGATTATTTCTAAGCTACATGTAGTTGTGGTTCAGAATAATAAAATTAACAGTTTTTTAAATGATATTTGAATTCCCTTGGTATATTGTGATAACAATTCTTCAAGAGATGGGATGGAATCAAAGAATGCAGTTTTGATAGGATCACCTTTTTGTCTATAATCAGGAAAAACGTACATTTAACAGTAGGATTTCTGACTGGGAGGATGTACAATGGGTCACATGTGGCCTAACTGCTGTGAGCCTACTACAGGATTAAAAATTTTCGTAATAATTTCCTCATAAATATTATGCACAAAAAGTTGGTTACATTTGAAAAAGTGATAAGAGTTAATATACAAATCCTCTTCCACAACGAACATTTAGAGCAATTAAGTTCATGTTATAATAGTATGACACAAACGAGTAGATGAAACTTTATGCAAAGTTACTTAAATGTATGTAACAATTAAAACTTCATAAAGGACTTTTGTAACTTGAAGCTGTTTTGAAACATTCTAATCACTTCCACATAAAACTCATTATTTATCCACTTCCAATGAGCAAGGTGTAACCATATTAGATATATGGGAGACTCTAGCATCATCTTTCAATAATGACATAGTGAACTAAAGGATCCAAGGAATCCAAATGTTCAAAAATTAAATTAGGAACTAACCGCATTGGAATTAAAACCAAGTATCTACCATATCCCAATGTTAGAAACTCAGTGAATATATGAAAAATTCTCCTGACACAATTTGCAAGCTTGGCGGTAATTGTGTAGTTGTCCTGCAATTTACTAATTTCCCAACCCAACATTTAATCTTCAGCGATTCGGCAAACCTCCTGACAACCGCCACATTCCGATAAACGTTATCCTGAAATTAATCAGGACACCACAAACATCCTACACAACTTACGTTTAAGCGAATCAGAATAACAGTACGAATTGGTGAAGTTTTTTCTCATTTTGGGCAAGTAGATTTTATAATAAGCAAAAAATATTCAACAGTTGGAAGATTCTTTTGGAAACAAATTAGATTTTTTATTTTATTTTCTGTTTACGTTAAAATTAACAAGGCTGTAAGGATAAAAGTATCCTATCCCTTGTATATCGTCCTTTAGAAGCGAAAGATTGTTCCGGTAAATGAAAAACGAATGGCTTCATCAATCATCAAATTAGTTCCAGTGAAGCGTCATCAAAAATTATGATATCCGTCCTCTACTTCCACCTCTGGAAAAGCTGCAACCATCGATTTTAACGGTCTAGACCAAGATGGAAAACATTTTATCACAAAACAGACAAAATTCGTCCCTCGTGAAGTAGTTGTATCTACTTGGTTGAACGGTTACTAATTTTTATTCATTTCAGATTCGAATTGCTGTACGGCGTAACAGAAATCGAGAGCATTCATTTATTAGACCCGGTGGCCTTAAGTCAAGGACTCCTGTTGAAAGAGCGGGATCAAGAGCTCCGTACATATTTCCGCTCTCGGTGTGAAATGAAGCCGGAACTCTGTTTGCAGCGCACTCTAGATGAGTACGGAGCTAACGACATGTCAAAGACAAGTATGGCGAGCGATCGAGTTTACGATTATAGAGCTTACGAGCCGGATCAAGCGTCGCAAGCGAGAGATACTCTCCTCGATATCTTATCGGACGCTCGTTCCGTGGCGCCGCTGGTGCAAATGGCGAGATATCACGCTACAGTCAACATGCAGTCGTATTTTTATGTGTTCAAACATAAAACGCGTTCTCGAGAATATATCGTGAGTATTTATATTCATATTTTTGAGTATTAATTAATGATTAATTACCTATTAAGATAATAATTTCCCACCTAACTGTTCAACCCAAATCTTGTTAAGTATCACATTCATAAAGGATATAACTCCATTATGACTTGACTCTGATTGATGGTACAATATCTGAATCCCATTTGAGAAATAGCTCTCTGCAACTTATTCGACCCAAACAATTCCCATTTCGTCTTCAATCAACTGCTTTTTTATACAATCTAGGGAGGGTAAGCATCATTTGGTTTTGGTATATAGGCACAATCCGTTTTAAATGACATTTACTTAGTTTTAAACACAAGATCACTTTCGTAGTGAAATTAACAGTTTTTTTGAGGGCTGATACAACGTTTCAAGTAATTCTTAGAAAATTTCAACGAATATAGACGACTGTAGAAGCATAGACAAGAAAAAGTAAGGCCTGGTGAAAATAATTTGATGTTGAAGAAACAAAAATAAATGACCTTGAAGAGTTGAAGATGGCAGCTAACTCTGGCATACACTGAGAATCATAATAAATGCTCACAACTTTACTTGAATCATATAGAGAAAAAGTATTTTGGTGAATAATTTATAGCTGAGTACACATGACTCGAGAGTCAAGGAAACATATTCGTATTCTGTGTAAATATTAATTTATTAAAATAGCAGAGCGCTTTCGGCTATTAAGCTATCTTCAGTGCTTACCTGCAAGTAAAAAAGTTGGAAAATATAAAAGAAGTAGATAAAGAATTACTCACTGGTCAGGTAATTTATACAAGAAACTTAGACAACACATTGACGTCATGAATTAAAATTACATTAAAATTAAAATGATCCCCTATTTAGGGTTTGTTGAATCTAGATGTTAAACATTATTAAAAATTTTTTTGTTAAAATTATTTAAAACTGAAGTATTTTGGCATAAAGTTGCATTTTACCAAATATTTGGGTAATTTGGGACTGTAAAGACCATAAGAAAGAGATCCATGTATAATGATATGAGTTATGACAACTTATTCAAAAGATGGCTTCCAATTAAAACAACGCGTTGACACTGAACATGTAAAACTTTGTTTTTAACTCGGCCCTATCGTCATTATCATTTATTGCTTAGTCATTTGCTTGTGGTGCCAAATTATTAGATTACCTCGCATCATCCTGGACTATCGTTTCAAATGTCATTCTAATCAATTACAAATGAATTATATTCACAAAATTTACTAAATATTATATTATTAATTCATTAAACTCACTCAACCAAGTAATAGATACTACTATATTATTTTAAATATACATATAAATAAACAAACAGAATTGGCACACGCCTATGAAAGTAAACAAATCGTTTGAAAGGTTTTGAGAAATGCATCCACCCTATCCCATAAAAATCTTTTATGTTATAGTCAAGTGGACCGCCTTAGAAGTGACCCGAACTCTTCAATATTATAAGCAATATTTTACTCGATGATTGGCGATATTGGCACCTACAGGTGCGGTGCCAAATATTCAAAATTTTCTTAAATATAGCGGACATACATGAAGTTCTAATTAATTCCTCTTTTTATAACAATTTTAAGCGACTTTTTTTAATGCTCCCACACCCCTGCCAGCTATTTTACAAGATAGAGGAAATGTTATTGGAAAACATTCACGTGAAATAATCTAATGATTAGGAATATTTGAATTTTGTGGTTCTATAATGGTAGATTTCATTCAGTCATCCTGAAATTTATTTATGTATCCGCATAGACGCAGACGATATTTCTTCTTTTAATAATAAAGCAAAAACGAAAAATTTGGACGGCTCTTTATGCCAGTCTATTTTTGTCTTCTAATTATAAAATTTATTTAGAGAGACAAGACTTACAATGGCGAAGAGTTGCCGTACGTTTTTGGAGTTCCATTAGATGGGCCCAAGTTTCATTTCGTCGACTCCTACACCGAACAGGAGCGTTTGTTTTCGGAAATAGTTATGATGTATTTCTCCAACTTTGCGGAAACCGGGTAAGTAACGTTGCGTTGTTTATTAATTCTAAATTTGCTTTTATGTATGAATTTGTGTTAGCTTTGCTTTTGTTTGAGGAACTTTATGAGAAAAATGATGTTTCAAGTGAAATATTTCGAAAATTATGGTTGTTTCTTCTGTTTTATTATTGCTTATATACAGGGTGTAACAAAAAGGCAGGTCATAAATCATACCACATATTCTGGGGCTGAAAATAACTCGATCCAACCCTAGTACAAATGTGCATGCAAAAAAAGTTACAACCCTTTGAAGTTACCAAATGAAAATTGATTTTTTCAAATATTTCGACAGTTGTTTGACATATTATAATGAAAGTTGACAAGTGGCTTTCTTATGATAAGAGCATCTTAAAAAAAATTTAGGAATTATTGCACCCCGTTAAAAATTTATGGGAGTTGGGATCCCCTAAACCCCCCATAATTTTTGTGTAAGTTACAATTTAATGCTTATTGTGGCACCATTATTCAAACACATTATTTTTGAAACTTTTTTGCCCCCTAGCACTTTTTACAATTATCAGTTTTTATAGAGATTTTTTATAATGCTTCAAAAATTTCGAGTAACAAAAATTAAAGTCAATGAATGAAGTTTTTCGGGGGTCCCAAATTTTTTTTGAATCTTATTTATTTACAAATGTGCAGTTTTTATTAGATGTTCGAAATGGCCCCCTTTTTTTTGAACACAGCAATGGCTTCTGACGATATCTAATTGCAGCCAGGTTGTAACTTTTTGCGCATGCACATTTGTACTAGGGTAACTTGGGTTGGATCGAGTTATTTTCAGCCCCAGAATATGTGATATAATTTATGACCTGCCTTTCTGTTACACCCTGTAGTTTGGGTTGAAATTTGAAAGTTTTCGCCATTTTTTGAGCTTAATTTGCGATAAATTGAAGAAAGAGTTACGATTTGTAAACAAATATTTCCCTTTATTATTGAATTTTCCAGAAAACAAGAAAAGGACGATAAATGTTATTTGGCACAATCACAGAAAATCTTTCCCTCCGGGTCACGCTTTTCATTTCCAATAAAGAAACTAGTATTACAAGGAAGAAATACATGCTACGCTAGGAACCGATTTCAATAATAAAACAAGAACTTTGTTTTCCTAAATAAAATTTCAGAATGTCCAATTTCAGAGGAGACACTTGGTGTGACCGGTTATTAGTGTCTGAAAAGAATCGCGCGACTACAAATAAATTAAACACCACGCATTGCTTATCTATTTAGCCGCGCGATTCTTTTCAGACACTAACAGCCGGCCAAAAAGTGTCTGGTCTAGAAGCTCTCTTAATTAGCCTGTAACTAGGAAACCGGTGAAAATTTTCCCCTCAACTCTATTATAAAAATTTGGTTTTTTGAGAACGATAGCTTTGACATCTTTAATGAAACCCCCTGTATGTTTTTGAACCCGTCAGATTACTTAAACTCAATTATTTTCAAAAGAAAACCAAACCTTGAAGGAATATCAAAAAATGGTTGTTTGCGGAAAATTTTGTTGATTTAAAATTTTTATCGAGTGTTTGGTTTTTATGTGTTGAATAAAATGAAAAATCCGATTTCGCATTTCTCGGTTTAGTACCTCTACTTTCACAAATAAAATAAACTTAAATTGATTCGGAATTTCTATTCGCCCGCTTCTAAAACGCGTTATGGTTATGTCTTGGAAATGCTAGTATTATATTGAAAATGCAGATTTGAATGTCAAGACTTTTCACGATGAAAATTGCAGGCTTATTAGAATGCTTAACAAGTAACGTTTTTCAGGAGTTGCAGCAGAAAAAGTTCACCACAAACTTTTGTTTATTTTTAATCAATAATAATTTGTCAAATGTACTTAGTTTGAAATAATCCCAAACTACCGATATTTCCTTATCACATTTTACAATTTCCAGCTTTAGAAAATGACACAAATTTCGTACGTAACTTTCTTTTAACTTGTAAGTCTGGTATTTATGACGTTCTGTGGTGCGTTTTGTGAGGAACGTGGAAAGAAAATTAAATTTTTTGATTGGAGAATAAAAAAAATTATCCAATATATCCAGAAAAGATATTTTTGTTCCAGGAATCCTAACGTGCCCAGAAGAGAACGTTTTAGCAGTTTAAGTGCAGCATATTGGGCACAGTTTGACGTCGAGTGGCCAGAGTTCGATACCAAAGAAGAAAGATTCTTAGAATTAGGTAAAAATTGATTATCAGTTATTAAAAAAAGAAATGTCCCTACTGTCTCGTAAATTTGTGATCTCCCTTTTTATTTCCCGTGATCCAAATCAACTCCTATTGAAGTTATTGTCTCTTTCAATAACATAGTTACAATTTAACTCATTGTGGCTGTAATGTAATGTTTATATTTTAGACAGAAACAACGATAATTGTCTCGAAACAAGAGTCTCTAATTGAGCTCGTACCTCTTGTGTTTAGCTCCGTTATAGGAGAAATCTCTTAAACTTGCAGCCGTACAACATACAACTGAATAATAATGGTTCAATAAAGCCTTGTTAGTAGCCTACCACCTCCAAAATAATAGTCAACGACTTATTTTGTTATAATATTGGTTAGATTGTGTCTAATATAAGTTATTAACGGGTGGAAAAAGTGGAAATTATTATTATTAAACCAAAAACTAACCTAGCAAGGCTAAAATGAACATGCTGCAGCCCTTTCTTTTGCAGCAAAAGCAGACTGCGTTGACTGAAAATATGCTTTAGGTTGTACACATTATTAAAGTCCATAACTTTTTGAATGTTTTTTATCGAAACTGAAATATTTGGAAGATAAGGTGGATATAGGTGAGTTTATCAAGGATTTCATCGTCTTTGCAGGTTGTTTATTCAGTTAAAGTAAGATTAAAGCAGTTGAGAGTTCACAGAAAAAATAAAAAAAAAAACGAGCCTGAACTTCAAACGATAAAACTCTATTCGTATAGAGCAGCTCAGTTCTTGGATTCTTGCCACAAAATGGAATACGTGTATTGAATACCGTATAACCAAAATTTCATTTTATATTACATAGTAGTCAATATAAAAAATTTTGGGTTAGATAACACGTATAACACCCTGTATAACCTATTTTTTTTTGTTACAGAAATACCCCCGCAACCACTAATGCACTACAAAAAAGAAAAAATGAAGTACTGGAACGACATATTCCCCTCAGTAACAGAAAATATGACTTACAAAACATACCACCCCCGACCATCCTATCCTACTATGCCACCACCTCGTAGAACACCTCCATCATGGATCTATGAACATCTACCGAAAAAAAATCCCGAAGAAGCTAAGAAAAATTTCGAAAATTTCAACAAACCTTACAAAAAAACCAGCGAAGAGTACGGAGTGGTACTTACTCAAGGTAGCGATCGACCTGGTAATATGATTGAAACATCTTATGGGAAAATAATCGAGTCTCCATCAAAGGAAATGAAGCAAAGTTCCACAATGAACATAGTAACTGTTGCTGGAAGTCTATTTCTTCTAGCAAATCTTATTTTATTTGTAATTTTATATTTTAAATGCTATAAAAAGAGAAAGCAATCATTGAAACCTGATGATGCTAGCTTAGCAAAGAATGGGGATAGAAAAAATTTGGATAACGAAGCTTTATTTTTAGATGGTTGCAACATAGTAAGAATGATGAGTAGATCAACGAAAAGTGACGATACATATGAAGCAGTTAAGCCAGAATCATCCCCAAATTACAAACTTACAAGACAAATGTCTGGTAGTACCATTGATGCCCATACAAAAGTACGAGAATGGATTACCCAGGAAATTATACAGAAATATAGTCCGAAAATATTTAGAAAAAATCACACAAACTTTGAAAGTAGAAAAACTCCAGCAGAAGTTATTGCTAAGACTTCAACTATACGACGACCTAAACCTCCTAAAGTTTCGGTAGAAGTTGATGCTACGCCATCTGGAAGAGGAGCGAGCGTACTAATGCAACAACCCATTGAATTATCGAAATCTTCAGACTATTCGCATTTGAAATACGAACCTGAAATGCCTTTAAGAAGATCGTTGACTCTTGAAGATTTCTCTTCAAGGCCAATGAAGAATATGAGAGAACTAGCAAAAAGTACTAGTAGTATAAGTGTTAATACAGCTGATATAGAACCTACTATAATAAAGATACAGCACAAACATTCAGCTTCAGATCCTGTACAAGATCTGGAGTACTCGACTAAGAGGAAGTTGAAAACGTTTGATTCTAATGCTGATATAAATGTTACATCAAGAGATGATTATACTAAAAAATCTACTCCTTTAACCCCGGAAGAATCTTTGAATATAATAAAAAGAAGAAATTTCCCTAAAGTATTACCAGATCATCCAGGAAGAGCAGCTTTTATGACCAAAAGAAGATCCATGCCTATACATCCAGATTTTAACAAATTCCCTCCTGTACCACCTCCAAGAACTACCACGCTTACAAAGCAATCGAGCGCTCCTCATCCAGTTTTTATATCAGAACCAACGTTAGCAGAAGAACCAGAAGAACCGGAGACTGTTTGTAACAATCTTTACATAGGACCTCTTATACCCAAAAATAAGACTGAACCAAACAAAGAGAAAAATAAGAAGCCTGAAGTTGAAAAAGAAGCAATTTATGCAAAATCTAATCTTAAGAGATTGGATCCCAAAGTTATTATAAAACCTACTCTTAACCGTAAACCTTTGGACGATAAGTTAACTAAGAACGTAGCAAGGGTGGTAGTACCGGATAATCAACCCTATATGCAGCAGCGTATAACAGAAACTAAGACTGAAAATAAAGATTCTGGTGAGAAAAAGTCGCAGATTCCCATGTTGGTGAAAGTTCCCATTATAAAAGTTAATCAAGCTTCGGTTAGTTCAGATTCTACTCCCACTTCTGAAGAATCTGATACTGGGACTGTTGTTAAAAAAAATTAGTAAATTGTTTGAATAGATATAGTTTGGCAAGTTTATCTGAACCTACAGGGCTGCATTTCTTTCACGGCTTCAGATAAACTTGCCAAACTTTTTTATAGTTGATAGATTTTGTTTCATTGCAAAAAATTGATGTGTTTAAAATTTGAAAAAGTTTATGTAAAATAACATCCAATAAATTTGAATTTAGTGTACTGTCACAGATTATAAAAGAGAACAGATGCGAAAGCTTGACAGAGAACAGTAAAAAAGAGAGAGAAGGTTGGACATACCCATTTAAAGGTCCATCGTCATATGTCGACTCCGTTCGGGCTGCTTCGCGAAACTTTTCAAAAGGGTTATCAATTTGCATAATATTTCCCTTAATTCACGATCATAGGTCGAATATTTTATAAGCATTATTTTTAGTGTGATAGTTATTACACATACAAATATTCGACAAGTTTTAAATCAATTTCATTAACATTAAAAGAATTCTACAATTTCAAAGATTATAATGTATAAAATTCATACCATAAATATATACTTTTTTTCACTAACCATCTTTGGCAACCATGCGCAATAACCGTGACGGCTTGGCTCAAAAATCAAAATACAAAACGTCATTTCTTACACTTCAGTTTGAAGGTTGTCAATCCGCGATATTATTTGTGTTATTTGACTAATCGCTTGTAGGTTGTGGTAATATTAACTAAAAATAGTGTATATTAGAATATTATTTTTATAAAATGAATAAACATCACGGGGGAGTGTATTGTTCATACAGAGACTGTCCAAATAAATTTTATTCGGAAAGAAAAGTTAAGAACCGGCACTGGAAACTGTTATTGTCCCCAAGTCAACATTGCAATTTGGTAAGAAATTCTGAAAATATTTTAAACTGGCAACATCGCGGCCATACCGAGTTAAAGGTCCAAGGTCATTGAAGTCGGAATTGAAAATCCTTTGATGTTTTGCCGGGATTCGTATCTGTTCTCTTTTATAATCTGTGGTACTGTACTAGTATATCATTTATATTTATTTTTAATATTATTAATAAAATTATACTTTTAACGTGATTTTCTGGACAATTTCTTCTCATCCCTGTAAATAATCAGTATCCATAAAACAGCTGTTGTTTCAGTAAATGCTCAATCGACTGTGGGGAATTAAAGCCTTTGCTCTAATTGCGAAATTGTTTGAGGTTATTGCACTCCAATTCAACTGAACCAAAAGTTGGGCATGGCATGCAAACTAACTTTGACCAAATGCGAACTATTGTATTATAAAAGCTAGAACGGATGTCACACAAATAAGAGCAAGTACTTTGATAAATTAGTTACTATGTTCCAAATTATTCAAATTTATTATATATTTATTGGGACATCCTGTAAAATGCAGACAAATGATAAAATTACAAGTAAAATTTGGCGAACCTCGTATATGTCTTGGAAAAATTAATTTCTGATGGTGTTAGTAATTCTTGAACAGCCTGTATACTAATTATAATAAAAAATGTTTCTTTCGGATTTTTTTGCACTTATTTTTTCATTTCCTACAACTGTCAAAAACTTTTCCAACAGAGACACTGATTTGAAATTGTGGGAAACAAAAAAGAATTTTTTTTTTTTTTATTTCGTGGTAAGATGCATCTTTATACAACTGTGAAATTGAATCAAATAACTTCGGAAGTAAAAGACGAGACCTACTTCCAACAGATTTTTCAAATTTAATTTACATCGAACACAAAATGTGATTTGGCCATTTAAACTGGTTTTTATCGAAGAAAACTTGCTATAACGCCAGAGGCGGCTCGTGGTAAATTTTTCAAGGTGTTCTGCAAAGCCAGACCAACACACAAAGGCTCAGATAGTAATAATGCGCTGAAGTAAATGCAGCGAACTATCCACTTAAAATCAAGGCTAAGTTTTAGATCGACAAGGGGGAGGAGTGTGCAGCGCGGGTGTTTGAAGGAGCTCGCAGATCAAACTCGTATAAATTTAAGTATTCAATATGAATATATCGTTGGAAAGATCGTATTTTTTTTACAGGGTGTTAAAATAGTACAAAAACTACATTTTTGAAAAGTAATTCACTTCAAAACAAATCCAACCAAAGCAAAGATCGTAAACTGTAAATTTTGGTGTTCATTGGACCAATTAGCTCGATGATCTTCGAACAAGAAATTTATCCACGGTTGACCTAACCAGAATTATGGTAAAGGATTAAAATGATAATCCTGAAAAACAATACTCCAACAGGTTTTGAACGAAAAAAGAGACTCCAACTTTGAATTTGAATTGGTTGAATTTTGGAGAAAAAGAAATTCATCTAAACACCATGTACAGGGTGTTTTGTGGAGAGAGGTTCATTTTAATAATTTGTAGATAATAAATTATTATAATTGAAAAGCATCAATGCGTGTCTTGGTTGGCTGAAACAATACAAATTCCATTCGAGTTAAAGTTTTCTGATGTAGAAAACGTTCTCTATCAAGTCAAGCTTCCGTCAACACAGAATGAAAATCAGTTTGGTGAGTAATCAGAGTTTCTATAACACGTAACAGTCTCCTGGATGAAATCAGCCGAATATCGGCTTCAACAAAAGCGTGAACTTCACGTATTTGACTTTTTACAGATACGATCCCGAGAGAGATTTCCATACATATTGGTTTCTGATGTAGGACTCGGGCCATAGTGAATGGGTAAGGAAGGAGCACATAAAATCAAACTGTACGATGTTCTCAACACCCTTTTGTCACTTTACACATTAAGTACATACGGGGTACATTCGATTTATTTCACTCTATTTGGTTTATTTTTTTCGGGAAGCAAAAAATTGAGTTTCAAACCAAAAACAAAAATTATTTTTACAGTGTGAGCCACTTTTTTAGTACAGAACACTGCCACATATTCACGCTAATCTACAAATAACAAATTATTATTATTGTGATTGTTCCCCACAGACTCCTCCATCAATCTGTACGCGAATCTCGTTCGTTTGACAGCTACAACAGAGAATAGTCATGCCTACACAGAATTCTCTGAGCTTGTTTAAAATCGACGAACCAGTAGCCCTTGAAGGCATCTCTTTTCCCAAATGGCCAATTTAAGTCGATCCAACCACTGATTTTCATCTAAACCACCCTTAAAGTAATGTAATAAACGATAGCAAGAAAATGTTTCCTTTCTGGTTATTGCGGTTCCAATGAACTTAATAATTTTTGTTTGTGTTACTATGGATCTAAACATATTGATAAAGGGGGAGATAAGTTGGGATTTATTGGGGTGTTTATTATAAAAGGGGTTGTTTCCACGAGAAGTTTTATAAAGTTGATAATGAATATTTTGTATGAATTAAAAAAAATTAGAAAATACGCGAAGGAATCTTTGAATTATTTAAATTGAACATTTAAATAGGTTAAAAATGAAGCCCCGACGACAGTTTCTTAGTTCAAGCAAGGTTTTATCAAAATAATTCTAATAATATCAGAATAGAAGTCTTGTAACCTCGCTCCGTTCCAACTCAAGTTACCCCAGTTATTTTTATATTATTTGGTAATTAGATGCAAGTATTGCTCAAAATTTTTGGATAAATATGATAGATAACTTACTCGTAGAAGATTCTAAGATGTCTTACCTGAAATAGAATAAAAAAGAATTAGTGACATTTCTCTCTCTAGTTTTTCTCATTTTTTGTTTATTTGTTCTTTGTAAAAACTATATCACATTCTGAATTCAATGAAGTTATCGATCAGAATTTAAAAATTTTTGTAAATACGTTGAGCAAACTATATTTTTTCCTTATTTTTATTAGAAACGGATGACACTGCAGAAAGCTTCAAATTATTGATCTACTTTGAAGAATTATTACAGCGGCATTTTCCATATGAGTATCTAAAGCTTTAATAAATATGTCACTACATTTTAAGGATGAATATATTCTGAAATATATTTCCGGGCACGCTAAGGAAAATAATTTCCTGGATTAGATTTATTAAAGAGATTTTGGAATTTAGAGAAGGTATCTTTTCAAAATACGTTGATATTGTAGTCGTCTTTTTTTTGAAGAAACTACACTCCTCCAAGAAATTAAGGCACCATTTATTAAATCTATTTCGAGTTACTACTATAATTCTACAAGAAATAACGAATTTTTCTATTCCTCTACTATAAAAATTTCCCGTACGTCCATGATCAATAGAAATTTTCACAAATACACAAACCCTGTACACAAATTTTATCGTATGTCGATGATAAATGGGAATTTCTCCGAAAAAAAACCCCTCATAAATACAAATATTTCTATCCCTAGCCTTAAACATTTCTCGTACGCCCATGATAAATAGAAATTTTCACAAATACACGAACCTTGTACAAAAATTTTATCGCATGTCAATGATAAATAGGAATTTCTCTAAAAAGACCCCTTATCAATACTGAAACATACGTCTATGACAAAAAGAATGTTTACAAATAAGATAACAAAAATTTCATCGTACGCTCCTGGTGGATCAATAGAACAAACTCAAAAATTGAATGAAAACGAATTTTTCTATCCCTCACCTTTAAAAATTTCACGTACGCCCATGATAAATAGAAATTTTCACAAATACACGAACCTTGTACAAAAATTTTATCGCATGTCAATGATAAATAGGAATTTCTCTAAAAAGACCCCTTATCAATACTGAAACATAGGTACGTCTATGACAAAAAGAATGTTTACAAATAAGATAACAAAAATTTCATCGTACGCTCCTGGTGGATCAATAGAACAAACTCAAAAGTTGAATGAAAACGAATTTTTCTATCCCTAGCCTTAAAACATTTCTCGTACGCCCATGATAAATAGAAATTTTCACAAATACACGAACCTTGTACAAAAATTATATCGTACGTCAATGATAAATGGGAATTTCCCCAAAAAAAAACCCTTATGAATACTGAAAGATACGTCTATGACAAAAAAAATTCTTCCAAATAATTTCATCGTACGTCCCTGGTAGATCGAAAGTTTCTTAAATTAAATAACTCCTTTAGGAACATTTTATCATGCTGTAACTCCTTATAAAACATTTCACGCACGCCTATGATAAATAAAAATTGCCAAGTACCTACGAATTGTCGGACGAAAATAAAAAATCCCATCTAAATATTCTCAATAGTTTTGTGGATCAACCTGTACTATTAAAAATAATCCCTCTTCAGTTTCCATTCCGTTTCGGCATGAATAAACATATATTTTGTTTTTGGTAACAGATTTCCGAACAAGCAAAGTTTTACCAACTCCATAATGAAGTATTTCCGGGAAACGGCAGTGGATAACATTGGAAATGTAAATATTTATGAAATTCTTTCGGTATCGGACTCACAGTCTGTAAAGAATGTTGGGTAACTGCTTTTATATATACAGTTTCACTATCCAAGAAAATTTTGTTTCTGTTATTTATTTTAAATTAAATTTCGACAGATTAGTTCCGAATTAAGAATTTGGACTCGATCCATTGCAGAAATTGAAAAGACAGTGTCACAATGGGAGGTAGGTATATTATTATGTAGCCTTTGCTTTTTCAAGTATATTTATATTAACTTTTCGATTGAATAGAAAAGAAGAATTTTCTCACTCATATATTTTGTTTATTCCAAGTTTTAGGTGATATTAAACTTCAACTTTTATTAGACTTGTCGGTAATAAAATGTTTATGTATAATTATCCTCAATTAAAAGCCAAAAATGTTTTATTAATTAAAAGTCGTCCTTAATTTATGTTAGAACAATATAATAGTATATTAACTACCAAGTGTCAAAATAATTAAGTCTCAAGTTTTCTGAAACGTTTGACTAAAGATGTTTTCGACACTAGGTGCTTACTATACTTTTTCTACGCCCACAGTAAGAAAAATTATAATTTCATTATTTCAATGATATTCAGAAGATGACAGACAATGACTATTTCGACACTAGAAGTTCACTAGACTTTTTCTATGCCCACAAGAACAAAATTAAAATTTTATTATTTCAATTATATTTACAAGATGACAAACAATGACTGTTTCGACACTGGGTGCTCACTATACTTTTTCTACTCCCACAGTAAGAAAAATCATAATTTAATTATTTCAATTATATTCAGAAGATGACAAACAATGACTGATTCGACACTAGGTGCTCACTATACTTTTTCTACGCCTACAATAAGAAAAATGATCATTTCAAGTGTTTTAAGTTACGTTTTGCGAATGTCAATAACGAAATTAAAAAAAAGAATTCCTATTATTGTTATGTCTTCCAGTGTACAATAATAAATACTAAAATTTAACATTCATGTTGCATACAACAAATATAATCTTGGTCTGAACATCAAGTAAGCTATTCTCGAGACGAAACCTTGGAGGGCAAACTTCTTGATGACATTAGGTTTCATTAAACACCCTGAATGCTGGGTATATAAGATTATGTCGAAACTTATATATATCTTAATAGGTTATTGAGTATGCACAAGCCACTTTAAGGAATTTATGAAGACACTACAATATGACAAAGCTGTCTGTTATAAGATGGACAGTTATTCAGGATGTACGTGAAGTATACAGTCAAGTAAAATATAATTATTAACAAAAAAATTATAAATTTCCAAAAAGCTCGATTTTTGATTTCAATTTACTATTTATTCAAATTATAATTTAAAATACAGGGTGTTAATGCTATTTTTTTCAGTGGAGTTCAATAAAATTTATAATACGTTGCTTCAAATTGCTACAGGGTGGACAGGAATGTTTTTTCCCACCTTAAGATATGAATTAGGTCAAAGAAACCTCAGCACAGAAGAGCTCTAGCTTAACATGAAGGTATATGCACGCATAAGACAAAATTATTGATAAAATTCTTCTTTTCTAAGAAACCTCTTGAGTTAACAAGAATTTCTGGCATAGCGATAAGAACAAAACATGGAATTGTGAGTTATTGAGGTTTCCCAGAGTTTCTGTTATATATGTTCGTTAAGTTACAGACGAATTTTCAGTATGATAATAAATATGAAAAGTTGACTTGTTTAATCACCTAAAGCTGCTCGTTCTGATGAAAATACGTTTCGAGGTAGAATCAAGAAGTTTTAAAAATAAATAAATTCTAGTCTAACAAAAACTGAAGACAGGAATTTGTATTACTTTGCACATAAATATAGTTGATATACAGTATGTCCACCCAAGTTGGAATCATATGGAAAACAGAACGGAATACAGAATACAGCCATCAAATATTGATTTTACTCAAGAGTAAAGTATCGTCCAATTTGATAAAAAATGCTACAAAAAGTTGATCAGAATTCAAAAATTGGGTTCCTATTTTTGAAAAAACATACAGAGGTGGAGATAAAACTGAACAAAAAAAAAGGATTGTAAATTTTCAAAAAAACTATTCCTTCTTCTGATTTAGAAATGTTCCTATGAGCATGAGCTGAAGAAAATTATCAAAAAATAAAGCACGATAAATTAGCTCCAAAAGTTTTCTGTGGAGTTCCTACCAAAGAAATATTGAAAATCGGAAGTTGCCACGTTTTGTAGCACAGCTGGTAACAAAGTGTTTTTGGGGGAACACGACATTTAATATCGATCGTACTGTTTACAAACATAAAGATACTTCCTTTAACAGTTATTTTGAAAAATTATAGCGGATGTAAGATTTTTCTAGACACGTTATAAATCAAAAGGGTGGATAACTAAAATTAGAGTATATGCCAAAAAATGTATTAAAAGGGAATTATTTTCATAAAAAAAACTACACAACATTTTTATTTTTGAAGCCCCTGTATAAAATATCATGAAACGTCTTCGGGGTAGCAACGGTAGCTTCATTAAAATTAATTTTAGTGGAAATTAGAAGCATTTTGATTTCCGGATTCTTGCAACTCAACATTTCTTCTTATATTGTTCATTATTTCCATCTAAATTCATGAAAATACGGAAATACCGAACACTAAATGCAAGGAAAAGTATTTAATTCGTATATACAAGGTGTTATTCATAAGATGCGACATAGGATCTCCTGTACAAAACTGTCAAACACGAGCTAACTTTTTAGGTCGTAGAAAAAATACAGTGTGCAACACGTGCGAAAATTCTAATTTATAATGGGCAATAAATTGATAGTTAATTTGGATATCGTGGAATTTCCACAATTTCAATTTAACCACTGACTTTTCACTTCATCATGGAGAAATATACCACATAATTCGGTCTCTAGAAATCTTATTCGAGTAGCTGGTGGAATAAATGTCTGTAGATAGCAGTTGAAATTATTGATTTTCTGTTTTATTCAAGAAGAAAGTAATATTTAATATCTTCCAGATTCTAGTTGATTGTCAGATACAATAATTGGAAAAAAAGTGATTAAGAAACGTTTTCGTAACAAAGAATAGAAAAACTTGACGTTGATGATATATTTTCCTTCAGAAATGAATTTTGAAATAAGCCTTTGCCAACTTTTAGTACTAAAAAAAGTACAAAATAAGAAAAAATCGAACGTGAGCAGCCAAAAGATAATTTAGATTTTGCAATCGATATTACATCAACATGAAGACATAATACAAAGTGTTATCAAAAAAATGTACCAAAATAAGATAATTATGAAAATTACAAACAGTTAAACATTTCAAATTTACAGGGTGCCTGAACGAAGTTAAGATTTTTTAAATGAAACACCCCATATTCCAATTTAAAACTAAAATCCACTTCAATTTCTTGTCATAACAATATCAGTTTTTAGTATGTAATACAAAGTATTCGAAAAGTTATAGCCAATTGCCAATTTAACAATTATAACGGAAAATTGTTCATAACTTTCAAATTACCCTGTATAACCTCATATAATTGTAATGAAAAAGTGAAGCGAATTTTAGTTTCAAAGTAATATATAGTTTAGTTCATTTAAAAACCAAAAACTTTTATTTGGCACCGAGTTATGGAACACCCTGTATAAATAATAAAAAACTCACCTTTCTACATCTACGAAGCAGCCTGCATCATCTGTCCATTTGGTCTGCACCAGTTTCCATTTAACCAATCCATTTACCAATCCATTTTCCAATCCATTTTCCAATCCATTTTCCAATCCATTTCCATATTCTTGAAGTTGACAACGACATTTTTCACTGACATTTCACACATCACCTAATTATTCCACAGACTTTTAGTCCACTACGTTAGAGCAACCTCAAGCCAGTGTTTCTTGGACACTTACCTCTTATAAAAATCGGTTGCATACTGTATATCTACGCGAGTGTAAATATTGTTTACAACTCGATTAGTATAAGAAAGTAAGCGTTCCCAACAGTACATTTATTTCAAAAAAATTTCACCAAATTGGTTTTAATAATTAATAATATTAGC
Source organism: Galerucella nymphaeae (assembly GCA_963978555.1). Taxonomy (NCBI): domain Eukaryota; kingdom Metazoa; phylum Arthropoda; class Insecta; order Coleoptera; family Chrysomelidae; genus Galerucella; species Galerucella nymphaeae. Next base: position 17,389,419 of record OZ021713.1, read on the forward strand.
AAAATTAAACTCTATAGCAATGATTTACCCTGTATTAAGATTTATTAAACTCAAAATTGTCCTTTTTGGATCTTTTTAAAATGAAAATTCAAAATTAAGTTATTTTATTTTATTAATTTAAATTATATTCATTTAATGGATGATTTATAAAAAAAAAATTGGCAAAATTTTCTCAAAATACAAGTTCTTATTTTAACAAAATAATTATGTGATCTCACAACATTCCACATCATACAAAAAAACACCAAGAAGAACTGTCTCGACTAAGCTGCGCCTCTTCAAAGCTGGATAAATTTATTGAAATATTTTGTTTAGCCTAAATTATTATTTTAAAAAAAAATACGTATTATAATATTTAAAAATGTTTGAAAAATGATATCGATCAACCCTACTAACCACCAAAAACAGTTCAGGCACACCACAAATATTTGAATAATATACAGAGTGTCACACGACGAGTGAAAACCACCTGTATACAGCAAAATACTTAAATAATTAAATCATGAAAATTTCTACGTTCAGGTTTTCGGATACGATGTTTTAACTGAAATATTTTTCTACTGGGAGACGATTGTAACTTTGTTATTTCAAATAGAACACCCTGTATATTAATATCTTTTTGAAATCTACGTAAAATTTAAGTATATTTTTGTCTGAAAACTTCGAAAACTGGATACTTTTTAAATTATTAATTTTTTTTAAATATATGAAAATGGTATGAAAATAATTCAGTTGAAAAATTGTATCCGAAAACCCAAACGTAGAAATTCCCATGATTTCCTACAAGTATTTTACCATACACAGATAATTTTAACTCGTCATGGGACACACTGTATATTCAAATATATTTATATTTTTGAGCGTCCCCCCTACCTACCTTATTTGGAACTGCAATATTCAATAATCTGCAAAAAAAATAACAAATTCATATATAAATATTTAATTGTAATAAAAAAAACACTCAGTACATCATGTATATATAGGTAATATTCAGCAGTTTAAATTTGAAATTTTTTTTTTAAATTCTTACACCATTTAGAGGCTCTTTTAACTGGGTTTGAAATAAAAATTTTTCAATTACAATGTCAAAGAATTTTTTTGTAATTCAGATACAGAAACTTTTAATTCACGTCATGAAGGGATTTTATGAAAGGAGAACTGTACATGTACCTATACGGTTCATTTCTAGCACCATATAAGGACATATACTTGTATCCTATGAACACCGGTAATAACATTACAAAAAAATATGTTATTCAAATGAAAATTGGAAATAATTGCTAATGAGACGATAAATTTTGTATATAACATTGTTTAACATGCAAAATTTATAGATTTCAAATAATATTTCAATTAATTTTCATTTTGACGACACAAATGACTAGCTTTGTCGAACAATTTACAAGAAATCTATCAACTTACCGAATATTTATCCATCTAAGTGCATTTAAAACCATCATCACCACACAATTATTAATAATCACTCATTTTATTATAGTTTATTAAATTTTTAACCACTTTATTTCAAATATTAAATGTTCAAGTCCACACAAACTTCACGATTAAAGTAACAAGACCGACTGCGCAGCAATTAGTGTCGATTCGAATAACAATGTTCGAGCACACTATGTTTTTTGTTTAAAGTTTTTTTGTCAAAAAAGTCGAATATTTGGTAGGTATATGTATCAGGTGCGGCGTGAGGATGAATGACTAATATTTTAATAAACTGGATACTAATTTGTGATTATTTTATATAATAAATATACAGGATGGAGTTAATATAAATTCATTTACTGCAAATATTTTATAATAAAAAAATATGTAGGTATATAACACGTGTTTATGATTAGATGATATTAAAGTTGAAGTGATTCAATAGGAGCAAAACTCTCCTCTAGTTACCCTACCCTGACCCTGTTTTAAAAAGTTCTAGGCACTACTACACGACCTTGAAGCTAAAGAATTTAATATAATATTTTAAATAAATCTCGATAACAATTAATTAGAAGGCAAACTTTTGACAGAGTCGAAAGACAATAAAACATGGCATCTGCCATAGGCGGGGTACTGGGAAATTTAAAAAGAACTAAAATTATTAAATATTAATTGATGTAAGGAAACTTTTACTATTAAATTAACGGAAACAACAGTTTAAGCATATTGACATATTAGTTGGAAGTTCGAAAATTTGTTTTGCAATAAAACCAAGCTTGAAAGGGTTGTTTATTAAAGTACAACATGTAATTATATTGAAACTTTGTTAGGAAATGTTTTTATTCAGTAGGGGGAGTTGAAATTAATCCTATAATTGCTTAGATGCAATCTTTTGTTCATTTTACGAGGGTAGGAGGAAAATTTTTTAACGTGAATCTAAAGAAATATTTCTTATTAATAAAAAATAATGTATAGGTGGGCGCAAATATATTAAAATCCCCTTTTTTTTCTAGAAAATTCCTTGGGATTCCCAAATGAAACTAAATTCAGTTGAAGAACCGTATTTTTATTAGATTTAGGTAATATTTGTTTTAGAGATCAAGAGGTTTACTTTATATACACATTAATATTTTTTAGATAATTTTTTTTATTAAATATAGTCCTCCTAATAATCACGATCGATTTCAGATAATTCTGACAAAGCTAGCAGTAGATTTAATTCTTAATTTTGAGTAATTTTAAATCAATAATAATCTAAGTCTTTAAAAATAATAAAATAACCAAAAAAATACTTACAATTCCAAAATTTTTCAATCAAAAACTGTTTAAAACAACTTGACAGTTGACAGGCTGAATCTCTTGACTTTTTCCAAAGATTTCTTACAGCAATCAGGGTATAATGGAAGGTACTTTATACTTTTGGCTACAAAAGAAAATTAAAAGCAATTTATTTATATTTAATAAACTGTGCTTGTCTTGAAGTTATGAACTTGTTTATTAAACATAATATAAATTAAAAATTTCTAAGGATTTGACTTTGAAAGCAGGAGAAAAAGGATTAGAAATATTCTCCTATATCTGCTTTCAGGCTGATACCAAGTTTCGCCCTTTTTTACCCTTCCCCTTCCATTCAAAACGTACGAAATTTCATGAAATAAGTTTTGTAGAAGATAGTAGAGTTCAAGATAGAAATTTATGGTAAGAATTGGGGTTGGTGTTGGTCTAGTGGTAGTAGTGCAGCTTCTGTTTGGTAAAGAATATCGTTGAGGAATCCAAATTCACAATTTGTTTGTGTCGAATAAAATTATAGAGACCCACGTCATGGAGTGTAACAAAGCGAAGAGTTGATATGCATTTTGTATAAAAATGTCGAACACATTCACATTCTGTTTACGAAATGGAATCTCAATAAAAAAAGAAAACATATTATTATTTTGTATCTGTTCACTTCTTTGTCAGAACCATTCGAATATGATGATCGATATTAATATTTGAATTTGTTAGCACACAAAGAAAGAAATACTTTTCAATTTACATTATTTTCGCATCCTAGGCGACCTAGATTGGTGAAAATTATGAGAAAAGAAAAATTTTGGATTGAAAATTGGGCGCCTAGGATATCAAAAATATGTCAAATCGTATTTTTTATAGACCAGTGTCTTCAAAAATTGTATAAAGTGGAAAAAAAGAATGAAAGTAGGATGAAGCCCATTGGAAAAGGAGGGGAATGTGATGAAATTTAAAGGAAAAATAAATTACGGGCGATCTGAGCTCGGGAAGTGGGAGGGGGTGAGTTTTCGAGGGGAAAAAATGGCTTATCTCGATTTTCAGGAAAACTACAAGTTCTATGGAACAAAGTTGAATTGAAAAGTTGTGAGTAATAAAAAACTACAACTTTTGTATTCACAATTTTTGAAAATAACCTCAAAATGTATGTTAAAAATGCAAATAACCAAGTTTTTGGTTTTTTTATTTTTTCACGAAATTTTGTGAAAACTCACCCTATTATGTTCCAAATACACTGTAATTTATTTGATCTGAAATATTTCTTTTTTCACCTTATTTTGACTTTTCAAAAAAAAGCTAATATTTTAACGCGAGAATTTTCGATTGAAAATTAGGGTGTTTTTTTGATATTAATATTTCAAATCAAATAAATTACAGTTTATTTGGGACACAATAAGGTAAGTGTTGACGAAATTTCGTGAAAAAAAAAGATTTTTTTTGAAAAAGATAAATATAAAGAATCAAAAACTTGGTTTTTTGAATTTTTCACATAAATTTTGGTGTTATGTGTAAAAATTATGAATACAAAAGTTGTAGACCCTTTTATTACTCACAACTTTGCCATTTTATTCATTTAGCATGTCAGAATATTTTTAGAAAATGTGGAAATATTTTTAGTAGATGTCAGAATATTTTTAGAAAATGAGAGAATATTTTTAAAAAATGTCATGATTTTTTGGAAAGTGTCAAAATATTTTTAAAAAATGTGGGAATATTTTTAGTAAATGTCAGAATATTTTTAGAAAATGAGAGAATATTTTTAGAAGATGTCAGGATTTTTCAGAAAGTGTCAAAATAATTTTAAAAAATGTGGGAATATTTTTAGTAAATGTCAGAATATTTTTAGAAAATGAGAGAATATTTTTAGAAAATGTCAGGATTTTTTGGAAAGTGTCAAAATATTTCTAAAAAATGTGGGAATATTTTCAGTAAATGTCAGAATATTTTTAGAAAATGTGAGAATATTTTTAGTGAATGTCAGAATATTTTTAGAAAATGAGAGAATATTTTTAGAAAATGTCAGGATTTTTTGGAAAGTGTCAAAATATTTCTAAAAAATGTGGGAATATTTTCAGTAAATGTCAGAATATTTTTAGAAAATGTGAGAATATTTTTAGTGAATGTCAGAATATTTTTAAAAAATGTGAGAATTTTTTTAGCATGTCAGAATATTTGACTTGTAGTTTTGTTGAAAATCGAGATAAACAATTTTTACCCTTAAAAACCTACCCTCTCTCACTTCTCGAGCTCGGATCACCCCTAATTAATTTTTCTCCTCAATTTCAACACATTTCCCTCCATTTCTAACGAATTTTATCCTATTATTAATATTTTTTCAAAATTCATCAACCCTGGTCTATTAAGACAGTTTCCAAATCAGAATATCCTACCAACTAAACAAAGAATTGTTTCTTTTTTTTATCGGACGAATACAAAAAGTCACAATTTATCACACCCTCATCTCACTCATGGCAGCGTGGGGCAGTCTCATGTTACACTTCCCAGTGTTGTTATGGGTAAGAAGAGGCTGACTTTCCGGACTCTTAGCTCTGGGCGGTGGAGGAGGTTTCGGTACACCAAGAGGCATAGTAGCATTCCCATTTGGTGGTTGTACAAACCCCTGTTGTTGCATCTCAGCTATTATACAAGCAGTGTTGTTCAACATAGTAGCGTTTTTTGGCAGTGTAATACAACCTTGATGTTGATGTTGATAACCTCCATAAGACATATTCTTAGGAAGAGTCATACAATTTTGCAGCATCACATTCGGGCTAGGAGGTGGTGCTTTTAAAGTGTTCGATACAGTTGTTGGACAGAGCTGGTGTATCTTGTTCAAATTATCTTGTTGTGCGTTGGTTAAAATTAATGCTGAGGTATCTTGTTCTACGTCTACAATCACATTTGTGCTTTGAGAATGTCCCAAATGATATTGATGCTTGGAAATTGTTTCGAAAGCAGCTTGGTTTCTGTTTTGCTGTTGCTGCAAGTTCTTCACTTCCATTCTGGTTTTATCTCTTTGATAATAAACACCAGCGAAGATGAGAACGTTTAAAATTAATAAAGAACAACCGATCGCGATTGTAACACTCAGTGCGGTACTGTAAGCTGCATATCCGGCTGCTTCCAAGCTAGCTAAGGTGTCGGAAGAATTGTGACTCTGGAATATTTGATGATTGTAGTTACCGGAAGAAACTATATTAACGCAGGTAGTGACGATTGTTTCTATAGTCGTTGGAGCTTCTAGCGTGGTTGAACTGGAATTGGGTCTTCTTCTGACGAGTTCCATGGTAGGGTCGTAGTAACTTATTCTGGATAGAGGATCTGGTCGTACTGCTCCTTCATACAAATCGGCGCTGTTGTGGTTTCGGAATAAATTGTGCTTCGCTACAACGTCTTCCATTCCAGCTCTATGCAGCTCGGGTATGAGACGCAACCAGACGCTTAACTGGTGGGCGCGGTAATGATTTTTCATCCTTGGCTTCATACCTGGAATAAAGAAGGAGATTTTTAGTTTGGAAAAAGAGCTTATTCATGGATTGAGAGCAAATTGAGATCGTAGAACAATATGTATGGTTAAAACTGTAAAGCCCACGGACTATTGTTTTTTTTTCGTGGTTATAAATCCTATGGATATTCATGTTTTAAAGGGAGTAAGATTAATGTGCAAGATCTCTCTGGAAGGATCAGGATGTGTTCTACCGCTGCCTAGAATATATAATGTAGAATGATGAACTTTTAAGGTACATAAGCCTGATAAATATGAAACAATTTTACTTGAAATAAAAAGGTATGTCCACATTTTTTCTTCATGATTGCTCTCTACATTTTTAAAGCAATAAAAATAAAAATAAATAAATTTAATGATGGGGAGAAGTAGAAAATGCAGTAATAATAAATTACGAGACCTAAATGAGAGGATTTTAAGGATAATAATCTATAATAATAATCTATGTTGAAGCCTACAGATATCCTAAAATTCCTTCGGGAAAAAGGACTAGAGGAGCTACTAGTTTCAGAGACTCTCCTCAGAAACTAAGTAGAAGTAAGGAAGCACAATACATGCATACATACAAGAGCACACAACCATGTTTGAGATTATACCTAATGAGCTTTTCGAAATTATGATCAGAAGATTCCTTAGTTTTGACATTGTTTCATGGGGAAGGAAAATATCCAGTGAATGCCAGGCTCCACTTTAAGGTATAAGCAATCTAGCAGCTGTCTAGACTTGCAAAAAACTGTGAAGAGTCCCTTAATAGGCTAAGTTGTATCAAGTATGGGTACTTAGTCAAAAGGCTATGAAGGTGACCTCATAGGTCTGGAATGAAGGATTGCATGGAAGGGGAGTTCAGGAACTGGCTAAATAAAGGACAACTTAAATATAAGTCAACTTCAGGTTCACTCAGTTCGGTGTTAACTGAGTGAACCTGACGGTCCCTTCTCTATCCTAGGATTCTGAGCAAGTCTTCCTATGGTTTCTGCCCAACAAGAATTCAAACTTTCTGATGCTCAGCATTTAATTGTACGGGGGTAGTGAAAATGTTGCCTTCTCAATACTTGGTATAAAAGATGAATAGGCTCTAGGTCACGTTATTCTACGCCTCTGTAAACTTTTTTATATTTTAATTATGGGAAAGGTTAGTGTATTCATTAGATAGTCTGCCAGCGGAAATAAGTCTTAAAACATTATGAATGTATTTATTAATACGCCAAAGGGTTGTGATTATAACAGAAACCGCGTTTTCATAGCAGATTTCCGAGCTTATATGTTGGTTTGAATTAATTAGTGAGCATTACAGGGTGGAAGTTTATATAAAAAATAATAGAACATTCTATTGATTCGAATTAACATAAAGGAATATGGAATGTTTAGCATGGAGCTATGACAACAGGGGAGTATAACTAAGAAGGGCATTAGGCGTTAGACAGATGTATCCGATAATCAGTTTGGATTCTGACAATAAATCAAACCCAAGCGAGTATACAGAGTGAATCAAGATCAATGATACGTGAACAATATAAAAATAGAGAAAATTAGGGTAATTTGAGATAAATTGCATAGTCCTACATCCTGTAAATTGTTTTCAAGTGCTACAACAGCAAAAAATGTCAAAAGTAACTGTCACACGCGATAATTGGACTGTAGTACTGTAGTGTTCTTATAGTCAATGAGTAAAATAAACTATTTATAGTAAAAGACAAATAAAGCATTTGTTATTAATATAATTCCGGGCAAACTTGTTATCTCGTCACCCGACAAATAATAATTGGTGCGCAAAGTACGTATCGAACTTTATGAATAAAGTTTACATTTATAGGTTTCGGTCTGCAATATTTCGAAAACCGTTCGGAAAAAGTTATTGCAAAAGGCCGTATATCAATCATCGTTAAATTCCCTGATTAAATCTCTTTCATCATTTCCAGTAATTGAAATACATATTCGATACACGGTTCGCAAATACCTTTAACCGAAGGGGATGTTTCGGTCTATCTGTGCGAACGTTGCGAGAGTCGAAAAATACAGGGCGTTAGGTGGAAAAGTTCAATCGGCATTTGGTCAGTATAAAACTGATTTTCATTAGAGCTTCAAGACTTGAACTCGATAAATATACAGAAGAATTGTTCAATATCTTGCTCGCGTTTGACAGTTTTGTACAGGAAACATCTCAAAAGCATTGACATTTCCTTAAGCGGGTTCGACAGAAGTTGGAGAAGCTTCGGCAACTGGCTGTCATCGTAGATCATAACTGTTATAAGAAACGGAATTAAAGCACTGATGGCAACCCCAAGCCTTCTAAATTCGTTTCATTTAATTTAATATCGATCGTCGTACCTGCCGACGTTGAGATACATTCCTGGAAGACCAGAGAGCAGTATTAGTTTACTTTAATTGATGTTTCGTTCGTGTTGGAGATACGGAAGGTGTTAACGGGTATTTACGAGTGCAAAAAATAGCAGGGCGTGTCCCGGTTCGTGCTTTTTTTCGAAACACGTACGGTATTTAGAAGCTGGGAAGTTTTGGGAAAAAATTGATGGATTTTTAAGAATTTCTCCAGTTTAAACTGAGATAAGACAGCTGAAAACACCTCTATTTCAACAAAACATTCGACTAGTCGAAAAAAAAGCAAGACGAGACGACAGATCTTGGGTAAATGTGCCTCTTCTATCCAGTAATCTCCCAGGTACTGTGCTCTGGGATTCTGGAGTGCTGTTCAGTTGGAAAGTATGTGTATCTTCCATGCCACTTTCTTAATTTCGTGGATTTCCGCTTGAAAGATATTTGGGATTTTTTCCAAGCTTTCAGAGCGTTTCTTCCTATCCCAGTTCATCCTATTGCTTTTGAGCCGTTTGTGTACCATTGAATAGCATTCTTTCCAAGTCTGTAAATGGTATTTGGATCAATTGGATCCCATTCCTTCCTTCCTTTCTCGCGATATGTTAAAAGTGCTCAAAATCTTTGCTCAAGAGGGATTGAGACAGAGACGAAAATATTTTTTACAAGAGAAGTTACTTGACCAATAATAATAATTCCAATAGAGTTCAATTCAAACATCGTCTTTGATTAAGTAAAAGAAAATCCCAACTAAAATATTCAATAATTGTAGTCGGTATGATTGAGGAAAACTGCAATAAATAACGAAATGGAAACAGCTGAATCCTCTGTGGAATTGTGTTGCTGGCGTAATGAACAAGCCATTTTAATATGACTGCATTGTTTCGCTCAACGTTTAGCTCAATATTGCCAACGCTGATATTAATCATCTTTGTTTTACCTTTTTGGCAAATAATAAAAGCATGAAAACGCGAAAATTTCATTCATTGACATTTTATACTATTTTCAATATTTTTCTACATACAGTACGTCCATATTAATTGTATTACTGTCAATTCCCACTCTTTTCACCCTCAATTCCTTGCTCTGTATCCAGAAGCGTGAAATTATTTTTATTTTCGAAAAAATCCGAGTCCTTAGGTATTCAATTTGTCCCATATTCGATACGTTACCTTCTTGCTTTTCGAGCAGCTGACTCCCTCTTGTGAGCTATTCACGCGTATCACATGCTTCAAAGTACACTTGACTGCTTCCACGCGTTTCCTGATATTAGCATATACAGGGTGCGAGAGATAAGTCGACGATTTGAAGAAGCTTGATAACCAATGTTACTTAGATTTTGATTTTAAAGTTTTAATTTATTTTTTTAATGGGACACTCTGTATATATTTGTTTTCTATAACTAGTTCTCCATTTTCATATATAAAACCACTTAAATTTGAATTAATTTTTGCACTTTTATCTACAAGGGCATCTTAAATTGAATGGTTTTGTGAGGTATTTCGAAAAAAATACTTCAGAACCCTGTATAGTTTATGGTTATTTATTTTTTCTCCCATTCTGTTCTACCTGATATGACACAATTAATATACAGGATGACTTAAAATTTTATCAATAAAATCCTTGAAAATATCTGACACTAAAAATGAGATTAGATTCCAAAATTTGGACATTATTCACATTTTATAGTGAATCCTCCATATTGGCTTTTCCGATTCTGATTTGCTTCAATTTTCCAAGCTAATTTTCCTAGTTAAATATTCTTCACACGTTCTTTGTATTTGTAGGGTTTCGTTGATAAATTAATTTATATGTAAAAACTATCTTTTTGTTTGTTCACTCTCATTAGCATTCTTGTGGCAATTGTTAAATTATATTTATTAAAAGGAGAGATGCCAGCAGATAATTTGGCAAAATTAATTTGGGTTGTTTGGGTTAAAAATGACCACTCAGGCTGCATATTAATTCCTACTAGAAGAAAATAACCAACAATTTGATTGTATTTGAGAAAAAAAAATTAGATACATGAGTTTTGGCTCACCATGTATTTGATTTAATGAATATTTGTAAATAATGATTATTGAAAATTTTGGGGTTGGATAAATTACTATTATTTTCCTCCTGTACAATTATACAGGGCGTTGAACTTGCTACGACTTTGTACCTACAACAATATATTCACATATTTCAAAGACATTATCAATAATTTTGATTGTAATGATAACTGCATTTGTTGTATTGCAATTTTGACAATTAAAGCTGAAATAAATAATCGCAAACAATTTAATTCACTCATTTTCATATCGATATATCTTTCAACAATACATTTATCAACAAAAAAATACTCATTATCGTAATGACAAGTCAGCAGAGATACCTAATAATAATTATTTATAAAATGGGAACCATTTATTTTATAGTTTGGGGGAATTTGTTCCCAAATTGATTGGTATTTTTAGTGTTGCATGCATGTGATTTTTCGAAAATTTCATGAAAAGAGACTTAAAAAGTATTTGAGGGGCGCAGACCGTCCACTGATAAGCAAGAAGTATTTCTCTGGCTATTATATGCCACGACAAACATTGAATTACGCTTTCAAGTTGAACGGGGTAGGGATATCTGCACGATTTAGTAGTTTTTAACTAAATAAAACCGAGATAGTTTGTCATTATATAATTTTGTTTTGTGGTTAGATGTGGAGATGTCGCTGTTATCAAATTCTTAACATTTTCTTCACTATTATATTGACGTGACTCAAGCATTATCTCCAGTACAGAATCAGGTATGCTTCCAGAACTTTTGGACAGATGATATCTTCCTTGTACTGATTTTCCTTCTAATTACCAACCAAAACAGTTGATTATATCGTGCAGATATCCCAACCCCGTTCAACTTAGAAGTGAAATTTAATATCTATTAAACCAGAATAGGTTTTTTTCGAATCAAAAATGGAACACGCTACCTAGTCTATATTTCCCAGCAATAAAATAGGACAATTGAAATACACACTGATCTAGTATCGATCGTGAATCTCCAAATTAATAATTCATGAAAAATGCACATGCAGCTGTTTAATATTTCAATTTCCGATTCCGCAAAACATGACTTTCTGTTTACCATGAGTGCAATTTGATACGCAGCTTTCCGCATTGTCTCAACAGCTTATTAAAAATGGATTCAGCAAATATTGAAACCAAAGAAACGAAATTTCAGAAACCGAAGAATAAATAAATTGTATTACATACACTTTTGTTGTGCTTAGATTCTTCCAGTCTATAATTTCGAAGCGATGACTAAACTCAAAGCACTTGAATTTCATTTCCTGCTGAATAGCTTTTCCGTCACTACGAATTTCCTTTCAGTCACCTTAAATATTCTACTATTGTTGACACGTTTTCATGCTGGTGCATTTTTGAAAAGAGACTTTAAGAGCGAAAAGTTCACGTTGTTTGTGTTTGGGGTGTCAATAAATTCATATAACGGGCTGTTATAACATGATAGCGTTGGGGTAAATTGCTATTATCAGGAAAAATACAGGGGAAGGAAGCCTCCAAAGGAAAACGCAGAGGACTGAGCCAATAAGAAGAGGAGATAGCAAAGAAAATTGAGGAAAAGGCAGATAAACACCTGCACGTCCTCCTCTGGAGCGTTCCTTACTGAAGCTTGGTCCAGAAGGATTTACATAGAAGAAGATGAGAGCAAAGAAAATCGAGGAGAAAGTAGATAAATACCTGCACGTCCTCCTCTGGAGCGTTTCCTTACTGAAGCTTCGTCCAGAAGGAATTACATAGGATAGGGATAGAGACAGGCTTGGAGTGAAGATCCCCTTCGGATGACTCAAGGACTATGGGGATCCTGGGGCTAGCAAACAACGCTACGAAAAATGATTCCAGGAGTCGGCTACGTCCAAAGTATGCTAAAAATCCGAGTTGTGAAGAAGGTAGTTCTTGAGAACGCTATTGAGTTAGTGGAAGACGAAGTTCTGTTACATTTTTGGTCGAAAATAACCAGGAGAATGAAAAAAAGGTGAGGATAAATTATTTATTTGAATTATAAAAATGTAATTCACGGAATATTCAACCAAAATAGGGTCAGACAAGCAGAAAGACGTGAACCCTGCAAATCTTCCTCGGTTAAATATACTACATAGAGTTATATAAATTACACTTCGTTTGGGGAATGAGATTTAGGTCCTGGCCGTCACTCTTGGGTAAATAATACTTCCATTCTTTTATTTCACCTTCTTAATAGTAACTGTGTCGGCGTCGTGAACAGATGGGGAAACCCCTTTAAATTTTTATTTAGTTTCCGTCGAAACGCCCGTCATTCGGAAATGTTATCACAATCGTGAACAATTTCAAAGTTTCCGATCGAAAAGATTTGGAACTTGTTATGTTTTGAATAAAAATAGAAAAAAATTCGAATGGTTTTCGAGAATGAAACAAAAGAGGCGAATTTGAATCGAAACAATATTCGATGCATCACTGGCATGTTACCTGCGAAAGTTTTTCTCAATGGAAAATGGTTTTCATAACGTTTATTTCCACCAACAATTTTTTTTTCATTTGCGTAGTTGAAATTTTGTTTTAATTGGGAAACAATAAATTTTCTACTCTATAAAACGACGAAGAAAACAAAGCTCAGTTACTCAATAAATAGATGAATATAGAGCCGAGCAAACAAAGAGAATCTGCTTGCTCTATATTTGCGTCCTAATGTCCCCTCCTCCTAAGCATTAAGACCTGACAGAACGAGAAAGGATGAATGTATTTAAATATCGCATATCAGAATTTTTATACTCGAAAAGGTCTTTAAAGTTTCATATGTTTCACAGCACAAATATTGGATTTCCAGTACTGGTAGCTGCTTGTTTTATGGATACTTAAATTTATGCTGACCAGCATTGATTTGAATTAAGTTTTTACGAAGCATTTCGTTGGAATATATAAATTTATTGTTAAATATCAGGAAAATTTCGTACTAGCATGATTTAAAGCAGTGATTTAATTAGATGTAAAAGATAAATTAGAAACGGAAACATGAGGCGAGTGATTATTTTGGAAACCGGAGCTCTATCAATTTTTGATTATTTTTCGCTTCATATTGAACCCATCATTAACGAACGGTTCGCGTTAACAGAGGCGTACTATTTATTTTAGGGGGAATAAATATATATTAGGAAAAATTAAGTTGGTTGAATTAAATTCGAATTAAATTACTTTTTGTATTTTCACAATCTGATTAGATTATTCGGTTTCGTTTTAAAAGCAATCAACAGAATGTAGGAACGTTAATATCGACGAAATCGGAGTGGGAAAAGCTTCGAACAAAACAGAGGAAGGTGAATGAGAGATATGCAAATATTTTTCATTGGATGGTATTTTTTATGAATAATGATTATTAAATTGAGTTAAGATGAGAAAAGTTTTATACAAAAAGAAAATATGATAAGAGATATTTCTTGTGAATATGGGAACACGCAGCTCAAAAATGATGTTTTTTGATGGGAAAAGCACATCGTTGGTCGTTTTGGGAAAGGTGTATGGAAAAATGTGTACTTGTGGTTATGAGAAATATTTGAAAGTAATTTTTAAGTTTCTAGATAAGTTCAAACTCAGTTACCTATCAAATAAGTACACTACAAATAGGTATATATTTCTTAAAAATACCAATAAATCCACTAAAATGTCTAAAAATTCCGAAGATTTTACCTAGATTGCACGAAAATTACAAAAAAATACCAATAAATACGAAATATTTGGAAATAATTGCACAAAAATTACAAAAAAAATGCCAATAAACTTGAATTATTTTGAAATGAATGTACAATTATTTCTAAACGTGAAAAAATTGCAGAAAAATTTCATGAACTCCACAATAAACCACCAAGTACAAAAAAATGAAAAAAAATTAGGCAATAATGTAATAAAAATTTAAAAAAAACCAATAAATCCACTGTAATGTCAAAAAGTTCGAAGGATCTAATCTAAAGTGCACAAAAATCACAAAAAAATACTAATTAATTGAAAATATTTAGAAATAATTGCACAAAAATTACGAAAAAATACCAATAAATAAGAAATATTTTGAAATAAATGTTCGACAATTTCTCAACATAGAAAAATTGCAGCATAATTTCAAAAACTCTACAATAACACCAAGGAGTACAAGAAAATGGTAAAATTATACAAAAATGTTATAAATTCCACAATGCTCACAAATAAAACCAAAAAATCGGAAAAAGCTATCAAAAGGTCCAAAAATAAGACAGAAACAAAGGAAAATTTCTCAAAAATTCACCATAAAAAATATCCAAAAAACTAGACATCGGTGTTGATTTTCGAAATCTACAGGGTGAAATTACTGCATTTCCATTTATATTTGAATTTCCAAATCAACTTAAAAAAATTAAAAATAATTGATATATCATTATGATTTTGTCCACCACTAACCCTCAACATCATATTTTTAAAGAGTTTAAGACCCTTTCAATGACGCTCATGCTCACTCGTAAACCAAGTTTAAACCAAAATTAAACATTCTCAATTTTCATATAATTAAAACTAACTTCAGTTTCATAAAACGACGAGTTTAAAAACATTTCATATCAAATTCCTGACTGTAGGATTAATTAAGGAAGTACGTGAAATGGTTTTTAACCAAAAAATTGTTTCCACAGTAAATTTATTTACTCAAAATCGCGCTAGTGTTCGAGGAAGGGTTGAGTACACTGAATTTCATCTAAAAGCTTTAATTTTACATATTTTTGATTGTTAATTATATTTCTACCAATCCTAAAGATTTATTTCGAATAAAAGTGTATTAAATTATTATCGTTTTGGCATACTTAGTAAATCCGTTGTTTTAAATGTCAAAAAAAACATCTACTTACCAATTTCTAAGTACTTTTGATGGACAGAATCGTATTCATCCCAGACTATAGATCGGAACCTGTTTCTCTCTCTGGATGCGGCTAGAATAGGTTCCTGTTTGTGGTTATCATTTGGATTCCTGGAACAAAATAAAAATTCCATTTTGTTAATCCAGGGAGAATATTTTAAAGATGATGGTGTTGGCGATAGGATGCGGACTCAAAATTTGCAGACTTTTTGTTGTTCAAGATAGGGAAGAAAGAAAATTTTAATAACTTTGACATTATATCATCTAATTCCTGAAACTTTAAAAATAACTTGTTCAAAACCAACATATAGCCCGTAAATTTATAAGATTAAAAACCTGGAAGCGCAAGTGGAATTGAAATCCTGGAAATATGAATACTAAGCAGACTTAACATGAATTCTTGGATGGTGTAGATAAATAATGACGAAATTATACGGAAAACTAAGACTCAGAAAACTGCTAAGCTTCGCGTAAGAAGAGAAATTAACTGGTTGAAACATGCTTATGTAAAATACAGTTCAACAGGTCTTGAAGCTCTTGACAGGCTACCTTTGAATAGAATTAGTTAGTGGAAGTACTATTTTTTCAGATGACACAACGTCTTAGAGACTGGGGATAGAAAATTTATCATTTCAATTGAGAAAATACTAGTCCATGTACCAATTTCAGTGAGTTTTCATCAATTCTAGATTACTGAGTACTCTCTACAACGACAAAGTCAACTATGAACAATAAATCACAGCAATCGCGTTATATCAGTCTTTAAATGAACTATAAACATTATTCGTATACGTAGCAATGTTTTTTGAAATACATAAATACCCCCAAATGAACTATTTCTACGGCTATGTGAGTCCGCGTTTGGATACAATAAGGAAAGTTTTAAGCAATCTAAAAGTCACTTATAAATCTCATTTAAATACAATTATACACTTCTGAGTGGGTTTTGCCGCTTTGCAACCCAAAAGTGAAGTCTCGTTAGAAATAAAACTATAAAGCACTTTGACAATACAATGATCAAAAGGACAAGTTAACTACGTCCGTTTTCATATCCTGAGTTCAAATATTAATACGAGTGGAGAAAATAAGGGTACATAAACTCTCTGTATATTGATTGCTCTGGATTATTCCATTAAAGACACAACTTAACTTGCATTAGTGTTATAGTTAACACAAAATAGACAAATAATTTTATGTTTGTTAAAATAATGTTAGGGTGGGAAGGTAAGTGTAACAAGCCGAGTGTTTATTATCCTTTGAGAGTTAATGGAGTCTGAAGGACACTAATTTATGAATTCCTGGATAAGCTGTAAACACTGAAATAATCGCATTTTAAAGTCCTGACATGTTTTTGTAGTTTGGATAACTTTCAAGCAAATTTAGACACACAAGGTTATGAAATACAATCGATTGACCAAATTATGTTGGAATGTCCGATTAACGTGATCACAAAACCCAATAACAACCCGTATTTGGCGAGTTTAGAATTAGGAAACAATGTATTCCATAGGTCGATAATAATATTGAGCTATTATTAATTAAAGATAATCTAAATTCAGTTAACCAGAGAAATAATCGCCCCAATATAAAATATTTTTAGTCTGTTTAATGGATTTACTGTATTTTTGAGTGTTTTCGAGGGTGTTTAGTGTTTTTATGAGAATTTAGGTGTTTTTTCGTGCTTTTGAATTGTAAATTGTATATTTGCATGGTTTCAAGTATATTCATGTATGGTTTTGTGGGTTATCGACGGTGTTTTTAAAAAAAATTGAAAGTTTTTGAATGTTGTTGGGAGTGTTTGTGATTTATTGTGTGTTATTGATGTGAAATTGTGTGTTACTCAAGGTAATAACGTCTGATTTCATGTTTTACTTTGTTTCATGTGTGATTTAGTGTTATTCTGTATTTTCATGTGCTACTGGTTGTTTTTTTGTGTTATTGGATTGTATATTGTATAATTGCAGGGTTTCGGGTGTTTTCAAGAATGGTTTTGTGTGTGATTCAGTGTTATTTTGTATTTTTATGTGCTACTGGGTGTTTTATTTGTGTTATTGAATTGTATATTGTATAATTGCAGTGTTTCAGATGTTTTCATGAATGGTTTTGTGGGTTATCGACTGTGTTTTTAAAAAAAATTGAAAGTTTTTGAATGTTGTTGAGAGTGTTTGTGATTTATTGTGTGTTATTGATGTGAAATTGTGTGTTACTCAAGGTAATAACGTCTGATTTCATGTTTTACTTTGTTTTATGTGTGATTTATTCTGTATTTTTATGTGCTACTTGTTGTTTTTTTGTGTTATTGAATTGTATATTGTATAATTGCAGTATTTCAGGTTTTTTCATGAAAGGTTTTGTGTGTTTTAGAGGGTTTTCGCGAGTTTTCAAAAAAAATTTAGGGTTTTTGAATGTTGTTGAGTGTGTTTGTGCTTTATTGAGTGCTATTCAATGTAATAACGTCTGATTTTTTTGTTTTACTTTGTTTTTGTGTGTGATTTAGTGTTTTTTATGTGTATTTAGATGTTTTTTGTGTGTTATCAAATTAAATACTGGATAATTGAAGGGTTTGGTGTGTTTTCGTGTATTTTTTAATGAATTGTGTTTATTCCAGTGTTCTTGTGTGTATTTTGAGGAAATTGGGTGTTCTTGAACAGTGTTTTTGTGCTCAATTGAATGTTTTTGTTAATTATTATGTAAAATTGTGCGTTATTGTGATATATGTGATCGAGACTTGTTGTATTCAATATAAGCTATAGTTTCTACAATGGAGAAGCATTTCTTTCAAAACGTTGATTTAAAATAACACTTTCCTTAAAATTATCATACTTTCTGAAAACTTCCAAAGCAATTCGAGTTTGGTCACGTATATTCAAAATTGGGATGTTAATAAATCTAATATCGTTTCTCATTCTCATATATACATCTTATTTGAAGTACGAAGATAATTTAAATCAAAATTTTGAATGTAGGTGCTCCATTACATTCCAAATTTGTCCTATATATTCAATATAATCTCGTTTAACCGAATTTCCATTAACTAATAATTTAGAAGTAATACATTTCCTGCGAATTCACGAATCAAGGATGGAGTGTATAAAATATAATAGATATCTTGCTAATGAAATGCCGTCTTTGCAGGTATAGATTTTCCAGAAATACCGGGAAATGGGACAAAGAACCCTAAATTCTGTTTTAAATAGCGGTATCCCCAGTCGAGCTTTTAGACGTCTTTATTAAGGTTATTATGAAATATTCCGAATAATTATGTATGCCAAAGGGCGGTGTACTGTGAAAAGCATTTTCATTTGCAATCCAAATATTTGAATTGTATTTTACATTAAGCAAACAAATCAAGGATCAAGTTGCCGTCAATTTTTCCAAATCAGTGGTATAATAATATAATAATAATTCCATACGTTGTTCACTTCATCAACTAATAACAATGTTCGTATTATAATTATTGTAGTAAATAATAAAACTGATGTTAAAGCATGATGCGAGAACTTTTAATTAACAAAGTTTCACCGGAATCAGTTATTTTCACAATAACCTGTTTGCGGAATACATAGGATTTGCTGTTCGTCGGCAATTTTAGATCGGCCTCGGTGTTTACTTTAGGCCAAATGGGATTTGCTGGTGGATTGATTGTGTGTCGATCAAGACAATTTGCGTGTTAGACAAATAGTTCGAAATAATGTATAATAAACAGGAAATATGTGAAAAACAAGTAGAATAAGGCTATAGGGAACATTTAAAAACTACTAGTTACTGTAGATCGATTTAGATTAGTCAGAACAAGGTAGATAGCAGTCCAGGAGCTCGGAAGGTACTTGATTACGGGAAATTGTTAATAATTTTCAGAATACTCACCCAGTTCGGACGAAATTTGCTATATAAATGAGAAAGGACTCTGATAATGCCAGTTCTGATCTCGTGTAGTTTTTGGGGAAGTGATTGAAGCCATCGACTAAAGGTGCTCCGAATATATATGGAAGCTCTTCGCCGTGGATGGTACCCATTCTCTGTAATAAACAAAAATAGCTTTAGGAGTAAATATTTTGAATTTTTCACATACATTTTGAGGTTATGTGTGATATTTGTGAATACAAATGTTGTAGAGCTCACAGCTTTGCTTTGTAGGACTTGAAGTTTTGCTGGAAATCGAGATTTTCACACTTAAATAGCTTTAGGAGTAAATATTTTGAATTTTTCACATAAATTTTGAGGTTGTGTGATAATTGTGAATACAAATGTTGTAGAGCTCACAACTTTGCTCCATAGGACTTGTAGTTTTGATGGAAACCGAGATAAAACATTTTTTACACTTAAAAACTCACTTTCTCCCACTTAAAACACACATACACATCAATTTTGAAACTCAAAAAATTAATAAAATGATTAAAAATACCCAAATTATAATTTATATCGTAATAGTACAATGTTGAGATTGTCTTTAATAATATTTTCGTTGGCTGAAGCAATAAGGCTCGCATAATTTCCTCCAGATTGTTCAAGTTTACGCTACAGGCGAAAAAGACTGCAGATTATGCATTATTATTAAACGGAAATCGATTCCCAACTTTATTTCATACTATAAAAGCCACGCTAAAAATCGCCTATGAATAAATTTGGAATTTTTTAACGAAGCAAATTAAAAAACTTGAAAATTGTCATTAAAAACTTGTTTACTCAACTCTATCCCAACAAAAACCATATTCAAATGTTAAATGGAGTTTTCCAAATCTTTTCAACATTTCCACCTTTTCCTACATAAAGCAAATCCAACAAAAATGGATGGAAATAGATCTCGGACAATGGCATTTGTTATCCAGTATATGGATTCTCCTTCTTCCAGGTATAAGTTTCAATTTAAACTTCAAATTACGGACGATCCTTTTCCATTCAACCGTTTCTAATAGCGTACGTCCTGTACGTATCCTGAACCAGGGAACGGATCTGCAGGTAGTGAAGTTGTTTTATGTAGTCGCATCCATCTTTTCCAGGTGTTCTTAGTAACATGTTACATCAAATATTTAAGAGAGGTTTTTTTGTTTGGGGTAATCGACTACTGTGGATTATGGGAAATAATGATACGTTTTTATTAGGCGAAAATTTTTGTTTATGTTTAGCAGATGCAGAACGTGAGGTTATGACAGCATGCCAGAGTGGTAGAAGATAAACTTTTTCCTAAGAAATATTCTACATGTTGTTTGGAGCTGATATACATTCCTCAGAACATAAGGAAAACAAAAGAATAGATTGCGATAACATATCATCCTTTATTTCGCGTTTCAGTTCTTATAATCGCTCATATAAATACAAATAAGAATAAAGGACGCTCCGGAAAATCGCCAACTGAAGCATGTCCCGAAAAAACACATTTTTAACAGCCATCTTAGGTAATTTCCACATTTCGTGGACCAGTGATGGATAGATCCGTTTATTTAAAGTGCTTTTTATTATAAAAAGAGGGCAGGACAGGAGAAAGGATAATCGCATTGTCGATTCCTTAGCAAGGGACTTAAATTAAGAGCCAGTGACTCCTACTGCCTAACAACTTTGGCGATGGCGACCAGGAAAAACACTTAGGAGGACAACTCCTTGGGAGGAAGAGGTAAGCCTAAGTGCTGTGAGGCTTTACTCACCCTCCCAACTTCAAAGATACAGTTCCTCTCAAGGAAAGGGATGATGGAATTGAGAGGATGAGTGGGAAAGGGTATAGAGGAGATGGTAAGGGTGAGTCTAGCAAGAAGCAAGTCTGAAATGTCAAACAACCAAATGCAAGGTACCCTAGGATATCGCTCGAGGACATGGAAGTGAATACCCTTATATAACTTGATCCATTAATATAAATCTGTTATAATTCTATAATTATCAACGATGATACAAGGAGGAGAAGAAGAAAGTAGATGAAATATTATATGGATAAAAATTGACAGCTACACCGAAACCCGGAATAAAGTTGGGCGCTTAAATATATTCATGAGGGTATATTTCAAATTCCGGTTCTGTAGGGGTCAAAGAAAAGAGGAAATGTAAAATTATTTACCTCTATAAACTACTTGTTTTATTACCTGTAAAATAACTGGAATCTTTTAAGGTAGTTGAAAGAAGCAAGAGGTGAAAAAGTACAAGAAAAATGTGTATATTAATTTAGGGAAAAAAGTTAACTTAGATTTTTTTGATTTAGGTTCATTTGATTATATGAAAATTTAAAAAAAAGTACTTAAGGGAAAAAATTGCTCAAATGTAACCTTTGGCGATACTAGACAGTGTTCAAGTAATTGAAATTTTTTCTCATTATTATCTTGAAACAAAAGCAAATTTATTTTGTGGATAAAAGTTAATGTATTGTTGAATGAACAAAACAATTTTCGTTAAAAAAATGTCTGTAACAATTCCATCTAACGTTTCACCAATTCCAAACAATATTACATTCACAAAAAGAATAATATAATTGACTGAAATATTTCAAAAGTTACACTTTCAATAGAACTGCAGTATTTCATGTAATAGAAACTTTTCCCGGCTTTGAACCGACACGGAACTTCGTTGAACAATTTGAATATAACTAACTGGCAATTATATTTTCTATTCACCTACTCCAACTTCACTCTGATGCTTCTCTATACATACCACCATGAAAACCCTTAAAAGATACTTTTTGTTCGTATAGAAAGGAGGAATAATGGTTTTGTATATTAAATACACTCGCGGCTCAAGATTAAATCTTAATCTTTATAGAAAATTATGGAATATGAAATATCTTTATATAATAACAAAGTAGAAATCTGAAATTCACCAATTCTGTTTGGCTCCCAGACTATATGCCACGAAAGACGTTCAAAGTTCAGCTTTGAATGTCCTTCGTGGCATACAGCGAGGGAAGCGGTTGTTTCGGCAGGAATTCCTACAGAACTTTTTCTTGGAAAGGCCCTAGGGCTTGAGAAATTGTCTTTATATACAAAAGATATATCAGATCCTGCAAATTTTGTATATTAAACGCTTTCTCTATACATTTTAATAATTGGCACCTTAAATTTTCGCCAGACAAACTAAATTAATCATGGTTTGTTTTTACGACAACCCTCTCACATTACAATATAATTCACTTCCCCAGTACTGAGTGTTCGCCACAGTTTATATTTAACACCGAAAATTACATGATCATAAATTCAAATAAATTGCTTAAATCGTGAGTTATTTATGATCTCGTATGCTTAATGGTGTTCCCTATCACACATCCGAGAAATATTATCGGTCGACCGAAACTAATTTTCGATAAAATTATAAGAACATAAAAGACAGTTTTAGTATCAGCTGAAATCTTAATCGAACTCGTTTAATTGGGAAGAACAAGAACTGACAAACTTTTTTATAATTGAGATATTTCATGATCCACTCAAAAGTTTATTCAAATAATTTTCTCTGGTAGGTAAACTTTGGCAAGTTTATCTGAGGCCGTGAAAGGAATGCAGTCGAAAACATTCAACTATGAAAAAGATAAGGTGCTGAGTATGTAGTGATAATAATTAGAAAACCATAATAACCACACCCTCCGAATGACATAATTGGTTGTTTTTATCGACAGCTGACTTCTTATTGGCAAGCGCATGCGTGTGTTCTTCCCTCTCACTTCGTCAATTGACTTATCCAGTGGCGTTGGTATTGTCAGTGACTTTTTTTTCAGTTTTACTTTATAAAATAGGTATAGTACGCCATTGGTATGTTTATGACAGATATGCGCCATGTTTCCTCGCCTCTTACCGATGTCCCTTAGCTTAAGATAAACTTGCCAAACTATATACCGAGTGAGAACTATTTAATTATTGACTAATTCAATTCATAAGCCAAATTTTAGATTCAGTTGAACTAAATTAACATTCAGCATACATTCATATTTAATTGGAACTAAACAAAGTTTATGTACAGGACTTCAAGTTTGATAAATGGAAGGTACAACTGGTATATGTATAGTCCCTTCTCGGAGTGCGTTATCGTTTGTGACGTATATCCGGTTTTTTTGATTATTTTGACAGATAGCTAACCTTAAATTGAATAAATAGAATCATTAGGCTCGTATTCAGCCAAGTTTGAGAAGGCTATGGAATCAATAATTACCAGTTTTGTTTTTCTAACTGAAAATACTTGAAAATTCTCAAAATACTGATGTTTTTCCTTGTATTTTGGTATATTTTGGTATTATTTTAATAAATATAACAATAAGATTAACATTCTGTCTGTGTGAGATTAGAAAAAGAGATAAGGCACATTTCCGCTACGAAATATACGTCTGCATCCTATTTTGAATGCCATTTCTGTGCACCATAAGCTCTCGAAAACAGTTTTTTCAATATTTTTAATGTGTAATATGAATTATTTGTGTCGGCATTTACATCTGGTCACATTTTATGTTTACTCATTTTATTTAGTAGCGAAACTGCTACAACTGCCATTTCAATCGTCGCATTTAACCAGCCAAATTTGACCCGCTTTGATACGAGAACGTTATGTCCGTTTTCGACATATTTATGAATATAAAAACAATATAAATGTTCATTTTAATTTTTTATCACCGTTTTACACTACCGCTCCCAAAAAAAAATATTCAATATATAGCTTTCGATGGAATATTTACAATCGACTAATTGCAAAACAATTGATAGTTATTCTCCATGTTTTCCGACTGTAAATGACAAATATTTTCGTGAAAAATCCATCCCTTTTTTTTTCGATTTTTTGAAAAAAAAAACTATGTTTACGTTTATATAGTTTGGAAATTGTTTTGTTCTAAAGCAGATTGGAAGTCATGGTGACCTTTTGGCGGCCCAAAAGCAATAGAAGAAACTGAAATAGAAATGAAGGGACCAAGAACCATGCCGAAAAGAAAATCTTGCAGATATATTAGCCGGGTTCAATTTTGAAGTGTTATTTTCTATGTCCTCCGTGGCATAAAGCCATGGAAGTAGTTGTTTTTTCTTGGTAAACGCACTTTCTTATTTTTTTTTTCAATTATAAACACTCTGTGAGGCGTTAACTTTAACTTTAAGTATCTTTAACATTTATATAAAGTCTGGTACCTCCAATCTTTTTATTTTTCTATAATTTCCTGTGACTAATTCTAATATTTCTCGCTTTTACCTCAATAGAAACCCTCGCAAAACCCTTCGTTTTACTTATTGAAATTTACCGCTGCAAAATAAGGCTCCGGTTGGGTTAAATACTTTATGTACAATCAGGGATTATGATATTAAAGGCTATAATCATGTAAAACGTAAAGAAAATCTCACATACAAAGCAAATTGTTGGTATAAGCTCCGCATCAACAGCAAAAATCTTATTAGAGTATAAATTATGTAAAATTTAATCTTTCTCGTTTTTGTACGTTGAAAATTTTATAGTCATGGGTCAGAGTCCAAACGAGTCGTTTACAAAAATATAAACATACATACAAATGGAAAGGTTTTAAAAAAACTTCTCCCAATCTCTAAGAAGAGTCCTTCAAAGGTCCTACACACTCCAAAATAATTGAGTTTCCGTTTTCCAGCCAGTTTAAACATTTTTGTGAATTCAACTTGTTTTGTAAAATAATAAATTCTGTTGCTAACAAAAGTTTTGTTACTCCAAAGCCCAGAGGTTCGTTTTATCTACCAAGGTGAACTTTTCTTTTACAAAATTAAAATGGAACGTTAGCAAAACGTACAAATAACGATTAGAAGAAAAGTCCGCGACAAGCGGCATTGAAAAACAAGAAACGCTGGAAATTATAACGAAAAATTTCCACCATAACTTTTGAACTTTATTCAGATGGATTCTAGAGATTACTTGTTAAGTTTTTAATAGAGTTAACTGGTTCTTGAATATTGTTTTTTCAAACGAAAAATATATTCATTCAAAGATGGAAAAGAACCTTTCAAAAAATGACATTTTTGGAAATAATGATACTCGAATTTCAATAGGTTATAATACCCTGCAGATATCCTGAGAGTAAGATAGTCTATTAGTTGAAAAAATGAGTTTCCAAAGAGGCCTTCTTAATTAACCAAAATGATTAAATACTTGGAGAAAAAAGGAGTAGGGTAACGAAAATTGAAATTCTTTAGTTCAACGTCCTTTCAACTCGACTGCAAGGTACGTTTTTTTCCTGTAAAACTTCCATTGTTAATGGATTATGGTTTGAGCTGACACAAAGTTTTCGAGAGAAGTGTTCCAGGCATCACTTGATTAATGTTTTCCTACACGAAATGCTCTTGTTCCTTCGAGCAACTGCGGCAAACTCAGGTTAATCCGAAAATTAAACGTACACAAGAATGTTAAGACAAGAAAATGTTTCATACAAAAGAAAAAAAAGGAGATAGGAAACACCTCCTTACATTTGGATACACAAGTCTTTTTGGAGAAGCAGGATCTGGGCCTGGAACTCTCCATTGGTTGCCAGAGTAGCACAAGAAGCAAAGAATCGCCTGATAGGAACAGTGAGATCGTATAACCATGGAGGTAATGCAAGACCTTTCTCCACTACATCAATATGTACAAAGGACCTTTTTGGTAAGTACCTAAAATCTAAATTTTCGAACTTATACCTGCGAAGAAGTCTACAAGGGTTTGGAACAGTCTGGGAATGAAGTCTCTCTCCAAGCTCCCAAATAGCTAGCCATACACAACGAAGTAACTCTCTTAAGGGTACTAGATTATGAAAAAACTTACCTGTGGATAATCTCCATCTTTGGTTTGATAATCGAAGACGTAGAAGAAAGTTTTAGGTCCCTCTCCTTCCTGGCTAGATTGCGGTGGTTTGGCACTAAGTAAATCCCCCGTTTGCACTAACGGCGCCACGAACTGCGCGTCACTAAGAGCGGCTATAACGGAATCTCTAGTATTAACCGGGTGTTGAACTGTCCGCTCCCAATCAGTGTATTCGTTAACGATAGTAAAAAATATCTCACTTAAATGATAAGTATAAGCATTGCGAACGTAGGTTCTTAAGATTCTGTCCCGACGTTCCCCTTCGAAGCCGGCGGTTATGTCGTTGTTGGAAAACATCCACAAAGCTTCACTTGTAACTACCCCGTATAATAAATCGTATGGGTTGTTGCCTCTTGGGGTGATTGTAGCTTCGCTTCTTTTCATGTTCGCGTTTACAGGTCCCATGAAGTTTTGAAGATCCTGGGGTTTGAAATAAGTAACTAGCTCCTTGGCGAAGTCTGCTTTGATGACTACTCCATCTACACTTGGACCAAAAGCGCTTAGATATGATGGAGCTACGACGTCAGCTTGGAGAAGTTCCTGTAGGGATGTTTCCCTCAGGCAATCCACTATTACTTCGTGATCCTTGCCGACGTCGTCAGGGATAGAGCAGTTCACTTCTTTGGCTAGTTTTACTGCGTAGTTCACTGGGTCTTCGACCTGAAGCAAAAAAAATATTGTTTAAAAGTTAACCAGAACGCTTTGGGATGCTTAAGAGTCTGGAAATTTGGAGGATTACAGATTCTGAAGCTGAAGGAATGTCATTTTCGTGTATCGAGCTTAATAACTATCAAGTTTCAAACAATTAAAACAAAGTATAAAGTCTACATGGTATTTCAGTACATGAAAACTTTTTTGCCGAGAACGAAATGAATTATCTCCATCATTTCATTAGAAAGAATGTTATTTTTCGAATTGTTTTCCCCATTTTCTCGTTGTTTTTGTATTCCCAAACTGAATATATGTGCACATCAAGCAAGAAACGGGATCCAACGGCAAACGAAGAAGATAATATTTTTTCTTTTGATGACTTAATTTGTGTTTGCACATAAACTTTTTGATTGTGGATTTAGGGTTATGGAAAGCTCAAAGATTTTCTGATGTGGATAATTAATTTAGGTATATCATATATATAAGGATACGTGGAATATTGACAGCTGATTCAAGACAATTGACAGCTTCAGCACATTTGGATGAAGATGTATGAGAAAGGATAAAGGGTTCAATTGAAAGAGGAGGTTGTCAATCTTGAGAAATGGATATGTGAATCTGTTTAAATGAAACTAAATAAATAATTCATTCATTCGTTTTATTTAAGTGTACTTATACTCAACTTCACGATCCTAATACTATTCTCAGTAAGTCTCCAGAGAGTTGCAAGGTTTCCAGTTTGCGATCTCTATGATTCTCCTACCTTATGATATATTATTCAAAGGTCTTTCACTGAATTTTATACCGGATGATTCTGTCTCTTGAGTCTTGTTAATAGTTTCCCCTTAGTTTATAATAAATAATTTACAAAGATACATTCTTTAACCTTGAATTTTGATTGGGAAAGTCAGTTGATATCTTGGAAATTTCTTCGGGAAATAGGTCTGAAGGAACTGCTAGTCTTCGAGACTTTTTTCAAGAATTAAGTGGAAGGGGGAAGGGCACAATGAACCTTTTTTGATACCTCAACGTCAAAAAATGTTTCAATAGGTTGAAGATGTTTATTTTTCAATGTTTTTCAGCATTTGAAACATTCCTATATTGAGTTGTTTATCAATTAAAATGGTTCTTATTAATTTTAAATAGTTTTTTCGAAGTAAAAAGTGAAATTCCATAAGGAAAACTCCTAGCAAAAGTTTTTAATTGTCTTTCCCTTTAAATTGAGTTAAATTCACAGTTTGCGATCAGTTTCACAAACTCTGCTTGGCTCCTATTTTTGTAACCACTGTATTTTTGATTATGCTAATACTTAATAGAGGCAATTTAAAATAAAAATCCTGCTAATTTATTTAACTCGTCAGTTTCCATCACAACAGAATTTCCAAACGATCCGCGATCCTTTTCATCCTTTTTTAAAAACCGAGCTGACGGATTTCTCTGTTTTTTTTTTTCGGAACGACAGCGTTGAAGCTTGTGGGGTTGAACTGATAGCAGCGAGTTGGATAATGCATTGCATGTTATCTTTGTATGATTGATTGTATCTAGCGAAGTTGGGGGAGAAGGAATATTTAGTGAGAGTGATTAAAAATTGGAAAGCTAGATTATTTCGGATTGGAATCTGTCAAATAAAATTTAGAATTGATTAGACAATACGAAGCCGAACAGTTTAAGCTATTTGCTCTGGACGTCTGGATTTCCTTATTGACATTTGACAGACTGTTTGAGAATAAATCATGTTTGTTCAATTTAAAAGATATACTTTTGAAAAATGGTCGATTTTTCTTATTAAAGTTTGGAGTTTCAACCGTTTCTGAACGTTCGTGAGTTTGAAATATATAGTCAGTTTCAAAAGAAGTGTTTCCAGTTGAAAAATTCAAATTCTAACTCCATATCGAAATTAATTCACGAAACTTTGAAAATGTAGAATGAGCAAAGTTTCCAATAATAAAAAAACGCATGATTTAGAAACTTATTTGGATTAAAATTTATAATTGCTATAGGTGTTGTGTTAAAACCGATCCAAAGTTAACAAAATCTCATTATAAATTAGTTCAAGCTCTAGCTTCATCTCAGCTGCGATTAGACATGAAACTTTAATTCTAAGCACTTTAGTGTACTTTGCATTCATATCCACTGCCTTCAGAAGTGATTTGAATGTTACTGTTACCTTTATAATTTGTTAGTTTACTGTACAAAATTATTCAAGCTTTTTTCGGGCAGTGTAGGTAAATCAGGACTACAAAAGGGTAGATCCTGGATAAAAGTTAATTTCAAATACTTTCCGAAATATATGATATTACGTCTTATATAATATTTGTGAGATTGAATGTCAAAAGGGCCAGATGGCAACAAGTTTGAGAAAAAAGAACGAAGAAGCAAACAGGAATATTACCAGAGGGACATTATTAACAATATTTAGACCATCGGTAATATATTCCTGTGGGATATGGTTTATGAATGTAAAGGAAGAGGACAGAATAGGAGTGTGGGAGATAAAAATTTTTGGGAGAACAAACACAGAGGGTCATGATAGCAGAAAGTCAGAAGATTGATGGCAAAAGGAGAAGGAGAAGGGGAAAAGATGATCTAAAGAAGTAGGAGTATATTGGTACGAGCTCCTGGGACACCCTGTATAAGTATATATTCTTCTTTGCAAAAGTATATGAAATATAAATGAAAAGTCAATCAGCAAATTTTAATTAAAATCCAAACATTTATAATACTTTTAAAAAAATGTGTATATTTCAAGTTTTCAGACTTGCCATGGTATAGAAAAATATTACGTTTGAAAAACTTTTCATTTTCCGAGGTAAAACGGAAAACTCCATTACTCACTTGATTTGCAATAAAGACCGCCTCCATACAGCGGCGGTTTTATTAAATAAGGGGAAAAAATTAAGTTTGAAACGTTAAATTCTTTCTTTTTTGCGTTTGGCTACTAAACAATCGTAATCGACCGAGGGCGGAACGTTTTCCAGGGAAACTCGAGGGGTTACTTACTTTTTATGAGATTTAAAAAGCAGCGAAGTAGAAGTTTTCATATAAGTTTTCAATATCGACGATATAAAGGGCTCTCGGAGAGCATTGTAACAATTTTTTATAATCAACACAGACCGGGTTTTTCCGCAACTTTATGGAATCCTTTCTTAGAAAATTGAGACAGATTCCAAATTACTTCATAGAAAGAAGACTAGATCTCTCTGAGTTAAAACGTGAAAATTATCTGGGAGAAGCTTTTCCGGAAGTAACGTGTTTATGGGAAGTGAAGCAATTTGTCAGATAAAGGCCATTTCTTTTGTTAGAAAATTTTTATTAACCACCAGTTCGATTTTCCACTGTTGTCACCAGATAAATAGACCATTTATAACAAAAGTACATCGGAAAAACTTTTCGATGGACAAAAGTATAAGTAATTTTCTTTGGTCAGCACCAGCTGGCATCATTGGAGTGAAAGTTATTATTAGTTGATAAACTACTTTGTTATAAAAATGACATCACACGCGAAACAGTTGATACTATCTGTATCTGTGAAGTAGAAAAGTAACATGTGACCCATTGGAGGAGTTATCCTCATAGGCAATCGTCCATCCTGTACTCACCAGAAAAATGGACAGGTCACTAGGAGACATCTCCTTTATATTCAAACACACACCCTCTCCAGAGGAGTTCTCCTCTCCTCCTAGGTCATTGTCCATCCTGTTCTTCCCAGGAAGGTGGATAGGTCATCTCCTTCATATCCAAACACACACCCTCTCCAAAGGAGTTCTCCTCTCCTCCTAGCTCATTGTCCATCCTGTTCTTCCCAGGAAGGTGGATAGGTCATCTCCTTCATATCCAAACACACACACTCTCCACAGGAGTTTTCCTCTCCTCCTAGGTCATTGTCCATCCTGTTCTTCCCAGGAAGGTGGATAGGTCATCTCCTTCATATCCAAACACACACCCTCTCCAGAGGAGTTCTCCTCTCCTCCTAGGTCATTGTCCATCCTGTTCTTCCCAGGAAGATGGATAGGTCATCTCCTTCATATCCAAACACACACACTCTCCAGAGGAGTTCTCCTCTCCTCCTAGGTCATTGTCCATCCTGTTCTTCCCAGGAAGGTGGATAGGTCATCTCCTTCATATCCAAACACACACCCTCTCCAAAGGAGTTCTCCTCTCCTCCTAGCTCATTGTCCATCCTGTTCTTCCCAGGAAGGTGGATAGGTCATCTCCTTCATATCCAAACACACACCTACTCCTGAGGAGTTCTCCTCTCCTCCTAGGTCATTGTCCATCCTGTTCTTCCCAGGAAGGTGGATAGGTCATCTTCATATCCAAACACACACCCTCTCCAGAGGAGTTCTCCTCTCCTCCTAGGTCATTGTCCATCCTGTTCTTCCCAGGAAGGTGGATAGGTCATCTCTTTCATATCCAAACATACACCCTCACCAGAGGAGTTCTCCTCTCCTCCTAGGTCATTGTCCATCCTGTTCCCACCAGGAAGGTGGATAGGTCATTTCCTTCACATCCAAACACACACCCTCTCCAGAGGAGTTCTCCTCTCCTCCTAGCTCATTGTCCATCCTGTTCTTCCCATGAAGGTGGATAGGTCATCTTCATATCCAAACACACACCCTCTCCAGAGGAATTCTCCTCTCCTCCTAGGTCATTGTCCATCCTGTCCAGAGGTGTGTCCACTAACTCCATAATATGGAGGTGTTTCCTTAGTTGACTAAGGCCAGTCAGAAATCCCACTGTTAAACGAAGGTTTTCCCTGATCATCGCCAAATATTTCTTCGATGCCAGCTTCATAGGATCGCCCAGGGTGACCCATCTTTTAAAGGATTGAGGATAGGTGTAACATTTGGTAGTTCCGCCGTACGTTAGTCAATGCTAATAAGGTTGGGTTATTTTTGGGTCTACATGAATAAATAGATTCATATTTATGTATGTTTGAATATATCCATACATAAACGTACACTGCTACTGCTAATTCCCACAACAATTTCAACGAACCCACTGCGTGTATGAAGCGATCAGAGTATATTATTTTTATTGGTCCAATTTTCGTTTTTTCAAAACACAAAGCAACAAAAAACTAATTACTTCGAAAAATAAATATGACAGAGAATTAAAACTATTATAATTATAACATTCTTTTGAGAATGCAGAGGTAGAGAGTAGAGAAACACCTTCCTAGTTATATACAAAAGTTAATTGGATAACTATCGTTATCTAGTTTCAGAATAGTACAGAATACGCGTGTGAAACACCCAGCTTGTTGTTGTAATATTTAGTTTATTTATTTTTACTCACAATTAATTGAAAACTACTTTTCATTTTGTATTGTAAATTGCTTTGCATTGAGAATGTAAATATTGTGGCGTGGAAAAAGAAGCCTCCATCCACATACTTTCCAGCTTCACAGCACTCCAGTATCCTAGAGCACAGTACCTGAGAGATTACTGAATATTTTTGTGTAAAATTAATCTTTTCCTTACACTTTTTCGAATATTTTTCCGATAATTGGAAAATTGCAGCTTGCAACTCATTGGATTCGCAAACTCCCCATAAATATCTGGCAATTAGTGAATTTTATTAATCTATTAATAAAGTTAAAATCAATTAACAGATCTAGAACTCCGAAAAGGCGATCGGCAGTAGCAGACGAATTTAAATTTTGTTCGGGTTCTTTAAAGTTATTTTAATAAAAGATATTTAAAATTTGACTTTTGATAATTCACACTTCAAAGGTTTTATTTAATTAAAACGGTTGTTAAAGCGAGAATATCGTTGATAGTTTTTTTCAACAGGATAATTAATTTTAACAGTTGTTGGTTTTAATATTTTATATGAAAAGTTAATATTTCCACATATCCCAGAAGTTTACTGAGTCCTCTGGGAACCATCCTCCTGTTTTGTCTTCTCCAGAACTACTTAAACTTGACTTTGATTTTTATTGAATGAAACTGATACTTTTGGGAGATAACAAGATATTAAGATCAACTCATAAAACTTCTGGAATGTTTGAAATGTTTATTCATCCAATTTTTCGAAAGATTAAATTTTCTTTACATGATTTTGTGGCCCGATTTTAACGAAAATCCTTTTCCACTCATAGTTGAAACTTCAAACTCGAATTTAATTCACCTTAAGCAATAAATATACACAACGAATAATTCTAAATACACTTCACGCACCCTTAGAGGTGATGTAGCTTGAATTCACCCATTAATTATGTAGGTAGGCACTTTATAAGGATATACCAGATGTGGGAACATATCAATTTACATGGAAAGGGCGTCGTGAGTCCAGTACGTAAATTAAGTTCCCGAATATCAAACAAAGTTGTTGGATGCTGTCGGTTCTATCGAGTAATGAATTACACCATTAACAGCGCCATCTATACGGAAATAATACTGATTTTGTCTTTAGAAGTGTAATTTGTTTTTGATGTATCAAAAAATTTTTCTTAACTTCTATATTATGCAAGATATAATTGAAATTTTTCCAAATTACAAGCTCAAGTATCATCTATAATTTCAAAGTTATTTAAAATTGCAAATTGGCTCGCCTTCTTTTAGATTTATGATGTAACTTGATCCTACGTAAGTGGAGTTGTACAAAGTTTGGTAAGTCGTAAGTCAGTATGTTATAGTGATATATCTACATTTCATATCAGGTTAAATGAAGCTCAGAACAAAATTACCAGTGATATTATCTAATGTTCGAGTAGATATTGCATTTTTCAGGTTTTTACGCCTACTTTTGTCACTTTATTTTCCTTAAACACCAATACATATATCTGGCTTTTGCCTCATCAATTCCTCAATCCAGATTTTCCAGTGTTCAGTTCAAGAACTGTAAAACCGGCTACTACTGTCTGAAAAGAATCGCGTATTCCTTAACTGTGTCTCGTGTGAATACGTCTAATTCTTTTCAGGCACTAGTATTTCGTCTGGAAAAGGTGTTAAAGTAAAGAAAAGTCTCAAATTTTAGACACTAGTATAAAGTGTGTCGTCTGAAAAGTCTCAATTCATTTGGTGTCTGTCTTTAATCAAATTGGACGAGGCAGTGTCTCATATCTTTTTGAATATCGGCACAACGGCGACAAACCAAATGACCATAAATCATTTGAACGGTGTTAGAAATTAGTTTGTGATAAATCGCTCCGCTATCTGACTAGCGTATTTTCTATGAATAAGGAATGATTGATTATTCAAAATTTCATTTAAAACTAAAAAGAAATTTTGATATAGCGAAAGTAATGCGAATTTAAAGTCACTTTTTTTTTAATTCCTCACAGTTTCACTTTGAAAAAATTTGAAAAAATCAAGGAATTAACATATTTTTTCAAATATTATCATTAATAATAAACAAGGCGTTTCCCAAAGGGAAGCTTCTGTCTTGGAATTTAATAAGGAGAACACTTTATCTCAAACTTTCCACAACTATGCCCTCGGGCATTATATCAGAGACGATCTTAAACTAGACTTAGCAGAGATAGATGTCCTCGTTTCAGTGGATGATTTGAAAATATAATAACATGATTCGTTAGTGTTTCAAGGGTGTATCATAATGTGGATAAAAAACACAAAAATTAACGAATATATTTGCGTGAAAGAAGAGTTGGGATGCTGAAGGCAAGCTAAATTGTAACAGCAACATGATAAATGATGTTATCAGAATAATATACAATATTTTAGCGTCAGACAACAAATCAATCTTTCTGACAACCTGATAATTTTCAGATGTAACATTAATCCCAAAATAAAACTACTAATATCAAATTTTCCATCTCCCCTACAACTAACTTTTCTCTGTGTTGCTGAGAAAATATTTGCTCACGAAACCAGAAAGGTCATCGACATTGAACAATTGAAAACAGAGGAATAGTCATATTCCAATTCCGTCATTCATTCTACAATATACCGAATGTGAAGATTCTCAGAAATTGGTGGAAGAGATGGATAATAATTGATATTCGAAAAGCGGAAACAAAAAATGTCCATTTTTCACTGACAACGTTGGATTTTCGGTTAAAAGTGTCTGAGATTATGTGAATTGTCATATTTAGACTGAGGGTGGAGTAGGTTAAAAAAGAATTTCGGATTAAATGAGTTCTATCAATAATATTAGAGAATATTTTCGCCATCACTGATATTTCAAAGCATTTTCACTACAATTTTGTTAATGTCACTCTTAAGCCTTGTTATTTTTTTTCCCACAATAAAATCTGATTTTCATACTTTTCCTTGCTCCACAGTTTTCTCCACAGTATCTCATTTTAACTGATACTGGAAAAATTATACTTATTTTAAGGTAGAAAAATTATATGATTGTATATATCGCGAATATATCCCAACCCCGTTAAACTTAGAAGAGCAATTCATCATCTGTCGGGGTATATAGTCTGAGAAGTAGATGCTTTTTATCAATAATCGCTTTAAAAACTCACACTGTGAAACAGTTAAGCCAAAGAGGTAAACTAAGTTTAGTAAAACTTTATTTTTAGTTGAATTTTATTTTAAAACAAAAACCTTATCTCGGATTTTGAGAGAAACTTTTCAAAACTATCCAGACTGGCACTCTGCACGCTAAAGAATTCTTTTTAATTTATGTGAGACGATATATAGTTTATATTTCATGAAATAAATTGATTCGAAGTAATCTTGTTTCAAAGTTCCACAATAATTGAAGTAAAAAACGGTAAACTCCTAAAAACTCTTCCTAAAACAACTCTCTTTACTTCTTGATGAGTAAAACAATGTGCAAAGTTCACAGGGTTTATAAAACATAAACAAAATTTCGTATAGATGACTTGAAATGTGATTTTTAACGAAACAAAATGATATTAAACGAGAATCTTTCATAAACTTTTTAATATTATTGAATAATTTTATTTCCTACCATATTTGACATTCGATCCTTGAAATAAAAATGGAAATAAGCCGTGGTAACTTTCTTGAGTGTGACAGATTTTAAATAAGGATCTGACAAGGGAAAAAAATACGATACAAGGAAGTATATTTAGCAGGGATGAAGAGACGAAATTTCCAAATGGTTTTGACTTGTGATATGAAGTTTCACAAAATGGATTATTACACCAAACAATATTTTCAAGAGCTATGAAAATTTTCTTTGCTTTGGACGGCCATTTACGTCTCAAATTGTCATGTGGTTAACTAGTAATAATGCTCTGCTTCCAACACTTGTTAAAAACAAACTAGAGCCGGTCCATTCAGAATTTACATCACAAGGTGATGAGTGTGGACGAATTTGTGGCTAAGAACCCAATAAATTGTATGGAAGCAGCTCGAGATGACTCTAAAGGATTATTATTATTAAATATAATGATATTAATTCCTCTTTGTCATTGTCATTTTTGGTTCGCCCCTGGTTAGAATTCGGCAAATAAGCCGCAGCCGGTGAACCCTTGAAGGGTTTTTTCGTTTAAAATCGAATTAACTCAATCGAAAGGCAGATTGTAATCTTAAAAGTCCTGAAATGTATTATCCTTCGGGAAATACCATTTAATCTGGTCAATTTGGTTTTCTAAATATTCCTGTTTCTGGCACATTTGAATTTATACGGTGTGTCTCAAATAGTTTTGAATAAGTGATAAAAATTTCACCTAATTCTTAAAAAATGTATATAATCTCGAGTCCTGAGAGAAACTATACGTGTTTTTTCATTTATTAGACCAATTTAAGAAGTTAAGATGCTTTTTTTTTAAAGCTTCAGATGCTGATGCAAAAAAATAGTCTGCTCTCTACTTCCAACACCAGTTATTGTCAGATCAGCAAGATATATCCACCTATTGCGAAAAGGAGTTTTTTTCAACTTTTTTCCTTCCTGGAAATTGAGATAAACCATTTTTTACCCTTAAAAACTCACCCCTTCCCACTAATTAATTTTTTTCTTCAATTTTATCACATTTCCCTCCTTTTCTAATGTGTTTTATCCCACTATTATTTTTTTTGCTTCAAAAATTATCGACCCCAAACTAAATATTGTTTGAACTCAAATTTCCCAAATAATTTCTCCTCTATTCACCCATTTTCTCTACTTATATGATAAAAAATCTCGTTGCCTACACGCGTCTTATTTACGACCCAACAACCTACTTCAAAGCCATACAAAAATGCGTGGAAGGCGATTTTCAACATCTCAAGAAAATAGAGCAGCCCTTATAGACCCATAACCGCTTTTAGAGTGCTAACATTTTTCGTAAATTGCTATAGATCAAGAAGATGAAAACAACTCAGATTTTCAACAAAAAAAGCATTTAAAATGGAAATCGTAATTTTTACTTACCAAAGCCCACGATGAGAGTGCTGATCCCGAGAGAAGGATTGTTCTGTGAAAAAGACCCTGCATAACAGTAGGAGATATCATAAGAAAATTTATGCAAGCAGCTCCTGAACCATGTCCTGCTAAAGTCACGTTGTTAGGATCACCTCCGAAAAGAGCTACATTCTGTTGTATCCAATGCAATGCTGCTATTTGGTCCATGAGACCGTAGTTCGCCACTCTGGCTTTTAGATGAGGAGCGGGGTTAGCGTTTAGAAAACCTGAAAAAAAAATCTTTTCATGTTTGCGATTCACCCTGTATAAATGACAAATAACTATACAAAGTTTACTCAATATTATCGCGATGCAAACCCTTTAGAATAATTCACAAAGCGAGCACATCCTCGGTATGTCCATAGAAACATTTCTATTGTAAATTTTCCAAATGTATAACACAAATTTAAGCAGACCCATCTCTTCCTTTTTAATTGGTACGTTTCAAAAGCTATGCTCTATAGTTTCGGCATAAATAATAAAGAAAAACAGTGACCGATGATGGTTTGAAATTCTTATAAATACGTCGCTTTATCCTACAGCTTGAGTCCTAACCTTGAAATATATATAAATAAGTGAAATATCTTGAGTTTAAACTTGAACTCATAATAGTACATGCTGAACATATTTGAAAGGGACCCTAAATGAATTGGAAGACATCCCTAGGAAAAGCAACTACCATGAAAACTAACTTTTCACACAAGTAAACTAAGGAACGATAGTGTAGATTAACAAAAATGTCCTCTCTAATGAATATTATACTATTTGCAATCATCCAAAGATTAGCAGCTTCCTCTGGAGCTATGAACAGTATCTAAGCACAATCTATGGGAGTCCTTGATAATCCCTTTTTTCTCTGGAACCTTTTGGAAGGGCGGAAGCAGTGATGGTGATCATTTGGTTGAGATCGGGAGGTATCGAGATGATGAATCCAAATTAGTTTGAGACATTTGATTACTAAAAGATCAGTTTGAGGAGACATCTGTAGACAATGGAGAAGCCACTTGAACTAGGGAAGCTTAGTGCATTTAGTTTTGCAAATTATTGGTCACAATTTTCTTCAAAACTCAATAACATCTTGAAAGCAAAAAATACAAAGCATAACTCAGATTTTATGGCGTGAGCAGCCTCTCTAACAAAAAAAAAAACAAAAAAAAGAAATCCATTCTCATTTGTTTTTTATCCAGAAAAGAAAGCTTCAATTGATTAACTCAGATATCCAGAGACCCTTGTCCTTTTCATCGAGCGCATTTCTCGCTCGGCAGAATGCGAGAGCTCTTCCGATTCAATTGCAAATATCTCTAACTATATTGATTCAGTTGATTCGGCTCTTTTGCATGACAATAAAGGTATCAAACAGTTTCTATGTCGCAATGGTAGTAAGCTGAAAATGACGCCTCAACAAACGGGATTATTATTGTGTATTTCGGATGATTTGGAAAAGCGATATCGAAACGTTTATAAAATGATTATTATTGCTTACAGCTTCACGAGGATTAGCAGTTCATATTATCGACAATAAGCACGCAAATAGATATAGCTTGAGATATAATCTAATAGGTATAAAAGAGCTGCACACTATATCTTTTACTTACAATATACTTGAAATTCAGTTTTATCATCATAAAAAGGGTGAAAAAAAGGACTTACCTAATATTCCTAACCTATAGTTGAGTGTGATAACAACTAAGTCGGCGTAGGAAGCTAGAACGCTTCCATCATAGGGATTTCCTGAATTCCACTCAAAGGATTCACCATGAATGTAGACTATTACAGGACGCAGGGAGCCTGGTGAAACTGTAAAAAAAAAAAGAAATGTTACTACTTTCTTGGGACTTTCTCACTCGCAGACATTATCGACTAAATTACCACCTGAAGAAGATAAGACTGACTTAGACCGAGGACTGTCGGTTCTGTAATTTGAAGGACGAAGCTGCGAGACACATACTATGTTCATGAGTTCAAAAAAGTGTCACCAAATAGAGCTTTGGACGTCAGAAGCACAGGATTGTGGGGTGAGTCACAAAAGACCCAATGGGAGTCGTAGTGGAGGTGGTGAGAAGGACCTAACATAAAACTTGACCTAACCTAAGGACGTAAATGTGGAATTTTACTAATATTAACGTCCCTAGGGAAGAAAATGATTGATTTTTGCTCGGTACGAATTGCTTTGGTTCGAAAATGACTAGTTTCTTTTGACCCAACAGTTGTTGAAACCCACAGGTTATTTGACTATTATTTATTATCAAATAATAAAATTTTTTCGACTATTAAACATGGTTGCGGGA
This sequence comes from Galerucella nymphaeae, assembly GCA_963978555.1. NCBI lineage: Eukaryota > Metazoa > Arthropoda > Insecta > Coleoptera > Chrysomelidae > Galerucella > Galerucella nymphaeae. The sequence goes on from OZ021713.1 coordinate 17,428,884, forward strand.
TATTTATACACCCAATACATTAGTTCGTGTCATTAAGCATCCTCTGCACGTTTTTCAAATTCTTTGTCTAACGTTTTTAGGAAGTAATTATTGGAATTGGTTTATCGTGCGAAATCACTGCTTTCTTTTTTTTTACTTCTTTAGGGATATCGATAAAAACCGTGTAAAAGAATTAGATTTTCGTCTTTAGTGGTTTCGTTCAGTCTTTAATATTCATTGTATCCACATCGTATATTCTTTGTATGTCGCACAGCTTTAATTAAACGGGAGAATTGTTTGGACTGAATTCTGTATCGCTACAATTTCCACGAAAAAGTTAAAAAGCTGGAAAATTAGTTTTCAAGGTCAGTTAACTTTTTATTAACACGAATATTTGTTTGAAGGATCAACAGAAGAGCCTAATTTTTGCCAAACTGCAGCTTGTGCAAGATCTATTGTGCCCCTTTTCCTTTTTCTCGGAGGAATTTTAGGATATCTGCAGGCTTCAGCTTAGGTAAATGTTACTCTTCTAACCAGTAATTCCGGTTTCTTTTTCCATGCCACAGAATCTACATTCTTCTTCCTTCCAGGCAACAATTTCATTATGTATATTGTAATATAGCTTAGTGTTTTTTTTAAATAATAAATGTCAGTTTACTATATGTGAAGAATAAAGATAGACATGGAGGTCCAATAATTTTTTTGGTAAATGTTTCTAAGCTTTTAGCAGCATTAAACAGAGGGTGATTTAGTACGTACGTGAGGTTTTTCCTAGAACCAGAATATAATGATAAATAATAGTCTTTTTTCCTCCGCAGATAGTGACAATGAGCGAAACGCAGTGTTGTATCTAAGGATTTATATCTTGATTTATCGTATCTCAAGTTCTGACGTGGACAATTTAATCTTTTCGTGGGTGAACCAGCAATCGTTTCTTATTCTGCTGCGGCCTCGAAATAAGGTTAACGAAAATGAAAGATTTCTTTAATAAAACCGTTCTCATCAATTTAAGTTATTAAAAACATTACCTCTGAGACAGAACGCGAAATTATTTATTTTATATACTTATTTTCAACACAGGTTTCCCCTCTTAATTAATGGGGATGGCTTAATTTCTTTTGTACGCCGTGGCTAATATCAGGTAAGGGATGAATTTACGTAATATTAATGGCTTCCTTGCGATAAATTTAACGAATTTTTCAAGATTAACTAAATTAGTTGGAAAAGATAAAATTTGTCATTTTCAGAGCAACATATCTATTAAATTTCTAAAGTTTAACACCACCCTAATAAAAAGAAACAGTTTATTAAGATTGTTACCTTATTGGACCACAAAATTTAATATAAATGCACCCAGGACGAGAGAGAAAGGATAATTGTGCGCGGTCATCAAGGCGTGTACTTAATTCCAGATGCCCCCTATTTTAACCGTTGTTCTTTGAAAAAAAAGTCAACGAAAACGAGTCAAAAATATCATTTGTACAAATTAATATGGGCTTCTGACAACAATGGGGCATCTGGAATTAAGTACACGCCTTGATGACCGCGCACAATTATTCTTTGTCTCTCTTTCAAGCATCAGAAACATTGAGAGTTAAATTATATGAACAAATACAGATTTAAACAGGTTGAATCAAAGCTGGTGATGAAAATATTTCATTTATTACCCTTGTAAAACTGGCCGTAGCATATTCTTGATTGTTGTTTAGCGGTAGAAGTCGTAAAAATGTCCATCTGTTTGTTTCAGACGTTTTACTACTGCTTTATAGATAATACTCTTGTCATGAAAACGGTCATGGTTATAAAAAGTAAACAATATGTTTCAATTCAACAAGGTACAAAAAAATCAGTATTTAGAATATTTCGAAAACTGAATTACACTGTAGTTTACTCAATTGGGTAGCTCGCGAACAAACTAAATCGGAACTTTTGTGCCATCTAGTGACTCGTAAGAAAGTTATTGATAAAAATAGCGGCAAATTTGAATTTACTCCACTATATTCTGGTATTTAATATTATACAAAACTTCAAATACGATTGCATGTTTTTTTTATGACTTTCTTGTTTATTGTAAATCAACTTTTACATGCAGCTTAGTTGTGTACACAATCTCAACAATTTTATGTGTCTGCAAGTGGGTATACATGAGGTATTATCAGGTGATAAAGCTTTCGGAACAGACGAATCGAAAACTCCATTCTTTCAACATAAACCATTTTATGACAAGCAAGTTACGGAGAAAAAGGGAAACTATTATTCTTCCACCAAACGTGAGAGAGTTTACTACTTTGCTAAGAAAGAAGAGTGTTACATGTACATGTATATGTATTGCGAGGGTTGATAGTGAGCTAAAGTTATTTCTTGCATGTGTAATACACAACCTTTTTATGTAAAACATCAAAATAACCTAGTTACAGATGATAGAAAACTCCAAAAACTGTGTCGTTAACAACTTTACACACTATTTTTGGTATTCACTTGATTGGTTTTAAGAAAAGGTGAAATAATATTAAATTAATAGTTCCTATGTAATTCTACATGTGAACTACTAGTCAGTATACTGTTAAATCATAGAAGAGACAGTAGATACCAATATAATTAAGACAGATTATATATCTACGACTCCACGAACCGTACACAGAATTTGCAGCATTCCAAATAGTTGATGGAAAGTGTATTTTGAATAGTTTATCCACTAATTAACCAACCATCAGTTCACGTTTGATAAACAAGAACTTAAACCTGGAGAAAGCAGTTGGAGTGGAAAAAATATGAACTAAAGATAAAAGCGTGGAGTATGCTCAAGTTTTTATGCCTCGAAAAATAGGAAGAAATATAGAGAGAACATAAAAATAACTGGTCTGGTTTTAGAGAGAGTGAAGGGAATAAGAAACATTCATCCACATACATTCCAACTGCACAGCACTCCAGAATCCTACAGCACAGTACCTGGGAGATTACTGGATAGAAGAGGAATATTTACCTAAGTTGAAGCCTGCAGATATCCTGAAATTCATCCGGGAAATGGGACTAAAGGAGCTACTAGTTCCAGAGACTCTCCTCAGAAACTAAGTAGAAATGAGGGGGTACAATAGAGCTTTCAGGTCTCATACATAGATAGAGAGAGTGAATAGGGAAGATAAGAAGAAGGCTTGAAAGAAAATATTCGAGTGAAGATAATTTGGAAGCTTGCAAAGCTAAATTTCCTACAGTATCATAATCTTTAAAGCCAAGGACATTAACTTTCAATCACCATGTGATTAAATTGTTTTTTGTCGACATAGTTTTCGTTAAAAGTTTTATCGTTCAAGTTAATGCCAAATAAATTTTAACAAGACCGAATATAATGAGTTTAAGAACATCAAAAACTCGTTTAAATAGGAAAAAAATTTACTCGATAATATTCCAGCAGCTTCTTTTCAAAGAGAGTTTGACGCTGTTGGCTGGAAATAATTTTCAGGGTACGCTTAATCGTTTTTTGTAAAAAGTTTTCCTCCACATTATTAGGATTTGATGGATCGATACAATCTATAAAGATTTTCTGGTATGCACACTACCGATAAACGTTTGAAACTTTATTTTAAATCCAAAAAGTTTAATCTATTGGAGCATGTTACCAATAAATATCGAAAATAAAGTTAATGACCGTTCAGCTAAGAAAAAACAACTACTTCTCGGCCTACATGCCCCGACAGACATCGAATTACACATCTAAATTGAGCGGGGTTGGTATATCCACAAGGTATAATCAATACCATAAAAAAGTGGATCAATTTATCAAACAATAAGAACAAAATAAGTCAGTAGAATATAAAAAGCTTTGTTCAAGTTTCCTTTGTCACTACGAACAATGATTCAACCCGATTTAAGTACGTGGTTTCTCCTGATTTTAACGTGTTTTTCAAATTCATTGTGTGTGGGATCCATCGATTGCGGAGGTTTCTTTTGACGTGAAAATTTGTGTATTTTTGCTTCGTCGCGAAATCCCAAGAATGAATCCATCTTACTATATATGTCAAACGAGAATCTGATCAAATTATTTCACAACCATCATCCATATTCCTTTGCTTTGCTTTGCTGGATAATTTCAGTTTATATCAAAAAATGAGAAAATTTTAATAATAAAATTCATCAGAGTATCTACTACGTAGGCATACAGCAAGACATTTGAAGAGAGCAAAGCCTGGTGCTAGGTATATTTATCACATATTCTAATGCAATAAATTTCACTGATACAGACCTGGTAACTGTACCAGTAGACCCTACTACATATAACTTTGAATCTGAATTTAATGACCACTCTTGCAAATAGCAATCTATATTAAATTGGTATAAATTCAAAGGTACTCAAGTTTCTTGTTTGTTCTTTATTCGTTCGTTCTGAGTCGCAGCCTCTTACCTTCTTAGATTTAGTTCGAAAAGTAACTCAATATTCATTAAACTCATGAGAAATACATTAGGCGCGGTACACAGAATGTCAAATAACGAAGGTCCAAGAAAAATAAAATCCACAAAAAAAAATAATTTCGCTGAAATTCATACAACAATCTTGTGGTAATATTTTATCGAAATATAATTTGCGTTTGCTGAGATTTGTAAAAGATATCAAGAAAAGGGATCTTGATTTTTTTGCGTGGAAAAAAAAAGTGTATATCCAAACGAGAGATTTATGGATGCAAAGGGAAGTGGTAGGCGGGAACAGCGGTAGAAGATGTTGAAGATAAAGTGCTTCAACGTGAGAATAAAAGTAAACCCCAAAGAGGAATGAACATGTTAGGTACATCTTCGACAAATCCGTATATAAAATGCTTTAAAATTGATAAATTACTCGTTGAACTAGGAAGTTTTAGGTTGTTTTTTTGCTACGCTGAATATACAGAGTGATTCTCAAGTACGTAACGGTTAACTGGTTAACTGAAGGTTATTGAAAAAAATTGAGTTATCAATTTATTCATCCATTTTAAAGTTATCAAATAAAAACATTTAAATTTTTATAACTTCAACACCCCGTATTTCGAAAAGTAAATGAACTGGACCTCTGAATCCTCATATCATTTTGTCCAATTTTACGAGAGGTATCTACATGCAAACGTATGTAAGTGTCATTTGAAAACACCCTGTATATCAACGAATCTAGAAAAGTATTAAATTTTTTTAGTAGGAAGAATTTGTAAAGAATTATAAAAATTGTAGAAAAAGATGAGGGTGAGTCGAGAAAACGATCTCACAAGTCGTGCATATAAAAATGAATACTTTATCAACAACTATCAGTATATTTTTCATTTTTCTCATCGATTTTCCCGTACAAAAAACAAACTGAAAAGAAAATCTCAAGAATACAGTTTATAAATTCTTAACAATCGACGAAAAAGAATTTTATTACTTTGATTTAGGCTCTTATTGAATTTGAAAACTTCTAACATTTTTCGTTTTTTTTTTGGATATATTTTTCATATGATGCGAAAAGATATTGTTTCAGTATATAAAGTTTTAAACAGTTTCTTTAGTCAAGGTGCGGGTTATGCTGTCGTATTCAATAATAGGTTCAAGTATAACAACGTGATATTCTGAACGAATCTGCGGAAAGTTTTGTTTCAATCGCAATTATTTAAACAACAATTATTTTTTATAAAAATATGGCCCATTTTAAAGAAAAAAGCCTTTTGTAACTTTTCCTTTTAGTGCTTTTTTAAAAAGTTATAAATAAAATAGAAAGATCGAGTATTTTTACCAACTTCCAATTTTAATAACTTTTGATTTACTAAATATTTTCTAAAATTGAAAAATCCTTCTTGTTCTTTGAACCTTAGTCCGATATTTCTATTGACAATTGAACACTTATAATCTTATTCAAACTATACGTCTTCTAGTAATTTATTTTTTTAACCGTTATGACAATCACCCTGTAAAAATGTGAAAACTAAAGAAAAACCACCTCAATTTTCAATCCTTCTCGCACAGACCAAACCAAGTTTACTTTGTCCTTGTACGTAACAGAAAAGTATTTATTTTTAAGACACAATAACAAGTGAAATACCCATTAACCCGGACAAAAGTCCGACTATATTGCTGGAAATAAACTCCCTTCATCCCCAATCTTCCGAAGTACCAAGCTATACGCGCTCTTTTTTTTTCAACTAGAAAACAAAAAAAAATAACGTAATAGAGCAGCCTTTGTATAGTGCTTAAAGCGAGTGGCCACAAATTCATCCGGAAATGTTACCGAAACTAATTAATTCTCGAAAAACCGTTCTCAGCTCTTTGCTGAACCATTGTTCGCCGGTTAAATTTACAAACAACGTGTTTCTATTTAATTACAAAAATAAACGTGGTTATAATCTTTAACGTCCGTGAATAATATTACGTTTATGTCACGTAACAGCTCTATTTGCTTTGTTGGCTTGATACGAACCGCTGAAAAACAACACACTAATAAATAATATAAACAATAATAATTTTAACTCGGAGCGTTCCGCTAGAAATATTCAGTTAACTCATTTCACTTATTTTGTTGAACTTGCTCGTGATTGTGTTGTATTCAATGCAAGAATCTACCAATAACACACAACCCAGACGCTACATACATAATGATGCACCCAAACATTCGAGGTATCTACATGCAAACGTTGTAAGTGTCATTTGAAAACACCCTGTATATTACGAACACGATATGGAATACTCATGTCTATATTTTATTTTCCTCAAACAGAATCCTGTTCCGTTCCAGCCGACGTTTCCATCCTCTTTTTTTCAAAAAAAAAAGTAAAAAATAAAATGCATAACCAACTCTCTGTTATTCCGCTCGCCTAATTTTCATAAAAATTTCGTTTCCTCCATATTTCGAATTCAACCGTACTTCTTATTGCACTACACTTTCCCGGATAGAAGTCTCCCGAGAACTCCCAAGGCTTTCAACTTCGAGGCCGTGTATCATTCGCATAACTTCTATTATTTATAGGCGTTTTTTCGCGACTTTTATGTCCGATGTTTCTGTTTGTCTCAAGCTTTTTTTGTAATTTCTTCAGAGTGGACATAAAATAAAGTAGATGGTAAACCGAATGATGTCTTTTATAGCTTCAAGTTTCTATTGCCACCAAAGTACCATCAAAATAATTTATCTACCCATCTTCAGGAAGAATTAGGGTCTTTAGAACACGCGAAAGCTATTACTTAAAACAAAAACACTCTAAAATTGCGGCGGCAAACATCTTATACGGTGTACGTCACACATTAAGTTGGAAGAAACAAAAGAAAATCATTTAAAATAGGATGCAGACGTACCTTTTTTAGGAGCAATGTGTCCCATGTTTTTTTTTACTGTTTGGAACATTTGCCTTAATACAGGAAAAATCCAGAATGCTGATTGGAATATCTATAAGAAAAAAATAGATAGGAACACATTCAAATGAATCAACAGTTTTCCCATTTAATAAATTGTTATCACTCATTCTGTGTTTTTTATGCTTCCGACTTAAACAAACAACAAACAAATTGGACGAATATGAATAATGAGTCAATAAATCCATGGTCAAACACTCGACAATTCGCTGAGTTGTGTACAAGCGTGCATTGTCATAAAGAACAATGACTCTCCGTTAAACTATGCTTCCTTTGATCCTAGCAATAACTTCCGACAAACAGGGAAAATCAACTACATGAACTTCAATCATGTCTGAAGCTGTATCCGTTTCAAAATAATTATTAATGCATAATTTCTGTTCTAGTTTTATCGAGAAAAATGATAATTTTATTGGCGCTAGACAAATTATTGAGAGTTAGCTGAGTTTAGTGTAGAGCTACTCCAGGCACTCCATCATGCATCGATCACCAAATAAACATTATTTATTCTAGTTCCTATGTTTGATATATACTCAATTTTAACAATCCTGCTTGAGTTTGCTTAAGATTCCCTTATCCCACTCGACAAGTGTGCCTGTTTTCACAAGTGTTTGATGCTAGTTGACCTAGATAAATTTCTCCATATAGGTATTGAGAGTTTTTGTTTAAAACATGAACTCCAAACACATCGCTTTGTCGTAAGATTGATACATCCTGTATAAATTTCCATTTTAAATCAAAATCAAGCTAATATTATAAAAGTTAAACCTCTAGATTCAGTACCTATGTTCATAAACACCCTCTTGTTTTCGTTACAGTTGTTTGCAATTTAAAAAAAATATTTGTTGATCAAGTTTACTTATAGTTGGTAACGTAGTCAGGTTTCTGTTTGTTTTACATCCTTTATGTATCGAATTGTTGATTTTAGTGTGTGCGAAACCCTTTTCGAATCAATACATCAGCTCTTGTATAATTCAAAACTTTTTCGCTCCGTCAGAGTCAAGCACCATCAAGTTAGATAAAAGCCTATCTCTTACACCAGCGTATACGAGGTACAGGAAAGATCTTGTTTTTTGATTTTTTAAATATTTTAAACTTTTCCAAATACACAAGAAACTATTTGAATAGAAATCCAGTTCCTTGCCAAATTTCTCATTCCCATAAAGATATTAAGGAAATGACAGTTTCCTTAATAAATTCAAAATTGGTTATTTATAGAGCACTCCATATTTTGAATCATCATTCCTTACTCTATGAAGAACGTGATTTACTTTTCAAGACACCTCTTTATATCTACTTCATTTGTATTCAGACAGATCTCAAATTTGAATGGCAAAATATTTGTCTGAAATAAGATTATTTCGATAGCTTTAACTTTGAATAAGTCTACATCCAGCCAACATTGTTGTTAACAAAGATTGGTATAGAATAGAATAGCTTAGAGCATTCTACATCTGTTATATCGAGCAGATATCCCAACCCCGTTCACCTAAAAGGTCTAATTCGGTGTCTGTCGTTAATTTTTATAGTGAACAAGCAACAATTCCTTCGCCATTGGTAAAAAATACGTAGGGTTTTCTATTAATAACCAGAATTATTTGTTTTTGTTTGTTATTATACCATAATTTTGAAAATTAAGACCCTTTATTTGGTTTGGTTACTCCCGAACAACCTTACAATTCAAAATTAAAACATACTAGAACGTAATAATCTGAATGGAGTACTTAATCATTGTTAACAATACACACACTTTGGGGTAGTAAACACAGTGATCCTTGCCGCGCCATTTTCATAGTAGAAAACGCCTTCCAGATTATATAACAACATTCTGCTTATATAATTCGAATACAAACGAGGATAGTGGTAAAGCAGAGTCGGGAAAATGCTGCCATTGTATAAAAATTTTCCTTTCTCCGTTTCTAGCTCTCTAATCCGTCCCCGACAGAAACATTCTCCGATTCATTTTCGTAGCCGAAGCCCCAACGAAATATAAGAAAATACGACCGCCGTCGTTAGAACAAAACACATCCTGAAACAGAAGCCTTATTTGCAGTGGTGGGGTCAGAAAGTGCTGAACTGTTTTAGTAGAGAAGGTGAGTCTACAAATATTAAGACACCCTTTATAGTGAAATTGAAAAAAAGAATTAAAATTGATTATAACAATTATTTAATTCAAGGAAAAAAGGATAATTGTGGTTTGGAAAATTTTCACGTTCAATTTTGGATCCTGTAGCCGCCCCTGTTTATCTTAATCCGATTCCCTGAGAGAAAATCCAAAGTTACGTACGTCGGATTGTACATTCGTGAGCACCTTGTCTTAGTGGTCCATCTGCGATATTGGAGACAATGATAATTGTCTTAATAGTAAAGATTTATGAGGTTAAAGACACCTACCCACCAACCACGATTCCAGGGCAGACTAAATCCCCAATTAAAAATGATGCAGTGGTTTTGAAAAAAATATTCAAGGCTATTAATAGAGCATAGATGGGTCAAAATGAAATGAAAAGGGACAGAAAACAAATAATGAGGAATAGAAGAAACTGAAGGAGCACGGTTTTCCTTTTCATTTCACAAACAAAGTCATCTATACTGGTCTATTATGGATAACACTGGATGGGAAAGCCAAAAAGAAGTCAGTAGCCTTCCAGAACACAATAAAAACAATGAAAAAGCTGAATCAAATCAGGACAATAAGGGGGCTCCTCACTGTTTATAGACCACTTACACTGATTGGAGATGTACAATGAAGAACTTTGCTGTAGGGCAAGTTGACCAAACAGATAAGAACAGCTGAACTCTCAAAGAAGAAGTACAGGACAGGTACAGTGAGGCTGAGATGTAGCTGAAGGTAGAGGTTCCAGTAGAGATGAGAAGACACTCAAACTGGAATGCTTACTGCAAAATTGGCTAAATGGAATATTTGATACGGTTAACATCAATTTTGTATAATTATATACAATAATTTATGTATTTTTTTTTTCAAAAGCCCATTAATCATTGTCAATATATAAAATTGACCGAATTTCAATTCACATAATATTATTGCGACTATAACCAATTAATTTCAATGATTTTAAATATTCCTATAAAGTTAAAACAACTGTAACGACATTTCGTTTTAAAATCAAACAGCTGCAATTATTTTGAAATGAAATTATAATTAATATATACGGGATATTTGTGAATATTTAGATAATATTTGAAGGATCTGTGTTTAAAATTGTAGTAGAGTGGAGTATTTGCATGACTTTTTCACACAAAACTGTATTTTTTTTGAAAAAGTGTGTAGAAAGAAAGCCTAATTTACAGATTTCAGCTCAATATTTGCAAATTTGTACTGAATTTGTCGAAAAACTAACTAGGTAAGTTGATTTATTTACCCAAAATACTCAATTAGGTTACCCTATACATACTGGCTGGTTAAAAAATATATCCAAAATAAAATACACAATAATTACTCAAAATTCATCAGTTGACGTGTAAAAAATGAATCAAAATTGCGTTTAATTTTGTAAAAATCAGTATTCCAGTCACGTCAGTTGAATACAATTTTCAAACGGGATTTTTAAAAATTCACCGCGAGTTTCTGGAACTTTTCGATTGGATTTACATGTAATTTGAATGCTACTAATTTTTTTTTCATCCAAAAAAAACTTTACATACAATATGTTGAATATTTTAATTTATATATAGGAAATTTCCAGTAAAATGTTATTGATGTTTGATGATATTTCAACCACAATAAACAACAAATTATACTATGAGGTTTTAAATTCATTTTCTATAAATAAAAGTCCTGAAATTGGTCAATTTTTATATATGAATCTTCACTTCTTGAATAAAATTATTTACCTACCTTTTTAAGGGTAATACTACCCTTAAAAAAATTCAAAAGAAAAGGGGTAGCATCAAGAAGTTGATTATTTTTCTTATAAAATACAAAAAACTCAAATTAAACGTTAATTTTCGTCAGAAACAAGATGACATGGGAAATGTTTGGCAGTGAATCTGATTAGTTTAGAAATCTCATGAGAAATAAGGGTAGTCGGGAAAATTCAATTACTTTTATTAGCTCCAATAATTATCTAATTGAAAGAATTCTGTTTCCATTCGTCTCTTCGTAGGTATTTAGCTTTTTCTCCAAAGCAATTCACTTTGTCGAGTCTGTTTATTTTTGACACTTTATCCCAATAATTGAAACTTCATTTTTTGGTTCAAATTTTTGTTCTTTACTCACTTTAATTCAAATTACCACCTCATAAAATAATAAATTTAAAATATTTTTTCTAATTTTGTTTTCCCTTCCCCTTCAAATGAATAGTTCTCTCTCCACCAGTTGTTTTACAAGATAGAGGGAAAAATTCTGGAGAAAACTTACGTAAAATAATGTAATAATCACGAACAATCGTAAAAAAAGAAGAAAAAACCGTCTCCAAATCACAACTTTATAAAACTTTCTTCTCCAAACAAAACTCAAAGATCTTTTAATTGAGATCATTCTGCTAATGAAGTTTCGTTGAAAACTCCTTCAATTCGCGTTTGTTACATCACTTCAAACTTAATTATTAATATTGTATCTTCCATTATCCGCAGTATACTATTTCAGCATTATAAACTTTGGTTATAAATTTCAAAAGTTATATAAGGTGTAAAAACCTGATTCTCGTTAGCGTTGGTAAAGCTGCTCTTCTGGCGAAGTAATTAATAAAATGTTGACAAGAAATCCGAACCACAGGATCATTCCTGTTGCTCTTTATTCTTCTATTTGCTTTTATCTTTGTTTAAAATAATCCGATTTAACATGCGGTTGTAATCTGATATTTTTGTCGACTTCTTTGTATTTCAAACTCAATTATAACTTTGGATGTCTTTTAAAAATGAAAATCGACAACTAACGATAGTAATGAATGTTTGCCTTTATTTTACTTGTTAAATAAATGTCAAAAATGTATTAAGCCCTTTTGAAAATCCAGAGATCAACAAAAATTTGTGCATCATAATTTTGTATACCCAAGTGATTGTCTTCAACATATTTGCTGCTCAAAATTAACTATCAAAATAAAATTATTTGAATTTAAATGCCATTAGTTTAAATTTCGCGCTCGGCCAAAAATGACTGATGACATAAGGAGTGACTGATGACAGACAGTATACTAGTCAGTCAGACGACTGGTAAAAGGCTTCTCATATTGAGCTTGTGAGTGTTGTGGTGTATAATTATGGCTCTCACAGTCATAAAACATTTGGAATGGAACAACCATGATATATTATTATTTTCAACTATCTCTCTCAATCAAATAATCATCTATAATATCTTTCCTATCACTCTCTTTTATTTTTGAACAGCACGTGCAATCACAGGATACCATTATCCTCAGATTTCCAAACTGTATTTTTGTACAATCTTTAAAACGCATTTAAGCGTTTTTATTGTGAAAAATCTTGAAGACGTGGTTTCAAATGTAGTTCAAAAAGTCATTACACGAGTTGAAGTTTTTGCCATTCGAGAGCTCGATATAGGTACTGTCTATAAATATATCGATTAATTGCAATCTGATACTTGATTTGTCTTTGAAATAAAAAGCACGTTTTGAAACGTATTTTTTTTAAATAAGGGTATTCATGTATCTGAAATTATTCAATATTTGCTATCAAAAGTCGATAATTACATCCACCAAGTGATGGATGCAAGTCTGGAGGTGGTCTTGCTAGTTAGGGATTGTCTTGCTAGTTTAATGATGTTCTTGCTAGTCTGAAGATGGTCTTGCTAGTCTGAATATGGTGTCGCTAGTCTAAGAATGGTTTTGCTATTCTAAAGATGGTCTTGCTAGTCTAAAAATGATCTTGCTAGTCTAATAATGGTTTTGCTAAACCAAAGATGGTCTTGCAAGTCTAAAAATGATCTTGCTAGTCTAAGAATGGTTTTGCTATTCTAAAGATGGTCTTGCTAGTCTAAAAATGATCTTGCTAGTCTAAGAATGGTTTTGCTAGTCTAAAGATGGTCTTGCTAGTCTAAAAATGATCTTGCTAGTCTAAGAATGGTTTTGCTAAACCAAAGATGGTCTTGCTAGTCTAAAAATGATCTTGCTAGCCTAAATATGGTTCTGCTGGTCCAAAGATGGTTTTGCTAGTCTAAAAATGATCTTGCTAGTCTAAGAATGGTTTTGCTAGACTAAAGATGGTCTTGCTAGTCTAAAAATGATCTTGCAAGTCTAAGAATGGTTTTGCTAGTCCAAAGATGGTCCTGCTAGTCTAAAAATGATCTTGCTAGTCTAAGAATGGTTTTGCTAGTCTAACTATGATTTTGTTGTTGTATTTTTTTAATAACGTTATTCTTGTATCTGAAATTATTCAATATTTACCATCAATAGTCGATAATTGCTTCCACCAAGTGAGGGATGCAAGAACAGATCATCTAGTCCACTAATAAACATTGCCTTCACGTTTACAGAGGGTAATTTGGCTACGTTAGTACACAGAATATATGCAAATTGCTATATTAGAAATCACCACTGTAAAGTCTACATATATAATAGGTATTTATTAATAGCCTCAAGCTTGGAGGAATCACGTAATAGAAGTGACTCATTAAGGAGATCCATTTTCGACACAGTTATTTATTATAGAATACAAGAGAAAGTCAAATATAAACAAACAGAGAGAACGAAGAACTTCTTTTGTTAAAGATTTGAGTATTTTGAGTGAGGGATGATATTAATAAAAAAAAATACGATTTTCAAATTGAAAAACCAGATTTAACCAATACCAAAGCACTCCAGCGTGTAACATTTAATAGTTTACATCGTATATATCGTTGACAGTTCATTGGTTTCCGTGTTGCGTTAAAACGGTGCCATTGTAGTTTATACAGAACACGCAATTATTGGCCGCACTGAATTCCTTAATAGATTCTACCGATATAGACCGGGAATTGTGGTTGAAGATGATTTAGTCCAACTGAAACGTTTATATAAGCATACATTGTTGTATCAGCGACACACCATTTACACAAATACAAGAAAAAAATGAGCGACGGCCGTGTGTTTAGTACCACTGGTACTGAGCACACGCCCAACGCTGACTGCACACGATTATCCTTCTTTTTTTTTCAAGTAGTTTTTATTGATTTTTCGCAATCTGTAATTAGTGTAGAGAGAAACGAAGTGCTCTAGAGCAATTTTACGTAAGAAGGAAGGAAATTGAACAACAAATAATTCACTGTTGTTATTTTTGGTCGACTTTTTCCCAAAATAGAGAGTTTCATTACTGGAACTATCAGATAACAATCGAATTTCGAATTATTTAGGACACGACGTATGCTTATATAGAGACTCGAGTTGGATGAAAACTTAAATTGCCTCTGGACTCGGTCGAACTTCCGGTTTCTCGAATTTCTGGGTTAAATGGTTGGTATTATCACAATCTCGATAACACCCAGGAAATTTTTTTACCAAACTTTATACACTTAGAATCAAATCAACAACAATTGAAAAACTTAGTCTCCATATAGAGGGTTTTAGAGAAAATGCATAAAAAACAAGAAAACTCTCCAAACATCCAACTTGTCACGTACAAAATGTCCTGTTCAATTAAGGTTTTTTTTTGAAAAAATCGGCAAAAACATTATATGTAGAGCATAAAGCTTGTTTCCGACCACATTTCTTTCTCTATTTAAAAATAGCGCTGGAATAAAAGTGAGGAGGCTAAAAACAATTGACTATTGCAGAAGATTTGACATACGACCGCATCATTTAGCACAGCCGAACGCAAGGGCTTATCGTTTCTGAGAAACCTGTCACATAGAAAAAGAGTTATCGGCAATATGTAGTGTAATTTCAAAGAAACGGTTATTTTTGAGGTGTTCTACTGGATTTGCAAAAAATTTATATTCTGAAGATGGCTTCTTACTGAGTTGCGGGGTGTTTTATTATAGTACAAGAGCAAAATGGTCTTGCTAGTCTAAGGATTGTCTTGCTAGTCTAAAGATGGTCTAACTAGTCTAAAGATTGTCTAACTAGTCTAAATATTGTCTTGCTAGTTTAAATATGATTTTGCTAGTCTAAAAATGATCTTGCTAGTCTAAGGATGGTCTTGCTAGTCTAATTATGGTTTTGCTAATGTAAAAATGGTCTTGTTAGTCTAAGGATGGTTATGCTAGTCTAAGAATGTTCTTGCTGGTCTAAGAATGGTCTAGCTAGTCTAAATATGGTCTTGCTGGTCTAAATATTATCTTGTCACTCTAAATATATTCTTGCTAGTCTAAAGATATTCTTGCTGGTCTAAGGATGATCTTGCTAGTTTAAATATGGTATCGCTAGTCTAAATATAGTCTTGCTAGTTCAAAAATGGTCTTGCTAGTCTAATTATAATTTTGCTAATCTAAAAATGGTCTTGTTAGTCTAAGGATGGTTATGCTAGTCTAAGAATGTTCTTGCTGGTCTAAGAATGGTCTAGCTAGTCTAAATATCTGGTCTAAATATTATCTTGCCACTCTAAATATATTCTTGCTAGTCTACATATGGTTTTGCTAGTCTAAAGATAGTCTTGCTGGTCTAAGGATGATCTTGCTAGTCTAAATATGGCATCGCTAGTCTACGAATGGTCTTGCTAGTTTAAAAATGATCTTGCTAGTCTAATAATGGTCTTGCTAGTCTAATTATGGTTTTGCTAATTTAAAAATGGTCTTGTTAATCTAAGGATGGTTATGCTAGTCTAAGAATGTTCTTGCTGTTCTAAGGATGGTCTTGCTAGTCTAAAGATGGTCTAAATATGGTCTTGTTAGTCTAAATATGGTATTGATAGTTTAAAGATGGTTTTGCTAGGCTAAATATGGTTCTGCTATTCTAAGTATGGTCTTGCTAGTTTAACAATTTTACTCATTACTATACCAGTCGATTTGACTACCAAAGCGTACCAATAGATGTTTCACATCAAAATATCGATATATACGGTGTGTCCCAAAAAGTTTTATACAAAAAAAGTTAAGACTGTTCCACAGAATGAGCTAATATTAATTAATATTGCATTTTTTAAATTTTCTGGGTACATTAAGCAAAAACTCTTGAAAATTGTTAACTACTTGATGTAGATACTCATATCAAGGTTAGGTACGCGTAACACTCGAAAGTTAACAGGCAACCACAATTAGACCAATTACACTGTCGGTCGAGCATTTACTGAATACTGGAATCCCACCAAAAACAAACAGCACTTGAGGAGGGAGAGGTTGAATAATTAAGATGTCTATTCAAATCGGTTTGAGATGCAATTGTTCGTGAAAATTATCAGTTTGGAGACTTTAAAAGAAGCTTGAAGATAATGAGGAGTTATACAACTGGAAAAATTTGATTTTAATGTCAGCAAAAGTATTGAAGTGTTATGAATAATTATGAAAAAATATCCACTGTATCTGTATACCGATGAGCCTTGAATGGTGGCATTACGATTAAAAATTTTATAAGACAGGGTGATCTTATTATAGGTACATAAATTTTTAATCGAAATTAAAGTTTTTCAATTTAATATTAATTTTGTATCCTTCAAAAGCGTGTTAGTTACTTTCTAGCGCTTTATATAATTACAAAATTTTAAGAGTTTTCAAATGTTTGATGTAAAGAGATTAAATTTAAGCTTTTTTTTTTTTGGACAAAAAGCGGGATTAAACGCAGCCGTTATTTTCACAAAGTCTTTATGAACGTTAGACGATAATAACGAGGCTTACCAAGAAATTATTTAATTTCTTTTGTCATTTTATGTAAAAGGTTATTGCATTATGACGGAATTTCATTTTTCTTCTATTCATTTGAGGCAGAATAGTTATTTATGTAACTAGTGTGTAAAGTAGCCTTTTTTTTGACGAATGTGAATGTTGTCGCATGAGCCGCAGGCGAATGCGACAATCACATGAGTCGAAAAAAAGGTCTTTACACACGAATTACATACAAAATTTTTTCTACTATCGAAAACTTTATCAAAATACAGAAGTTTAGGTAATATGCCACTAGAACATTTTCGAAATTTATCATTTTATTTTTTCCACACTATTTGCGAAGTAATCTTCTGATAGATCCATCTTTATAATTATAATAATATAAAATAACATCATAGTTTCCTAAAAATATTCAATACTTACATCAAAATACAATTGATTACCCTAGGTATAGTCGGAAGATCTCAATTCAAACTTTAATTGTCAGATTCAATTCACAATTAAAGAAATGTCAGTCACTCACCGCCAACTTATACCTATTCAGATACACATAACTACATACATAATAATATTGGATTTTTTACTTTACGCACTAGTGCGTAAAGAAAAACTCTTTACGCACTAGTGCGTAAAATCAGATTTTACGCACTCGAAAGTGTGTCTAAAGTACCTACTTTACACACGGTAGTAGAAAAACTCTTTTTTTAAGCAATTATTACGTCGAAGGATATACGTTTACAAAATTAAATCGATAAAATACCCTGTATGTTTTTAATGTTTTGGATTTCCAGCTTAATAACATACAACTTTTGATAAATGTATCCATTAATTTCGACATAAATGGAAATTATTAAAAAAACGAATTTAAAAAAAAAGAATGTTGAGAATTTCTCATTTTCCCATTTTAATTAAAAATATTTTTGAGGGTATTTAAAGGTAAGGTAGGAGTTATTTTCGTTAGGAATTCCGAACTTGACTTTGTGGACATGTTTTACGCTCCTAAATTTTTTCCACGGCTCAAAACAGCAAACAATCTAAACAAAAACACTGAAAAAACGGACAAGCGTTGATACTACACTAAGAAAAATAATTGTTCAGTTTGCTTTAGATCTTTCCCGAAAATACCACTGAGAAAAACAATTTTTGTATTGTAAATATTCGGAAAGAAGACGAATATTTTCTAGGTTATTAAAAAACGTGGACCGAACACAAACAGATGTTATTTATCGAGGAAAAAAAAACCTTTATTGTTTTGCAAAATTTATTTGTTTAAGATCGATAAAATTTGCATGCGTCGAGCCAGTTTTCGATGCGAATGAAATGTCTCCGAGACATGCAATTTGAGATAATAAAAAGTTGTGAGCGAATATTCTCCTCAGTCACATCAGTCATATTTTTTGTTGTGTACTGGAGATTTGTTCAATATTTAGTTTGACCTAGCCATCTGCAGGTTCGTGGTTAAAAGTGGCGTTTGAAATTGCGATTTTCATTCATTTTGTTGTTTGAAATAGCAATTTTCATGCACTTTGTTGTTTGAAATAGCAATTTCCATTTATTTTCTTGTTCAGAATAGCATTTTCGATTCACTTTGTTCTTGAAATAGCGAACACCCTGTATTTTGTGGTTTAAAATAGCATTTCTCATCCATTATGTGGTTTGAAATAACAATTTCCATTTATTTTGTTGTCCAAAATTGCAGTTTTCATAAATTTTGTGATTTGATATAGCAATTTCCTCTCATTTTGTGCTTTGAAATAGCAATTTCCATTTATTTTGTTGTCCAAAATGACAATTTCTATCAATTGTGTGGTTTGAAATGGCAATTTTTTCCCATTTCGTGCTTTGAAATAACAGATTCTATCAATTTTGTAGTTTGAAATAGCAATTTTCTCTCATTTAGTGCTTTGAAATAGCAGTTTCCATTTATTTTGTTGTCCAAAATAGCAATTTTCATCAATTATGTGGTTTGAAATGGCAATTTTTTCCCATTTCGTGCTTTGAAATAACAAATTCTATCAATTTTGTAGTTTTAAATAGCAATTTCCTCTCATTTTGTGCTTTGAAATAGCAATTTCTATTTATTTGTTGTCCAAAATAGCAATTTCTATCAATTGTGTGGTTTGAAATGGCAATTTTTTTCCATTTCGTGCTTTGAAATCACAAATTCTATCAATTTTGTTGTTTAAAATAGCAATTTTTGTCAATTTTGTGGTTTGAAATAACAATTTCCTTTCATTTTGTGCTTTGAAATAGCAATTTCCATTTATTTTGTTGTTCAAAATAGCAATTTTTATCAATTGTGTGGTTTGAAATGGCAATTTTTTCCCATTTCGTGCTTTGAAATAACAAATTCTATCAATTTTGTAGTTTTAAATAGCAATTTCCTCTCATTTTGTGCTTTGAAATAGCAATTTTCAACAATTTTGTTGTCCAAAATAGCAGTTTTCATAAATTTTGTGATTTGATATAGCGATTTCCTCTCATTTTGTGCTTTGAAATAGCAATTTTCATTCATTTTGTTGTCCAAAATAGCAATTTCTATCAATTGTGTGGTTTGAAATGGCAAATTTTTTTCCATTTCGTGCTTTGAAATAACAAATTCTATCAATTTTGTTGTTTAAAATAGCAATTTTCTTTTATTTTGTTGTTTGAAATAGCAATTTTCATTAATTCCATGGTTTAAAATAGCATTTTCCATTAATTTTGTTGTTTAAAATAGCAATTTTCATCAATTTTGTGGTTTGAAATAACAATTTCCATTAATTTTGTTGTTTAAAATAGCAATTTTCATCAATTTTGTGGCTTGAAATAACAATTTTCATCAATTTTGTGGTTTTAAATAGCAATTTTTGTTAATTTTGTTTTTTTAAAAAGCATTATTTCTCATTATCAACAATCTAATACATACTAAATGGAACCTAAATGTTCTTTGCAGATTAAAATACCTAATAGAAAATTTTCCCTCCTCAAAACCGATGAAATTTACACATTAAAATGTTAACAATGGATAGAACAAGCTCGGAAAGTGAGGAAATTGCCTATTTATTGGTTTTTTTGCAGCTTTATAATGAAATAGGGTCATCTAATTTCTAATATCGAGGAAAAATTACCATTTATCAATGTCTATTTCATTCCACTTTATATAAAGAGTAGAAATTAGTTGAAAACTTTGGAAATTGAATAAAAAAACTACTTATCTTTTCAAATCAATTATAAATGAATGGGCAGTCAAACGTCAATGGTGGTAATTTTCAAAATTAATCGTAGAATTTTGATAGAACATCAAAATTCGACAATTTTTGACAGATATGAATTCAATAGATATTATCAAGTGAGGTTTAAAGAAAAATTGATGCACGTGGATCAAAAATTCTCTAAAAATAATATCTTGGAGTGCCGAACTCGTTTTAAAACTCATTATATAACAAAGACACAAAAATAAGTGCCTTTCCGCTTTGAAGTATCTTCTATTGGAAGATGATGTTTACATCTCGAGATAGGGGTAGGATTTCTTTGAAGGCAACATTAAATTATTGGAAAATCCGGTAAAAAATATAAATCCCACGCAAATAAGTGGAATTATATTTCTAGAAATGTGATATATCCAGTATAATTTTCATACAAAAAAGAAAATATTTGCTAGAAAATAAATAAAGTCTGAAAGCTGTCTGAAAAATAATTCAAAACAAACAAAAAGAGATTAAGAAAAATCTGAAATGATTGGTAGACTGATCATAGACTTAGAGGTACTACTAGACCCTCCTCTATTACATCTTCATCAAAAGTTTGAGGAATATTTGTTGTTCCAAGGTTTTTTTGGGTGATATTTGTCAACTGGAACATCTACAGTAGCTTATATTTCATTTCGTTTATATTTATCAAATAAAAAAGTTTCGAAATACATTTTTTATAATCTGACGTGAAACGTATTTATCCGTACGACTGCGCCACTGTTCGAAAATTCACGCCAAGCCTTCGAGTTAATCCCAAAATAAATATACTTTCAACACACACAAAACAATGACGACATCGAAAATTCTTTTCGCGTCACGTACCTAAAATAATTCAATGAAAACCTTTTACAAGACCGAATTGACAAAGATGAAACGTCGTAATTCCAAACAAAGCATTACTGGCAAATACAATACAAGCAATAATCTGCTTTCAGCAATACTGATGTTGACAATTGTCGAGGAAACTAAAAAGAAATAATTAAAGGTTGGGAGAAACACTTATACGCGAAAATTCTTACAATAGGAAAATGTGTGCTAAGTTCAATATTGATAAAGAATATTAAATCATCCATTAATTTGTTAATCTAGCAAAAGGAGGGGACCGAAGTATTCGTTTTGGAGGCCGGAATCAGCTAAAATGTAATATTGGAAGAAATAGGGAAAGTTTCAGGTCGTAAGAAAAGTTTTTTACATCTAAAACGAAGCCGAAATTGAAAACTGGGAGGCATGAATCAGTTCAAGGCCGAATGTAGGAATAATTAGGCAGGTTGTCAAATTATAGAGTACAGAAAATGAAAGCAAATTCGATTAGTTGATCGAGAAAAGTGTATTTGTTATGGAACTTAAACAATTTGGCTGATCTACACTGTATATTTTGTATGTAGATTCTTTTTGAATGAAAAAAAAATTTGTTTAAAATTCATATTAATTTTTATGTTCGAAAAAAAAACATTCGGCAATAAAAAAAACGTTCGGCGATCTTTTTAAATCCCGGTAATTCAGACTGTGCAGATGAAATTATCGATTATGGAAATGTTTTCCAATCACTTCCACTATTGTTATTGGAAATTCAAAACCCTTTTCGATAATTCGCAGCTAAAATTAAATCGGGAGAATAAATACAAGAACATCGGTTCACAATTAGAGAAAATTCGCTATTGGAGATTAAAAGAAAAAACGTGATGGTTTTCGATAGTAAATTTGCACCTAATTGAATCAGAGATTCTTCTGCAAAGGCGTTCCAAGGTACTTGTACATTTTCAATATTTACGAAGAAGTTTTAAAAAGGAAACTTTTCACCGCAATTCGATCCCATGGCTTAAATTGAGCAATTCACCAAGTCAGAGAAATTTACACCTAAACAGGTAACTCAAAGTCGTGGACAAAATATAGTATTCTACTCGCATCTCATGGGTATTATTCACTCAAGGGTTATATGCTCGTAGAAAATTATACTAAATCCTTTTTTTTTCAAATAGATGTTACGCGAGTGCCCCAGTGAACTTCCCGTATGAGACGACTATGACTCCTCCGCCTAATAGTCGAGAACTTTCGAGAGACTACCTACTCCGCGCCATCCCACTTGTCGAGAGATTTCTAGTCTATCCAGCGTCTTCAGCAGAACGAGAGATTTCTAGAATCATACCCAATGCGCGATATAAATAGACAAGCATCGCTGCACATGAAATAGTCGTCATATACTGAAGAAAAGCAATCGCGCATTGATAAAGTGTTTATTAAGTGACTCTCATATAAATAAGGACAGTATTACATATAAATCTGTGGATATAAATTAAGTTATTGTAAATATAAATTAAAATAATCGATACTTAGATATCAGTCAACATATCTAATAAATGAAAAAACGAAAATCCGGAATAACATCATCAAATTTTATTTTTATTTTATTATTAACCTTGGAAGCTATAGGCATATTCAATTTCCTGTCATCCTTAGCAGATGGTTCGAACCCTGTCTTAGCTATAAAATCTTTTATCAAAAGGTGGATTAAGGAATGATGGAGACCCACTTCAGAGTCGTTGGTTTCCTTTTTTATAAAATAGGAAACATCCTATTTTTTCAAGAAACTTTAAAGTCCAAGATAGTATTCTGGAGCTTACGACGCAGCTTGAGAGAACAGCATAGATAACTCGAAATTAGATCTACGATGCAGATGAAGTAGATTTGAAAGCATTTTTTTCAACCTCAATTTTTTGGAAAATTTTTAGAATTTGAGGTGTTTTTGAATTTTGGAAAAAAGTTCAAAGTATTTTTATATAATCCATCTCTTTAGATAGATTTTTCGACATAGCTTTCCCGAACTATTAAGCCTGTCACATTTCTTATTTTATTTGGAGATAAAACAAAGCTGTCATGTTTTCCCAAAGCTGCTGAACGTCACGTTTTCACGTTGACAAACGTTAAAAATTGGATTTGACCGAAACAATCGATTCCTGGCTGAATTCGAACTTCATAATATCTTCCAGTTCGTTGCCTTGTCAATTAACTGGGAAGAAGTTATTCCCATTATATCACAAAAACAATTCAAAAAGTTTCAAAAAAAATTACAATCTACATCTGGGAAAAGAAAACTTTTAGAAACATGCTTTTCTTTCTGTGTTCGTACTATATAGTTCACAGATATATACAGGGTGGTGAAGCATAAATAGATCGAGACATCTGGAGAAACAACAGACGAGAAGAAGTCTTCTCAATTCAAAAAGGTTTCGAATGCTGATTTATTTTCATCGTGGTGGTGGTGGTGGTGAAAACTATCACTAACCAGGCACCGGAGTAAGAAGCGAGAGGCTTGGAAATGTCTTTACCGCCGTGGTGTATATACAATTTTTTCTACTACTAGCCAAATTTGAGAAGAGACTTCAGGAAACTAGCTTATTCAGAACATATATTAATAGTATCAATTTTAGAGACTTTTTCTAGCTTCTGTCAAACTCTAACCACAGTTTCTGAACACTCTGTATAGTCACTGTACTCCAAAAATTTATAGTTTCGACATTTCACCTTGCGCTGGATTTAAAAAGATTCAATAGTGCACCATTTCAGTTCGTAGTTATTTTGGCAGCGTCTAAAATTCAAACTGCCCTAGTTATTGATTTACCCTAAATCTGGAAACATAAGAGCTAGTCTATCACTGAATATATGTCGTCCTGTTGGTAGGTTACAGCTTAAATTTTCTATTGCACCGAACCGAAAGAATTTGTTGATTATAACAAGTTGAGCGAGTTTGTTTTAAATTAAATTTTCAATCATACGAAGTAAAACAAGTTTAATTACGTGCTGCTGATATACTTGGTATTAAAAAGAGATTTTTCAACTTTTTTTAATCATACTTTTGCATTGTTGGAATAAATGGTTCTTATATGATTTATTGAGCAGAAGCTTTGAAAAATTATCAATTACAATCCCAAAACTGATATTTTTCGAGAAAAAATTGTCACCTCACATAATCTTAAGCAGCTGAAGCAACCCCTCGTATCTCCCCTAATCACCCGCATATCCCAAGTTTGCGCAAATTTTGTTTTGACGCTCATTGGTTAAAGTTTATAAATCCGCTCACATCCTTTTCGTTGAAAGTTGTTTGATTGAAGGGGATTGGCGCACTTTTTCTTATTTACTATCAACGTTCGTTGGATCACAGCTTTTTATAAAAGGCGTGGCATCTCATAATTCTGTCATATTTCGATAAAACATCATATGTTTTTGACGGAGATGAGACAATTTCAAACAAATAACGAAAGCGAAAATCATTCACATACTTGTAACTCCTCTAGAGGACATAATTGATTTTGGAAAGGCAGAAGCTCCAATTTTCTGAGCCTTCACAAGCTCGGAAGTGTCCAACTCAAATGAAGGCTGAAACAAGAACACCTTACTAAGAGTCTACTGAATTAGTTCAACTACTGAAGAAGTAGGTAAAAAACATTCCCCAATGCTGGATGAAGAGGCTAGGAAAGCCTATACCGACCCATTCCCATGGGATATGCGCTTAGTACATTATTAGATCAGTTGTGTTCAATCTAATGAATTTAAATTTTATTAGAGTCAAAAATCAACCCTAAGAAATAAAGAAATTCAACTATTTTTGTTCATATTTATCACACATAACCAAAATTATCTCGTTGTATATTCAAATTAGTCTCGTGTTTCGAGTTCTGACCGAATTTTTCGGACTTTAAAATAGTGGGGAAAAGCAAAAGGTGAACTCGTACCTTCTCTCTTGTGTGGGAAGAGTTGAATTCATCAAAAACAAATTTTCGGCATAATAAATTATACTGAAAAGTTGTCGGGTCAAAAGATACCCATATATTTTACATGATGTTAATTTTATATGTTTGGAATTTTTTATTTATCCTTAGTAAGGGTAAAATATAAAGAAAAAGATTAACAAGAACGTGAGCAAAGAACTCAAACCATCAAAGAAATATTAATAGGTATTTTTGAATTGTTAACAGACATCATCAGGTAGGGTAGGTAGGATGTACTTTCTTTTAGAATTGAAACAGTTGCTGTTTGGGAGGGCATTTGTTTTCCATTGAAATATATAATGAAATTGTCAGTTCTTGATTGGAATATGGTTTTAAACTTCCTTGGCAATTCCATCGACCTAAAAAGAGTCTCGAAGCTCAGGAACTGTCCCCATAGTTACTCCCAAGAGCTTTGGATGCAAACTAATCATGTAATTTAGATGAGTAAATAATTTAAAACAACCGCCTTGAGAATCACTGCAAATAAAGACGAAAACTACAATGTAGAACGTCAAATTGTATAAAAAACAGCCCCAAGAACGAAATGAATTCCAATTCAATCAAAAATACCAATTTCAGTGATTACTGAAACCAGATTAAGATTTCAAATTTGCAATTGAAAACGGCGACATCGATGGAACTGCCTAAATAATTATGGTTGTGGAGGTATACTGGGTTCAGATAGCGGCATAGATATAAAATCGCAATTACAAAGGTCGTTAGTCATTGTGAAATAGGGGTTCTTTTTACAACGTTACATTTTTTTTCATGTTAGCATGGGAAAACACTGGAAAATGAAATGGATTCGAAACAAGTTCCGTTCATAGATGAATTAGTGGAAGAATTATTTCAATATTTGCTCGAAAATTAAACAAAGGATATATTTATGTATGGAAAATGAAAACCACGTTCAGGTATGGCATTTAGCACTTGAAAGACGACCCTCGTATTGAAAAGTATTATCAGACAAGAGAGTGAGAATAAATTGGAAATAATTTGACAGATTTTTTAAAAACATGAAGAAGCATTTCATCGGTTTTAAGAAACGTTAAAAAATTATCTATAAAGCATACTGTTCTTGGTAAAAAGATACGATAAAAAATACGATGTGTGTGTTTCATATTTTCGGGTGAAGGCGGAAACAAAAAATCCCCTTAGCGGTATAAAATATTAATTTCAAAGGTTATGAACGTAAAAATGGGGGAACTGTAAACTTGAATTTATCTTCGACAGTATATGTCTCGAGATGTTTTGCTGGCGCTTAGCCTAATGTTTTTTTGCTATTTTAAACTTTAAAAACTTTTTCGAAGATTAAAAACTTTTCAAAGTAAAAGTTTAGTGGGAATAAAGTGTTTTGTAAACTTTCAGTTGTTTGTTAAAAAAACAATATTGAATAGAGTCGGATTCCAACAAATTAAATAAACATTATTTCAATTGAGAGATTTTAAAACAATTATTGGTATTGAAGTTCAACCAAAATTTCCAATATATATTTTTCTCCAAATTAATCCGAAACGAATGAATAAAATTCAAATATAATTCATGGGTATCGCATATAACGCATAAAAATGTACAAGATAGCGTAGAATCCTCGTTAAAATGACAACAATTTTGAAGGGTGGAAGGTTAAAGTATCAATTTGATACCCATTTCTCAGATATCAATATGCTATTAAAATTTTTATAGTCGTAAAAGAAGTTTGTCATGCCAATGGGAAATTCAAATAAAATAACTGACGAATAAGATTTGGAAATATTTATTATCCTTATATTCAGGATGCCTAACAAGGTTGCTTTTTTTAAAGTGAGAAAAAATATGTTTTGGCACTTTTTCACTTTTTAGCGTCCCCTTTTTACATTAGAAAACTTCCCAGCAAATTTAATAAGCATTTAAAATTTCTAGCCTTACTGAAATTTTTAAAAACTCACTACCTTTTAATGTGGTGACTTAAAACACCCTGTATATCCATCATTTTGACGTGTTTTATGTTTAAGACTCAACCCACTTCCGCCCATTGATAAATTTGAAGTTATTCTCAACGTTTATTCAGTCCAAATTCAAAAAAAGTGACACATTAACGCAAAATAAACATAAAAATATTATGATAATTTGAAAACATGCAGTTTTTACAAAAGTAAATGAAATTCTGTGGAAATTAAACACTAAATACGCTGCCTAAAAAGTAATTAATTAAAATATTTGATTTATAATGACCAGTAGAATACGACAGCGTTCGTCCTTTTCAAATAAAAGCAAAGTTAAAGCTTTAGTATGGTAACCTTTGATATTTTCTAATGAAATATTTTCGTTTTTCCAAATGTCAGTGACGTAGGTATACCGTTTCTAAAGTCAAATAGTTTAAATCCAGTTTTTGATAAAAAGCGTCCAACGTGGGGGGAACAATTTTATAAATTATTATTTAAAAACGTTAAAAAATGTGAAAGAAGTTTTCTGCTCCTAACGTATAGGTGTTGGACCTGACCTACGATTTTTTAAACCAGCCTTTTAAGCGACGGAATTGAAAGTTTCCAGCAATTGGGTTTTAATGGGTGAAATACTGTGTAATTATAACCGATTGACTACGAATACAGCGAAGCAGACTGGATTTTGAACTCTATTTGAACGAATTTAACTCAGTCATTATAGAAGGCAAAAATTAATTTCAAAAATAAAAAAAAATATCGGAGAAGCTTTTTTTATAAAATCATCTACCCTTCTCAATTTATGTGACACTTTTAAATTTTCAATATAAAGTTACCCTCTAGTGTAGAAGCCATTGGAGCACTGAGCTCTTGTGTAATCAGATCCAAAATTTTGTAGCATGGAAAAAGAAGCCTCCATTCACATACTCTCCTAGAGCACAGTACCTGGGAGATTGCTGGATAAAAAAAGGAACATTTTCCTAAGTATATCAGTGTAATAATAATAATTTATCTCGTTTTGGCTAATTGAATAAATATTTTCTTGCGGTGTATATTTCCCAGAGGATTTCATTCATCTTCATAAATTTCGTTATGAGACTATATTCAAGGCGTTACTGAATTTTCTTAAATTATTTACATCTCAAAGCCTCTTCATTGAGTTTGAGCTGAGATAACAATATAAAGCTTTGACTTCTAACAAAGGAAATGCGGAAAATCTTCCAAAATAACAGGACGTACAGGTTGGTGGATTTGAATTTTATTTACCTTATTATATTATTATCAGATCTGAAGGTTAGGGTCTCTTTACATACTTTACTCAAGTCAGTTATCTAGTTTGACCCATTGGCGCTACAAATAGTTATTTTTAGAGCATTGAGAAGTTGCCAACTGAAATGTCAACAAAAACAAATGAAATACACGTCGACATTAGTTAAGAAATACATTAATGTATGACGTAACGGTGAAGGATGGTTGAACAGACTTTACTTATCTGTGTCATTATTACAAATTGCTTATGTTCCAACCAGAATTAAAAAAAAAAAGCATTTAACTTCTAATTGTTAAAAATTTTTAATTTGTTTTACATTTACATCGAAATGTATGTCGTTTTTTTTGGTAATTGGACAATAAAATTTCACTCCGCATTTTCCAACTTCTTTCAATTAGCTCCGTTTGCTGGGAAAACTCGAGTAATTTAAATCAGTGCCACATAATGCTACAAACCCGACTAATTAGCCAGTTCAAAAGTGGTTTTGTTTGAAAAATCGATTACACCGAAATAAAATGCGATTATAAAAAATGAATGGACAGTATTTTTTAATAATGTTTCGAAGAATTTGAAAAATTATCATCTTAAAGTCTCAAAATTCGTATTTTTGGTACCATATAAAGAATCTAACTCTATGAAACTTATACAAAACCTCCTAATGGAAGCAGCTCTATTTCCAGTTGATATATTCGTACATATGCTACCCACAAACACTGTTCTAACTTGCTCAAATGCGTGGTCCATTCGCTACAATTTAAACGTAATAAATAAATAAGCGAAAATTATCTCTGTGAAGCTCACTAAATATTAGATAGAGGAGAAATTAGTTGAGAAATTTTAGTTCAAACAATTTTTAGACCAGGGATAATTTTTGAGACAAAAAGTAGGATAAAACCCATTAGAAATGGTGGGAAATGTGATAAAATTGATAAGAAAAATAAATTACGGGCGATCCGAGCTCGGGAATATGAGGGGGTGAGTTTTTAAGGGTGAAATTCCCAGGAAAACTACAAGTCTTATGGAAAATTTTTATACATAACCTCAAAATTTATGCTGCTTTTAAATAATGAGGGGAAAAGACTTACCCTGTGAGGGAGCATATATGTTCAAATATAGACAGTCTTCGCTCTGATTTTTCAGGTAGGGTAGTAATCTCTTCAAGTACTCCAGTCTTCCCTTAGGCATTTTCTCGAGCGCCGCGGTCTCGTTAGAGATATCCGGCAATTTTTGGGGACATACCGGTCCTAGTTTATCCGATAATAAAATACCTTCCCAGGGAATGGGGGTTCGCGTGGGGCTGAACCGATTCGATTGTACGGGAGGAGTTGCGTATGGAACTCCCAAAAAAACTTCGATGGATTTTAAGGAGCGTTGAGCGTCCATAGGAACTACTAGACCTTGTAATCTGCCGTATCGGGTTTGTATGATTCTCGTACTGATTTTCGCGTTTTTCATGAAATTGCTGATGTCACAATTTACGTAAATTAGGAGAAATAACGAAATTAAAGTTGCAAAAACTCCACGGAAGTCCTTACCCATGCTTAAGTAGGAAACATTCTTATAAAAGAATTTCTTTTTAATGTAAGGAAAATTTTACATTCGAAATTCACTTAACGTAAGGAAATAGCGGACACGAATGGAAGTTGAAAATTTGATGATTAATTATTATTTCGAGAATATTTCGCAGGATTGTGTCTTTGTTAAAGAATTTTCGACGGAATTGTGAGTTGTTGGCTGTTTTGAGTCGACTGGCGTTGGATTTGCGATCGATGTGGCTCACCTGCAACAAATTAATAAGAATTAATCGGTAATTTAAGAAAATATGGGAAAAAATTGAAATGAAAATACATTTATTTTAAGATCTAGGCAAAACTGATCAATTTTTTACTAGATTATTACAATTTTTATGTGGAAATAGTTATTAATACTATAAATGATTTCCTAGACAAATACAATTTTGCTCTCAAGGGATAGCGAGACTGTGGGAGTTGATTTTTCGCATCAAAAACCCCTCCAGACAAATTTTGAGCAATTTTTATGTCAAAAACGTATTTTTCGTCGAAAATTTTGGAGCAAGGGGTAGGTATGGAAACATTTAATGTAAACTGCTTTGTGCTAACTTCTTTCCTAGTCGGAATTATGAACTCAAAATACATTGGATTATGTAAAATTGTCCGCTGAATCGATTGCCGAAGACTAGAACGTTCTATCTATCATATTAGTCGAGTTATGAGCACTTTTAGTTTTGAAAAGTGGATTTTCGAAAATTTCAAGACTTCATTTGAAGGGGAAAAAATGATTTTAGACAAAAACAGACTGTGGCAGTCGATTTTTTGCATCAAAAAACCCCTCCAGACGAATTTTGAGCAATTTTTATTCCAAAAACGTATTTTTCGTCGAAAATTTTGAAGCAAGGGGTAGGTATGGAAACATTTAATGTAAACTGCTTTTTGCTAACTTCTTTCCTGGTCGGATTAATGAACTCAAAATACACTGGTTTATGTAAAATTGTCCGCTGAATCGATTGCCGAAGACTAGAACGTTCTATCTATCGTATTAGTCGAGTTATGAGCACTTTTAGTTTTGAAAACTGGATTTTCGAAAATTTCAAGACTTCATTTGAAGGAGAAATAATGATTTTAGACAAAAACAGACTGTGGCAGTCGATTTTTTGCATCAAAAAACCCCTCCAGACGAATTTTGAGCAATTTTTATTCCAAAAACGTATTTTTCGTCGAAAATTTTGAAGCAAGGGGTAGGTATGGAAACATTTAATGTAAACTGCTTTCTGCTAACTTCTTTCCTGGTCGGATTTATGGACTCAAAATACACTGGTTTATGTAAAATTGTCCGCTGAATCGATTGCCGAAGACTAGAACGTTCTATCTATCGTATTAATCGAGTTATGAGCACTTTTAGTTT
This sequence comes from Galerucella nymphaeae, assembly GCA_963978555.1. Classification (NCBI taxonomy): domain Eukaryota; kingdom Metazoa; phylum Arthropoda; class Insecta; order Coleoptera; family Chrysomelidae; genus Galerucella; species Galerucella nymphaeae. The sequence goes on from OZ021713.1 coordinate 17,460,026, forward strand.
TGAAAAGTGGATTTTCGAAAATTTCAAGACTTCATTTGAAGGAGAAATAATGATTTTAGACAAAAACAGACTGTGGCAGTCGATTTTTTGCATCAAAAAACCCCTCCAGACGAATTTTGAGCAATTTTTATTCCAAAAACGTATTTTTCGTCGAAAATTTTGAAGCAAGGGGTAGGTATGGAAACATTTAATGTAAACTGCTTTTTGCTAACTTCTTTCCTGGTCGGATTTATGGACTCAAAATACACTGGTTTATGTAAAATTGTCCGCTGAATCGATTGCCGAAGACTAGAACGTTCTATCTATCATATTAATCGAGTTATGAGCACTTTTAGTTTTGAAAAGTGGATTTTCGAAAATTTCAAGACTTCATTTGAAGGAGAAATAATGATTTTAGACAAAAACAGACTGTGGCAGTCGATTTTTTGCATCAAAAAACCCCTCCAGACGAATTTTGAGCAATTTTTATTCCAAAAACGTATTTTTCGTCGAAAATTTTGAAGCAAGGGGTAGGTATGGAAACATTTAATGTAAACTGCTTTTTGCTAACTTCTTTCCTGGTCGGATTTATGGACTCAAAATACACTGGTTTATGTAAAATTGTCCGCTGAATCGATTGCCGAAGACTAGAACGTTCTATCTATCATATTAATCGAGTTATGAGCACTTTTAGTTTTGAAAACTGGATTTTCGAAAATTTCAAGACTTCATTTGAAGGAGAAATAATGATTTTAGACAAAAACAGACTGTGGCAGTCGATTTTTTGCATCAAAAAACCCCTCCAGACGAATTTTGAGCAATTTTTATTCCAAAAACGTATTTATCGTTGAAAATTTTGAAGCAAGGGGTAGGTATGGAAACATTTAATGTAAACTGCTTTCTGCTAACTTCTTTCCTGGTCGGATTTATGGACTCAAAATACACTGGTTTATGTAAAATTGTCCGCTGAATCGATTGCCGAAGACTAGAACGTTCTATCTATCGTATTAATCGAGTTATGAGCACTTTTAGTTTTGAAAAGTGGATTTTCGAAAATTTCAAGACTTCATTTGAAGGAGAAATAATGATTTTAGACAAAAACAGACTGTGGCAGTCGATTTTTTGCATCAAAAAACCCCTCCAGACGAATTTTGAGCAATTTTTATTCCAAAAACGTATTTTTCGTCGAAAATTTTGAAGCAAGGGGTAGGTATGGAAACATTTAATGTAAACTGCTTTTTGCTAACTTCTTTCCTGGTCGGATTTATGGACTCAAAATACACTGGTTTATGTAAAATTGTCCGCTGAATCGATTGCCGAAGACTAGAACGTTCTATCTATCATATTAATCGAGTTATGAGCACTTTTAGTTTTGAAAAGTGGATTTTCGAAAATTTCAAGACTTCATTTGAAGGAGAAATAATGATTTTAGACAAAAACAGACTGTGGCAGTCGATTTTTTGCATCAAAAAACCCCTCCAGACGAATTTTGAGCAATTTTTATTCCAAAAACGTATTTTTCGTCGAAAATTTTGAAGCAAGGGGTAGGTATGGAAACATTTAATGTAAACTGCTTTTGCTAACTTCTTTCCTGGTCGGATTTATGGACTCAAAATACACTGGTTTATGTAAAATTGTCCGCTGAATCGATTGCCGAAGACTAGAACGTTCTATCTATCATATTAATCGAGTTATGAGCACTTTTAGTTTTGAAAACTGGATTTTCGAAAATTTCAAGACTTCATTTGAAGGAGAAATAATGATTTTAGACAAAAACAGACTGTGGCAGTCGATTTTTTGTATCAAAAAACCCCTCCAGACGAATTTTGAGCAATTTTTATTCCAAAAACGTATTTTTCGTCGAAAATTTTGAAGCAAGGGGTAGGTATGGAAACATTTAATGTAAACTGCTTTTTGCTAACTTCTTTCCTGGTCGGATTTATGGACTCAAAATACACTGGTTTATGTAAAATTGTCCGCTGAATCGATTGCCGAAGACTAGAACGTTCTATCTATCATATTAATCGAGTTATGAGCACTTTTAGTTTTGAAAACTGAATTTTCGAAAATTTCAAGACTTCATTTGAAGGAGAAATAATGATTTCAGACAAAAACACACTGTGGCAGTCAATTTTTCGCATCAAAAAACCCCTCCAGACAAATTTTGACCAATTTTTATGTCAAAAATGATTTTCTTGTTGAAAATTTTGGAGCAAGGGGTAGGTATGGAAATATTTAATATAAACTGCATTGAGCTAACTCTTTTCCTGGTCGGAATTACTATGTCATTTTCCGTAAAGGTCGACGAAAAAAAATTGTATGTAGTAATCAGTGCCGCATCGTTAAGTCAGACGTTGAAATCACGCCAAGTCAACGAATTTTAACAAGTGAGGAAAAAGACCGCATTTTAAATGTTTCACATTCATCTAGTTCAAAGAAATAGCGTGCGGGTTTGTTAAGAACTTTTAATATCTCCTTTAATGTTCACCAATTAAGCGACGTCCTCTATAGTCAAAAAGTTTAACTTGGCGAATAAGGTAGTTATGAACTCCAAAATTGGGGCACATAAAAACAAGCCGGAGACATTTCGTTTAAATTTACTTAAACAGAATACTGTCTACCAACTTCTTATGCTAATAGCATAATATCAAAAAATGTCGTGGGAGTAAAGACAAACTTTTTATCGTAACCATTTTCATGAAGATTATAACAGGTAAGAGGAAGAGTCTTTTTTTTCCATAAACCCGTTAAATTTAAAAAGAAAACTTAATTTAAAAAGAAGAAAAAATTTGTTCACTTGATTTATAATATAGGATACTCGGTAACCGATATTGTGGGTTTATATTACCAAAATTTTCCCATGTTTTCGGTAAAACGATTGAGCGAATGCCTTTCAGGCACATGATGTTCAAACGTTTATCTTAGGAAATAAGATCTCCAAAACCGGGTCTGATAAAGAAAATATGAGCATTTTCTCGCAAGTCTGCCAGGACTGTGTTTAATTTAAATTCCTGTCTCGGAGAAGATTTACTTCCAGTCTTATATATCTCTCCAAGCAATCAATAAAATCCTTGTTGGTAATACGAGGTAGCAAAAAATCACTTTCCTCTTTCGCGAGGATTTAATCGAACAAAAATAAATCAAATTATCCTTTACAAAATTAAGAATTTTCTCCAACTTTCTTCGTTCTTAATATATATCTCCCTTTTTTTAAAACCATTAACTGCTCTTCACCTGGTGATAAACTATTAAATATGTTAAGCCTTCAACCATGAAAAGCGAGGTATATAAAGCATCTCCCGTTAAGCGGTCAGCTTCCTGAGTGCTTTTTAAAACCCTTCTCCGGTCTGTGTACTTTCTACCACTGTTTAAATGTAACGTTCTCATTTCTTTAAATTTAGTTCTCGATCTGTTTGCGTAGCACTGATTCATGTTATTGCTTCAACAGCTTCAAACAACACTGTTGTTCTAAAAAACCGAGTTAGAAGTACCAGAAGTGTGATGTTAGAAAAAGACTGCATCCTATTTTGAAAGATACAAAGATTAGAGTTAACGTTTGTAATAGATTCAAGTGATATTTCCATTAGAATTATTCACAGACATGCCTTTTTTCCATTATTTCCAAGGTATTGTGTTAGATAATGCACCTTATTCAAAACAAGCTTCTCCTATTGACATTATTCAATTCAATCACGGAGATCGCGAGAATTTATTTGATTCCTGGTAGGATTTAATTAAATTTTTGATCTAAAATTCCATTTGAGCCTTTTTAGCAGATTTCAAGAATTCAATATCCAGCACATACCTGTATCGGTTTTATCCTGCCTTTTAATGGAGTGTTTTTTATCGGAATTTTTCGAGAAACTGGACCACCGACAAAATTTGACAAAAAATTAAAACAAAATTCTAATCAATAATCGCACATTGGACATTATTGGATAGGAGAGAGTGACTTAACTAAGCTAAAGCCTGCAGATATCCTAAAATCCCTCAGGCAAATAGGAGTCTATGAGACTTTCCTCAGGATCTAAGTAAAAGTGAGGAGGGGCAAAATATTTCGCTAAAATTTTTCTAGGTCTAAAGTATCATGAAAGAATCTGTGTAATTCAATATTAGTCCTCCCTTCCGACATAATTAAAGGGGTATAAAACATTTCAACATTAATTGCCTTGTTAATGAGATAGGGGCTGTATAATTTTCTCACTCTTTTACACTTTATCTGTGTGTTTTGGAAAATAAAATGAACTGAAAATAAACGAGTGAATGAATGGAAAACCGACTCTAACCATGTAAATTAGCCGGAATTTATTAGAAGAATGGCTCCATATGATCAAAGTTACGAAACAAAGCTGCAGCGCTTTACAAAAAACTTTATCTAGCAAGAAGTAGATACTTAAAATTGCTTCTAGGTTCCAAAAAACTGATAATAGAAAAATTCAATCCAAATATAGGTACATGTATAGCTAATAAAAAGACCTCTTGAAATATTTTGAAGCGTTTCATCAATATTCTGTCTTTCAGTTTCGTCATTTCCCTGCTAGACGCTCATATTTAATGGTTTTGCTACGTTGCCAAGTTAAAGCAATCGATCTTTTATTAATTCTGTGAAATTTGTCAAATTAAAGCCCAGTACAACAGCGGATTAATTGATAAAAAAGGATTATCAACTCTGATTTATGAAGCGTCATTATATTACTTCACTAAGGGATCAAACTGCCTAATTACAGATACAGCTGTAGTTAATTAACACCCAAATATATATCTCAGAAAGCATTGTTGTATAACAGAGCCAGTCTCTTGACATATTTAACTAGGGAGCAGAAATAATCTCTATTCGGGTCATTTGCAACTCGAACCAGCCATGCAAAAAGGGTTTGTAACAACGATCCTGCGTTCGTAAGCATCATGATAATATATATTCGACTGCGAAGACACGGGAAGGTCATTTTTTTTAAACTAGTCCATCAAAAAGTTGTTTTTTTGTAGGTTATTTTGATAAAAAGCAAAAAGTTTAACTATTTTTTGTGTTATGGAGCTTTAAAGCTACAAATAATTAATTTTTTCAAAAGTAGCCCCACGTTGGGCGCCATTTTTATCTTTTCTAAACACTCCTCCATACACAAGTTATAATATATTAAAGATTTGTTCGGGGTGGGTTGCCAAATAGCTTGTCTAATTCATTATTATACCGCCTTTGCCTTTTTTTACTGTGAGTCTTGTATATATATCCCTTAGCGGGCATTATAAACAAACCCGTTCCACACTAACGATGTCCCCAGTGGAATTGTTAATAAAACTGATTTAAACTCGGCGATTTCCCAATTAAACTAATTTAATTGAGATCTTTACACTGGAGTTATGTTAGAGTTCGAAATATTACGTGAAATCACTTAAATATAATTGAGTTTCATTTTACGTTGAAACACAATAATTTTTCTAAATCATACCGAGCTGTAGAATGCAATTATAAGTTTTGTAACACTCCTGTACTCGTTTCTGTGGGGGAATGCAAAGCGAGAATCCATTCGCTTAATGTCTGGTCAAGAGTTCAGAGGGTATTAGGTTACAAATTATCTAGAGTTAGTTCGAATTTCTGCAGTAATTAATTCAATCACTGAAGGAATTTATTACACAAAAAACTGCCTCTAATTATTAGTTTCAATCGCCTGTGTTCATTATCAATTATGAGCTATTTTTTATGTGAATATTACCAAAATAATCACATAGGATCAAACCCACGTTTTTTCGTCAACAACTCTTGAGCGAACCCATATTTTTTCGTCAATAGTCGACAGTTCTCGATATGACCAATGGTTTTTCGTCAACAGTCGAAAGTTCTAGATCGAACCCTCATTTTTTCATCAACTGCTCTTGATCGAACCCACTTTTTTTCGTCAACAGTCGACAGTTCTCGATAGAAACAACATTTTCTCGTCAACAGTCGAGAGTTCTCGATAAAACCAACGTTTTTTCGTCAAAAATCGACAGTTTTCGATCGAACCCACGTTTTTTCGTCAACAGTCTTGATCGAACCCATGTTTTTTCGTCAAAAATCGGCAGTTCTCGATGAAACCAATGGTTTTTCGTCAACAGTCGATAGTTCTTGATCGAACCCACGTTTTTTCGTCAACAGTTCTTAATCGAACCCATGTTTTTTCGTCAACTGTTCTTGATCGAACCAACGTTTTTCCGTCAACAATCGACGGTTCTTTATCGAACCCTCATTTTTTTCGTCAACTGTTCTTGATCGAACCCACGTTTTTCCGTCAACAGTCGACAGCTCTCGATAAAACCCTTTTTTTTCGTCAAAAATCGACAGTTCTCGATCGAACCCACGTTTTTTCGTCAAAAGTCTTGATCGAACCCATGTTTTTCCGTCAACAGTCGTCAGTTCTCGAACGAACCCACGTTTTTCCATCAACAGTCGACAGTTCTCGATAGAACCAACGTTTTTTCGTCAAAAATCGACAGTTTTCGATCGAACCCACGTTTTTTCGTCAACAGTCTTGATCGAACCCATGTTTTTTCGTCAAAAATCGGCAGTTCTCGATGAAACCAATGGTTTTTCGTCAACAGTCGATAGTTCTTGATCGAACCCACGTTTTTTCGTCAACAGTCTTCAGTTCTTAATCGAACCCATGTTTTTTCGTCAACTGTTCTTGATCGAACCAATGTTTTTCCGTCAACAATCGACGGTTCTTTATCGAACCCTCATTTTTTCGTCAACTGTTCTTGATCGAACCCACGTTTTTCCGTCAACAGTCGACAGCTCTCGATAAAACCCTTTTTTTTCGTCAAAAATCGACAGTTCTCGATCGAACCCACGTTTTTTCGTCAAAAGTCTTGATCGAACCCATGTTTTTCCGTCAACAGTCGTCAGTTCTCGAACGAACCCACGTTTTTTCGTCAACAGTCGACAGTTCCCGATAGAACCAACGTTTTTTCGTCAAAAATCGACAGTTTTCGATCGAACCCACGTTTTTTCGTCAAAAATCGACAGTTCTCGATCGAACCCACGTTCTTTCGTCATTAGTCTTGATCGAACCCACGTTTTTCCGTCAAAAATCGACAGTTCTCGAATGAACCCACGTTTTTTCGTCAACAATCGACAGTTCTCGAATTTTTTATGACATTTCTAGATGACTCCAGATGTTTTACCTCAAGAAACTCTTCTTTCGACAAATTTTTTTCACAGTTACAGTTCGTAGAAACGGTCAAGAGCGTTTATTTGAAAGGGATCAGTTTGCCAATTTGCCGCCAGGTGGCTTTTGCTCGACTTGAAAGACCAGATAGAGGATTCTCCCTCAGTAGATGGAAATCAGATAAGAGAAACATTTCAGCGACGTCGACAATGTTCAGTGATTCGAAACGTTGGAAATTGTTTCCTCTTGACGGGTTCCTTATTGTAGATACATAATTCACAGAGAGCGAGATTGAAGCATAAAACGCCTCAATTATCTCGCGCGATTTTTATAGGATTGTGTTATGGTAGTATTTAAAGTGTTGCCAGATCTTTCGTTTTTACGGAATAATACTAAACTTCGATATTTCGATTGAACAAATATTAAGTTTTATTCAAATATTAATAGTTTAATTTTTATAAATCCAATTTTCACCGAGCCGTGAAACAACAAAGTTAATTTTGAATTTCCCATTGAATCTAGCAGATGCCAAATACAGATATTGATTGATGCAGTCAGCGATTCAGATTTTAACATCGCAACTAAATCTGCACAGTCTGTTCCATATGACGTAGATTTATGTGAAAATCGTGAATTATATAACCAAGTCCTAGCACCTGAGCGATTGTGCATGTGCCAAACTTTCCTGATGATGGAGATCGGTTTTACATCAAGACTAGATTTTTTTCTAATGAAAGTTTCTCTCAAACTTTGCTTTTAAGTTCATTATTGTGTGGCAAAGTAAATTTTGTGTATTACCAAGTTAGACGTAACCGACGCTAAGAATTAAAAGACTTTGTAGAAGGAAGTTTGGAATATTAGCAACCTTTTCTCCTCCAGTACACACCCTTTCATCTTAACTCACCCTGTATATTTTTTAGCAGCTATTTCCCATAGCTGAAAGCAGCGTTCTTCTTTTGAAACAATTGTTTAATATTAGAGAATTCAAGTTTAAATTGCTTTTGGAGTTAAATGCTTAAATATAAAGCTCAAGCTTGGAGCCCAATCTTATTTTGAGGCGATCCAGGCACTTTAATATCCTCACCGTATTTTTCAGAAAAGATTTTCGGGATTTATACACTGTCGCTTGTCTAGGGGTGCATTAAAGACGTTACCAGTCGAAAAAGAGACAATCAATTCATTTTTCAACGTCAATTTCTCGAGCCTGCTCACTTGTAAAGACTAAAGTTATTTTCCGAGTTACAGAAAATATGGCGAACTAGGTTCTTACGTCGTAAGAAAGGCAATTCGAATATTTTCTGCTCTATTTGTTGAGATTTTGTCAGATTTCGACGACTTAGATGGAAAAAATCACAAGAATATTGAAAAATTTCCTCAGGAGTTTAGGTTAAAGCTGTTTGGACCTCCTGTATAGTATTTGGTAATCACTTGGTATCACAAAACGAGCTTCCCATCCGGAATAATAATGTTTCATGAATGTGAACACTCTGTATACAATTGAATGTTTGATTCGCTACAAAATTTATTAACGACACCAATTTTACACGTTCAGATTCCTGACCAACTTACAATAGCAATTATGCAGCTGTTGAAATTGAATTAGAAACTTTGGAGTTGGTTATTTGAATTTCTTGGAATAGAGTTCGATCCAGTCTGTTGCAGTTACTTTACTTTTTTTTCTAGACAAAAGTATATTGGGCACAATATTGTAAAAAATAAATATTGGACCAAAATAATCAGGATTTTCGATTATATTCTATACATTTTTACTCTAAGCATCTTTTGGTTGTAGCTAAATGTATAAATTTACGAAAAACTTGTCAAAATATCTCGAAATTGAGTGGAAAATATGGAAATATGGATTCCAGGACACACTGGAATAGAAGGGAATGAAACAGCAGATGAAGTAGCAAAAAGGGGGACCGAAACATCTTCCTGGGGGCCTGAACCCTTTTGCGGAACCCTGTTGAGATCAAATGAATGCATAAGTCAAAGTAAAACTGCGCCAAGAGTTTTAATGGGGATTCTAACGAGACTGTCGCCTGAATGGGCACCTGAAAAAGCTCAAAATAGTGGAGGCAGAAGAAGAAGATAGCATGGAAGAAGAGACCTCCATCCACATACCTTCCAGCTGCAAAGCACTCCAGAATCTTAGAGCACAGTACCTGGGAGATTACTGGATAGATTCCTCCAGGAATTAGGACTTATGGAGATACTAGTTTCATAGACTCTCCTAAGAAACTAAGTAGAAGTAAGCAAACTATATTCTTGCACTAGCTCCTTCAAGACTATCAAATAATAAAACTTTGGTATCATACAAATCAAAAGAAATATCAAAGTTGCCAAAAAAGTGCAGGGAAAAGAAGACCTACGAATTATTGCCATCAAGATTTTTGGTTTTGTGAGTCAGTATAAGATGTATGACGAATAGTTTTTGAGATAGTTAATCAATATTTCCTATAACTGTGTTATAATCGCTCTAAACTAAAAGATTAATTAATTTAAGCCTCTATTAATCTCCAAACGCACGTAAATCCACGCTCAAAATAGGAAATTCTAAATTTCGAGCTCACTGGTCCATTTCCAACCGTATCTCATAGATCCTAACTACTATTAAATTCATCAGTGGGGTATTTGTGCCTTTCCTTTTGCATTATTTTCCTTCCATTGTTACCCCCCATAAGGTCATATTTCGAGGTAACCTTTTCAGGTATCACTTAAGGACAGGAGCAACAATAGACTGATTAATGGGCTACTTTTTTTGTGAGAACTTCTTGAGTGGAATTCGACTAATGGTATAGAGCACTTTGATATATCCGAAGTTATCGGAAGTTGTGGCTTCTTACTATAGAAAGGGGAAAACAAAGATAAGGTAGTAGTTGCTTGCCAAAACAATTTTGAGTCTTCTTATTATTTTTGATTTGATAAAGGAAAACTCTGAGATCTTATGAATTCCGAGTGAGTTTTGTTACATAATCTGACGAAAGCTAAAACCTTTTTACAAGACCATTTGCTTTAATCTAATAATCTCCACTGGGATATGAAGCGGACAGTTTTCCACGTAATCTAATATTGTTACAGTAAAAGTGGGGCTCATAAAAGCCAAGATATGCCTCGTGGTGCAATTACACCTTCTATTATTACATACAGGGTTGTATAAGATGTTGGAGATGCTCTAAAATTAATTGAAAGGTAAAGGACTTTTCTCCACAACTAGCTGTGAAGTATTAAAGGTAATTCAATATTAGTATTAATGTGATTGAGAATGGAAAGACATTCTCTGGTAATATTTCTACCAAGATAACCAAAGTATAACAGTTTGGATCTGAAGGATTATGTATGCGGCAATTATATTACTAATTTAGAGTCGAGGCACCATCTTGTACTGCCAACTTTAAGTAGTTTAGATAATTCTCTAACAAAGGGAACTGTGGGAAAGATGACATTTGAAATTATTCGAAGTACGTTCCAAAATTACGAATACAGTTAAATACTTCTTAAAATAAGAGAGAGTTTTTTATATTAGATTGGAAGGTGGATCTGAACACACGCGCAGATGCAGATTCTGAGAATCTCCTCAGAAACTAAGTAGAAGTAAGGGGACACAATAGATTTTTTAGGTTCAAAATATATATAGCACCATAGCCTAACATTTTCTTGAAATTTCAACTATTCAATCTACTTCGTCGCTTCTAAAATATGTAAGGAAAATATATAGGAATATGAAACAAGCATGAAGGACGGAGAACATAAAAAATGTAAGAGTTTGGTTCGAAAATCGCTTAAATTCTTATCGAGTGAATTCCGGCTTCATATTAAATTTCCCAAAAGGGTTTCGCGAAAATGACTTTCAGAACAAACGAAATATTTCTTTGGGATGATGGATATGGATTTGTGGTTATTTTTCAACTGGAAATTTAAAAAATTGGGTATTTAATTTCCAAATTTTTGTTCTACATAATGAAACAGGAATAATTGTCCATACCAGATTACCTGGAGTGAGACAGAGAACAAATCTCGACATAGCAGGTTAAAGAAATTATTTTTATTGGTTTCAATTCTTTTTTTGACGTTCACAAAAGAAGAACAGTGAATATTTTCATTATAGTGTCAAAGAGACATCCATTTCTCCAACTATAAATACCACCAAAGCGTCTAATGAATCATTGTGGCTTTTGTCTTTAATTGAATTTCAAAATGTACATTTATGTGGCTGGGTAAAATTTGTGCATTATTTTCCCAATAATCCATTACCCACATCCCTTAAACTAAATTTATTCTACCCGAACATAGCTATTCAAAAACTTGCTCTTAAGTATTTGAATCACGAAATCCAACGCTTGGAAATGTCTCTCCGTGGTCACTTTTAGATACACATTCCATCCAGCTTCTAAATTGGCGAATTGAAGTGAACTTGCTTATAGGAGGAAATGGTACTTTGATTCAATTAACGACTTGGCAGTATCGAAAGCGTCTCAAACTTGTATTTCGTCTAAATCCTGTAAATTATCGATCATTGATCCACTAAATTTCATTTACTTACTGATACTATGAATGTTTCCAAATTATTAGCTCTATTCAAGGTGTTATTTCATGGGTAACTGTTTATTTAGTTCCTACTTGGTTAGAGTTATGAGCCAGAATATGAATTTTGCATCTGCGCGACTTTGTACAGACAGAAAAAAACTCACTTTTCTCCAAACGTTGAAAATTGCGGGATTACATTGAAAAGACGGCGCGCGATGAAAAAATTGTGACGTACGCCCTTTCTTTAGAACGAGGGAACTTGTGAAAGCCATTAAAGGTATAGAGGGACATTATAAAACTGTCAGGCTATCTCGGTAACGTGAAAGTTTGTTTGCTTAATGTTTTTTTACAGTCGTGAATTAGGGAATGGATGTTGTATCGAGATAATGGTGCGTCTCATACGGCTTTTCAGATAAAATAGAGTTAGAATAATTGAAAGGGCTAGTCTCGCAAACGAGTCGAGCTACTCGACGGTTTTTAATATTACAGAAAATAAAGAGCACTTTTGAATGAATAAAAAACAGGATTCGGAGCTTTTACAGTGGCGGTTTTTATTAAAAAATATACTTTGCGGTAAAAATTTTGCGTAAAATGAAACTAAAGACAAAGAAATGAATAATTTTTCAGATTGATTTTATCCAAAATCAAACGTATTTTCATTACCAATAAATTTCCATCACCCCAAACACCTTTTGCTGCCAAAATTTCGGAAATTGATAATAATCATCCGCAAACCTGACGTTTCTATAGAAAAGTTTTCAGCATAAAACGCTCGTATTCAACGCGGCGAAAAAAAATTTGATTATTTTCACGCTATAATTTTATAAACCCTCCGAAATTCATTATCTCAATAAGCAGAATTTAACTTCTTTGGCATAAACGTTTTTTATAAAGGACCTTGTCTTAGGCTCAATCATACCTGTGAAAATTGTATTGTAGAGCAGCATAGAAATGTCAATTTTAAACATAGCTGTTTTTCCTACAGATAACAAATTTGACTATATAGATTTACACATCAACTTAAATTAGTTACTTCTTGTTCCGAAAGCAAAAGTGTATAGCAATGACAATTTATTTTCGTTCTCTCGTCCAATTTGTGTCTAAGCTTACTTTCATTTTTGCACATAAATAAGATATGAGCTGCTTTAGTTTAACCTTTGGATTTTATAGTGAAAATAGAAGTAAGTATTTGAAATAAAAACCTTCAGCAGTTATTGTTATGCATTTTATAGTTTGAAGTGAAGATTTTATGTATTATGAAGGTTGTAATAGCAGATTTTATGCTTTTAACAGGCTGGCACAGCAGATTTTACGCATTTCATAAGTTGAAACAGCAGATTTTACGCATTTTACAAGTTGAAACAGCAGATTTTACGCATTTTACACGTTGAAACAGCAGATTTTACGCATTTTACAAGTTGAAATAGCAGATTTTATGTATTTAACAGGCTGGATTAGCATATATTTTGCATTTAACAAGCTGGAAAAGCAAATCTTACGCATTTTACGAGATGAAACAGCAGATTTTGTTCATTTTACAAGTTAAAATAGCAGATTTTATGTATTATAAAGATTAAAATACCAGATTTTATGCTTTTAACAGGCTGGCACAGCAGATTTTACGCATTTGACAAGTCAAAACAGCAGATTTTACGCATTTTACATTTTGAAATAGCAGATTTTATGCATTTTACAGGTTGAAATAGCAGATTTTATGTATTTAACAGAATGATTAGCAGATATTTTGCATTTAACAAGCAGGAAAAGCCAATCTTACGCATTTCACGAGATGAAACAGTAGATTTTACGCATTTTTCCAGTTGAAACAGCAGATTTTGTGCATTTTACAAGTTAAAATAGCAGATTTTATGTATTTATTAGGCTGGGTTAGCAGATATTTTGCATTTAACAAGCTGGAGAAGCAGATCTTACGCATTTTATGAGTTGAAACAGCAGATTTTACGCATTTTTCCAGTTGAAACAGCAGATTTTGTGCATTTTACAAGTTGAAATAGCAGATTTTATGTATTTAACATGCTGGATTAGCAGATATTTTGCATTTAACAAGCTGGAAAAGCAGATCTTACGCATTTTATGAGTTGAAACAGCAGATTTTACGCATTTTCCTGTTGAAACAGCAGATTTTGTGCATTTTACAAGTTGAAATAGCAGATTTTATGTATTTAACAGGCTGGATTAGCAGATATTTTGCATTTAACAAGCTGGAAAAGCAGATCTTACGCATTTTATGAGTTGAAACAGTAGATTTTACGCATTTTTCCAGTTGAAACTGCAGATTTTGTGCATTTTACAAGTTGAAATAGCAGATTTTATGTATTTAACAGGCTGGATTGGCAGATATTTTGCATTTAACAAGCTGGAAAAGCAAATCTTACGCATTTTACGAGATGAAACAGTAGATTTTACGCATTTTTCCAATTGAAACAGCAGATTTTGTGCATTTTACAAGTTAAAATAGCAGTATTTATGGAAGATATAGGTTGAATTTGAAGATTTTATGTATATTGAAGGTTAAAATAGCAGATTTTATGCAAACTTAAGGTTGAAATAGCAGATTTTATGCTTTTAACAGGCTGGCACAGCAGATTTTACGCATTTTTCAAGTTGAAACAGCAGATTTTATTCATTTTACAAGTTGAAGCAGCAGATTTTATGCATTTTACAAGTTAAAATAGCAGATTTTATGTATTTATTAGGCTGGATTAGCAGATATTTTGCATTTAACAAGCTGGGGAAGCAGATTTACAAGTTGAAATAGCAGATTTTATGTATTTAACATGCTGGATTAGCAGATATTTTGCATTTAACAAGCTGGAAAAGCAGATCTTACGCATTTTATGAGTTGAAACAGCAGATTTTACGCATTTTCCCGTTGAAACAGCAGATTTTGTGCATTTTACAAGTTGAAATAGCAGATTTTATGTATTTAACAGGCTAGATTAGCAGATATTTTGCATTTAACAAGCTGGAAAAGCAGATCTTACGCATTTTATGAGTTGAAACAGCAGATTTTACGCATTTTTCTAGTTGAAACTGCAGATTTTGTGCATTTTACAAGTTGAAATAGCAGATTTCATGTATTTAACAGGCTAGATTAGCAGATATTTTGCATTTAACAAGCTGGAAAAGCAGATCTTACGCATTTTATGAGTTGAAACAGCAGATTTTACGCATTTTCCTGTTGAAACAGCAGATTTTGTGCATTTTACAAGTTGAAATAGCAGATTTTATGTATTTAACAGGCTGGATTAGCAGATATTTTGCATTTAACAAGCTGGAAAAGCAGATCTTACGCATTTTATGAGTTGAAACAGTAGATTTTACGCATTTTTCCAGTTGAAACTGCAGATTTTGTGCATTTTACAAGTTGAAATAGCAGATTTTATGTATTTAACAGGCTGGATTGGCAGATATTTTGCATTTAACAAGCTGGAAAAGCAAATCTTACGCATTTTACGAGATGAAACAGTAGATTTTACGCATTTTTCCAATTGAAACAGCAGATTTTGTGCATTTTACAAGTTAAAATAGCAGTATTTATGGAAGATATAGGTTGAATTTGAAGATTTTATGTATATTGAAGGTTAAAATAGCAGATTTTATGCAAACTTAAGGTTGAAATAGCAGATTTTATGCTTTTAACAGGCTGGCACAGCAGATTTTACGCATTTTTCAAGTTGAAACAGCAGATTTTATTCATTTTACAAGTTGAAGCAGCAGATTTTATGCATTTTACAAGTTAAAATAGCAGATTTTATGTATTTATTAGGCTGGATTAGCAGATATTTTGCATTTAACAAGCTGGGGAAGCAGATTTACAAGTTGAAATAGCAGATTTTATGTATTTAACATGCTGGATTAGCAGATATTTTGCATTTAACAAGCTGGAAAAGCAGATCTTACGCATTTTATGAGTTGAAACAGCAGATTTTACGCATTTTCCCGTTGAAACAGCAGATTTTGTGCATTTTACAAGTTGAAATAGCAGATTTTATGTATTTAACAGGCTAGATTAGCAGATATTTTGCATTTAACAAGCTGGAAAAGCAGATCTTACGCATTTTATGAGTTGAAACAGCAGATTTTACGCATTTTTCTAGTTGAAACTGCAGATTTTGTGCATTTTACAAGTTGAAATAGCAGATTTCATGTATTTAACAGGCTGGATTGGCAGATATTTTGCATTTAACAAGCTGGAAAAGCAAATCTTACGCATTTTACGAGATGAAACAGTAGATTTTACGCATTTTTCCAATTGAAACAGCAGATTTTGTGCATTTTACAAGTTAAAATAGCAGATTTTATGTATTATAAAGGTTAAAATAGCGGATTTTATGCTTTTAACAGGCTGACACAGCAGATTTTACGCATTTCACAAGTTGAAACAGCAGATTCAATGCATTTTACAAATTAATTAATGGAATAGCCGATTTTATGTACTTTAATGGTTGGAATAGCATATTTTATGCTTGATATAATTTGAAATATCAGTGTTTTAATATGTCGTATCTCAAAATCACACTGTATAGCTTGAAATAACAAAAAAAAAGGTAACGAAATAATCAAGAGAAAGCGTGAAGGTCGAGAGGGCAACTTCGAGAACTGATCAAATCAAATAGAAAAGGAGTTTCTTTTATCTTCTTTATTCAACCAAGCACATTTTTTATTTAAAAAAGAACTAGTGATGCAAAAAACACTTGAAATACTTTAATGTAATAAGAAATACTTAATAAGGGAACACTTAAATTCAATTGAATAAGAGGAGTAAGTACCAGGATTTATTTTGATAAATATTTAAATTTATCAAAATAAAGAAAATATTTTCGCGACAGTATTATACAATATCAATTAAAATTATATCATCTTCACTAAAAAAAATTAGTTATTGAAAATTGAAAATTTTTTTTCTTATAACTATAAATTCTATAAAAACTAACTTTTAAAGATGAACCTTTCTCCCTGTGAATCTCCATAATATTTTCTGTATCATTTTTCCAGTTCACAAAACTTTTGTTTACAAATTCAACCACATTTTTTCGAAACCACAACAACCCAATCAGTTCCCACAGTTCCAAAATCACTCAATTTCACAAAACCCCCCAAAGTTCTCGACCATCACCAATAAAATTTCTCTCCTTGGTCAGTGAAAAGAATTAAAATTAGGGTATATGCTATAAAGACATCCAGAATCAGAACGAAATGTCCCGATGCGCGTATCGTGAACCGGCTACTGTCCTGGATAAAGGACCAAACGCCGAAGTCGAAAGAGTACTGGCTGGTTTCTAAAACCGCCGACGAGGGCGGGTCTGCGCCAGCAAAAATCATTACTATATTCGCGCAGGAATCTTGAGAATGGGTTTTACTGCTACGGTATTACAATTCAATTATATATTTTGAAATTATTTAATCAATCGTACATTCTTATCAATATTTACGCTGTCAATTAAATAATTAATTTATTATTAATGTGGAAAAAACAGAGAGAATATTCGACTCTACACACATAAAAAATGCCGCTTGAAATTGTAAAAGTGACAATTTCTTTAGCTGCGCGTAGCAATTTTTGGTAAAACTTCAACTTATGTGTAGATGGCGTGTAACAGAAGCGTCTAAACTGACATCTGTCACCGTAATCCCGTCAGCTGTCATGCTGGAGTAACAGAGAGTTTACGAGACGATTTAAAGGGAAAAAAATGTGTCTAAATATGGTATTTTGAATTAAAATATAAATAATAGACCAAATAGCCCAAGTAGCACATAAATATTGGCCGAATATTGGTGAAATGTGGTAAAAAAATTGTAACAATATGAATTAAACTACATTGGACCAATTTAAAATGCGAACATTCTGCGATGTGGATTCAACATTGTATTTCAATATGCATACAATATTTGATAAATGATATTGGCTCAATATGAAATATCAGGTTCTTCACCAATGTAAAGAATTGCATTACCAGCATTGTCCTTATATTGGATAGTTATTGTTATACCAAGCTGTCCAACATTGTTATTCTATATTGACGTAATATTGGAATATACATATAAGCCCTACATCAGCTATTAAAGGTTGTACCAAGTAGTCGTAGTAGATTCGTTGAGATGGCATTCTGGAAGTGTGTAGTTGAGCTTTGTCAGGTAACTCATATCGACAATTCTCCCTTATTAAACCTTTTCACCTAGAAAGGTTCCTGTAGGATTGTTGTGAATGAGTTTCCTGGTAAACTTGTTATATACTTTAGTTAATCCCATATTTAGACATATTTTTTCCCTTTTTTATTCTATTTCCATGTAAATAGATCATAATTTTTATTGTTTATATTCGTATAATTTAGTTTTAAGGCAGTTTATAAATTGAAAATTTCTCATTAGACCTTCATTCTTTTGACAAAGTTACTGTTTTAGCGAAACGCTTCACAACTTTAAGTTGAAATATAATGTAGATTTTAACAAATTTTCTTTCATAATTCAGTATGGATCTACATCAAGTAAAAGTCTTATCTATATTCAATTCTATATTTTCAATTTATTCTCACTTTCTTGTTGTATTATTACTATGAGAATGTCACCCCAATATAGATACATATTTATACATAAATAAGTCCACAAATTAACCAGAAAATTTTTCCTTTCCACTGATGGGAAATTGCGGAAACACAAGAAAACTACATCAGAAACGGAAGCCTATGAAAATTGTACTAAGGGGAAAATAACATCGTATAAGATCAAAGGGAAGCAGGAAGGAAGTCAACCTTTTGAAGTAGGTAATAAAATGAGAGGAAATTAAATTTTCACAAAGTTTTCACTTTAAAGCCTCATATATACTATTTAGAAATAAAAAATTTTAATATTTGTTTTAAAACAAACATTTTAAGAGGTGGAAGGTTTTACAAAATAAATAAACTTATGACAATATAACATTTTGATTAAAGATGTCAATGTATTTGTCGACAGTCAATGTACGGAAAGTAGGACGAAAAGATGCAGCTCATTTCCGTGTTATAGAACTTCTCTTTTTTTTTATAACATTTTTATATCTCACTCAAGTATCCACTTTTTTCGTGGAGCTGAAAATTAGGTATTTTTTCTTTCGTATTTCATTAACAGGATCATTTATGTGCAAATGTGACACATCCAATCAATACAATCACTGAAATTGCTAAAAAATGTATACAATTTGTGATAATTGTGATTGTAAAGATAATAAATTTCCTTTTGCTTCCTGAGAACTGCAAGATTGAATTTTCAGTTAAAATTGTATATTTTTATTTTATAACAAGAAAATCAACCAAACTGGAAGCCGAATATTTTAATTTCCATTATAATTATTCTACATATAAGTATATAACCACACTTTGATATAAAGCTGGAATTTGAAAATCGACTAAGAAATTGGACGAAAAATGGCGTACAATGTATCTACACCAAGTTCCCACGTAGCACGAAAACAATTAATTTTTCAAATTATCAGAAGGAAATCTACTTATTCCAAAATAAAAATTTTGAATGTCCCTGTATACAGAATATCACAGATACGTTTACGGAATTATTGCATCAGCCCCCTTACAGACCCGACCTAAGTACTGATGACTTTTTTACTTTTCCAAAAATTAAGAATAAACTTCGAGTTCAATGGTTCCGTTTTGGAACCCAAAAAAGTTACAAATTATAAAATACAACACCCAGTATTCATTAACCTTCAAAATTAAACAATTTATAGCCTCAAAATTGATATTTTAACATTTAAAACTTCATGTATACATTTTCAACTAATAATTATTATTGCCCCTTTTATATGCAACTTATCATACACATATCGCATAAATGTTACCTATATTTATCCCTCAAACAACCCTTTTCCACTTATAATCAATCAAAACAAGCCTCATGTCTCATTAATTGCGACAAAATGGAAATTGTAAAGGTAGAACGTTCTTTGTTACATTTAGTGTAGGTACCTATTGTATTTGAAACATTTACACACACACACATAGGACATTTTACAGCGTTTGAGTGAAGGGTTTGATGAAGGGTGACAAATTAAGGTGGATACTCCATTTTCCCTATCCGTACATGATGGAAATATTGTTATTTACAGGAAAAACTATTAAGCTTCAATGCTCTTTAATCTCACCAATTTATAATCGTCTTCACAAATATTTCAAGTCATAACTTTTTATTTACCCTGTATTAATGTCTCTAAGACTTTCCATGCTTACATATACCCTCTGAACACTGTAAAATAATATTTTAAAAGCTGTAGCCAACCCAATAGTAATTTAAAATAATTATATCGTGAAATAAAACAAATTTTATCTACAATTGTTTATTGTAAAATTTTAATGAGACAAATCAGTTTAATCTTTACATTATTACTTTTACAAGACATCAATAGAGTCAAACACACTTCTCTGTATAAAATAATTATTCAAAATGTTGCCAGTTTTACCATCAGGAGTGGGTAAACATAAAATTAAATAGGAATATGTTCCAATTCTTGTGTCATTAATAATAAATTAGCAGAATCAAGATAATTTATTCATTTAATTTGCTAATAATATTGATTTTCCAAAATATACTTTACCATAAAAAAAAGTTACAAAAATTATTACCGATTTTGCTAATTCCACAAAACCATCATCTTTAAAGGTAAATACTTGAATCCACCATTTGAAATGTTTTGAAAGTACTTAATATTAAATTTTAAATCATTCCTCACATATAAATAAACTGAAATCTGCACAAAGCCTGCGGTAATGAAGAAATGATTGGTCCATAACCTTGTGAGTTATCGAATAATTCAAAAAGAGGTGCTGCTACTAGCTTATAGTTCTTCGGTACAGCGAACAGTGCTTTTTCTTGTAGTTGAACCAAAAATAATCGTTTATGTTCTTTAGGTTTAGTTATATGAGAAGCTATATAAGGATATTGCGGAGGTTCGAAATTCGGTCTCCACCAGTTTCCTATTATGTCTTCCACAACCCATTCTTGTTTAACTCCGTCTAAACGTCCTAAGGTTTCTGTTAAGAGTCTCTTTAATCCTTCGACTTCATCTTCACCTGGATTTAATTCACCACCGGGTAGTTTGAAGAATGTTGTTCCTAACTGCAATAGTAGCACATGTGGTAGTCCGTGTTCATGTACTAACAATACACCTTCCACACTCCTTCTCATTCCAATTCTTTCAAATTCATCTCTCATGCGTTGAAATCGGGCGGGCACACTTGGATCTTTTTCAAAAAGTGGCTCTTTGGTACCAAATATATAATTTGTTAAAGGATACAAATTTATTATTCGATTTATTGCAGCTGGTGTAAAAGTATTTGTTTGTGCTGATGTATTGGTAGCGGTTTGACTATTTCTTCTTGGCCATCCAGTACCTCCGGTTAAATTATTCTGTTGTTCTCTTTTTACCTGAGAAGATGTCATAGCCATGTTGACGAGCTTATTATATGAAGCGAGTTATGTGTTTAAAATTCACTTTAATGGTGTATTTTTCCAAATAACGTGTTGAAAATAAAAATCAAAACCAAACAACCACCAAACTCCAAATAAATATGACAAATGGCATGTGACAGATTGTTTACACCGGGCTCATGTAGGCTCCACAGCACAGTGTTTTCAGCTCTCCCAGAACATGGACTATATTTTTAGAAATAAATGCTTCGAAATAATGCACTATCATAAAGGATCTTTCATTCTCACAAACTATTGCTAGTCTTTTTGATAATCTGTACTAGCTACACCAAATTTGTCAAAGTATTTCACTGATTATTAGGTGTGGACCCAGCGCAAATTTGATTGTATGAATATCTTCACAGTGCTTTATACTCAAATCCATGGAGACTTCTGAACCATTTCAACAACAAATGCTTTTGAATTCATCCACTTAATCACACCAAATAAACACCACTGTACTCTCATAACTACTCGGAGCACAGACCATCGAACTCTGGCAAATATTGTAGAACGTCTCTTTGGTCAAATGTCAAAATGTTGACATTTCGGACATTTCACTGAAAATGACATGACAGGAATTATATTTTTGTGTGTATTTGCAAACATTATTTGATATTTATATATCCATAACACCAGTTTTGTGTGCTCTAGTACAAATATATGTTAAGATTAGAAAAAATAATTATATTAGCAAAGCTGTAGACGATAAAAAGTGAACTGTACTAATTATGTGAATCAAAGTTGCTTCAATGATGGCTATGTCGAATTTATACGCAAAGATTGGATCTAAACCATTGAAACGTATTCAAGAAAATACAAATGTGGCTCAAACGAGCTCATGGATAAACGGTAATTGTTTAACATCATAATTTTTATTTGAAGTACATGAAATTTCATCTTTCCAATCTGAAGGTACCTGCTCTACTTTGTTTGAAATCATAAACACAAAATTAGCAATTGAATCAACAAATTACTTCATTAGTTTTCAATTAAGATGCTCCCGATGTTTAATTCTTAGTTATGTACTGTTTATTATTGGGTTAACCACAAAAACCTTGTTTGACTCGGAGGTTAGTATTTAGCCTGTTCCTAGTTTCTTACACCCTTAAATTTGCTTTTACCTATATAAGGAGTTATCTGCTTTCAGATATATATCAAGGATTTTATCATTGCACTGTATTTATGGTTTTATCAACCCTCCAAGGTTTCATACTTGACATTTTTATGTCTATACAGGGCATTTTATCAAGTATTTCAGTCTTATTATAAGTGCACAGAAAAATTAGGTTTATAAAAGAGTTAAAAGCAGATAAATATAATTACTGAAGGTAATTATTATTTATGAACAAACACTTGTAGATTATTAGATACAGTTTTAAACAATAATGAATACATAATCATCCTTTATATAAATGGAGAGAATTAAAATTGCAAATTAGGACTTGGTATAGAGTAATGACGGTATTCAGCTGTTTTACTGTTTTGTATTCAAATATACGTAATAAAAACATACTGAGGGTGATGATATTTTTTTCCTTTTTGGATGTTTTCAATCAAATTACGGGTATCTATTTGTATTATTAGTGTTGAAAATGTGTTCAGTGTTTAATACTAAATTTATTCCTTCAGCTGAAAGTCCAAATAATGGATCTCTCAACTTATCTCCACCACACACAATATACCAAAAAGAAAGTTTACCAATCCTGCAACCACTTAGTGCTCCAGAATCTCCCTCTTCAAGCTCATGTGGATCACCTACAGTTTCTATAAGTGCCCTTGATCAAAATTGGCAAGCTTCCAAAAGCAACATTAGAGAAAGGAATGCCACTATGTTCAATAATGACTTAATGGCTGATGTAAGGTAAGGATAAAATATATCAAACATAATAATGATCCAATAAAGATACTTTTTGTTTTCTTCAGATTTGTGGTTGGTACTCCTGGTGGCTCAACGCAAGTTATACCAGCTCACAAATACGTTCTCTCTACCGGTAGCTCTGTTTTTTACGCGATGTTTTACGGGGGCCTTGCAGAAAGTAAAGAAGAAATAGAAGTGCCTGACGTAGATCCCACTGCTTTTCTAACCTTACTAAAGTGAGTAAACCTCCTGTATGTATCTTGTAGTATTAAATTTTTCTATTTCCAGATACTTATATTGTGATGAAATTCATTTAGAACCTGATACAGTTTTGGCTACCCTCTACGTAGCTAAGAAGTACATAGTGCCTCATCTTGCTCGAGCTTGTGTTAACTACCTTGAAACAAGTCTCACAGCAAAAAACGCCTGTCTATTGTTGAGCCAGTCGAGACTTTTCGAAGAGCCCGACTTGATGCAAAGATGTTGGGAAGTCATCGATGCTCAGGCTGAGATGGCTGTAAAGTCTGAAGGTTTTATCGACATCGATATGGCAACGTTACAATCGGTTCTTGCTAGAGAGACGCTTAATTGTAACGAGATGAATTTATTGGAGGCAGCGCTTAGTTGGGCGGCGGCTGAGTGTAGTAGGAAAGATTTGGAGGTTACTCCTCATAATAAAAGGGAGGTTTTGGGAAATGCGCTTTATTTAATTCGAATACCAACAATGACACTGGAAGAATTTGCTAACGGTGCTGCGCAGATGGGAATTTTAACGCAACAAGAAATCATCGATATTTTTTTCCATTTCACAGCCAATAGTAAACCGTGTTTACAGTATTCCATCAAGCCGAGATCGGGATTAAAGTCGCAGGTATGTCATCGGTTCCAATCGTGCGCGTACCGATCGAACCAGTGGCGTTACAGAGGCCGTTGTGACAGCATCCAATTCTCGGTGGATCGAAGAATATTTGTCGTCGGTTTCGGTTTGTACGGTTCGTCGAACGGTGGCGCTGATTACACGGTTAAAATCGAATTGAAACGATTGGGTAGGATCTTAGCCGAACATGATACGAAATTCTTTTCGGACGGTTCTAGTAATACGTTTCACGTTTACTTCGAAAATCCGATACAAATCGAACCGGAAACGTTCTATACGGCGTCTGTTATTTTAGACGGGGCGGAATTGAGTTATTTCGGTCAAGAAGGGATGAGCGAAGCTACGGTCGGTCAAGTTACTTTTCAGTTTCAATGTAGTTCGGAAAGTACCAACGGTACGGGAGTACAGGGCGGGCAAATACCGGAGCTTATTTTTTACGGTCCCACCAATGATAGTCATTAGAATTAGCGTGGTCTAACCTCAAATAATTTTTAAATACCGTATTGTAGTGCCATCTATTGGTAGGTACAAAAATAGGTGACCAAAACTTGTAATTAGTGTGTCTTTGTCCGCGTTTCATGGTAGTCGCCGCTAGATTGCGCTACAATTCGAACCAACGCAATATAGAGGTAGGTAAAACCATCAATTGGGTTATTTTATGTTGAGACTGCTTTTACTTTCTTAATTCAACGTACAGTGTTTCCAAATAACAGATGTATTGGAGGAGGAGGAGGATTCGAGGTCTAGTTAGTTGGAGTACGTCCTAAGTCTAAATTTCTTAGAGCTGACGAAGTGAGAAGTTGGCAACGCTGGTCATTTCGCTCTTGCTAATTGTAAATAATCTGTATTCGAATAAAATTTCAATGAAACCAAAAAGAATAATGGATTTTTTCTCTTTAATTTATTTAAAAGTCGTTTTACTGAGATTTGTAAAATATTTAGATTAAAAATTTGAGATATTTATTCTCGTACTTTCAATTTATTAGTAGTTAATAGTAAAAGTAAAGTAATGCTTCCAATATTTGTATGATTCATTTTCCCTACTGTCCTACCTACATCCTAATCTTCCACAAATTGGTTCCAAATGACATAACCTAAATTAGTACTGTCAATTTATGACCTTGGGAGGTTAGGTTTTTGAACTGTCACTGTCTATAATGACAACCGACAGAAAACTTCATGGAGCGCAGCCGTTTTCGATGGTCTGGTTAATATGGAAAAAGAAGAAGTGACAGATGACATGTAAGAAAAGGAAGGATCTACAATCGCATAAAACTGAAGAAGGTACGAAGTCAGATTGATGTGATAAGATAAAACTTAAATAAAGGTG
This sequence comes from Galerucella nymphaeae, assembly GCA_963978555.1. Taxonomy (NCBI): domain Eukaryota; kingdom Metazoa; phylum Arthropoda; class Insecta; order Coleoptera; family Chrysomelidae; genus Galerucella; species Galerucella nymphaeae. Next base: position 17,485,219 of record OZ021713.1, read on the forward strand.
TTGATAATAAGTGTCGATTTATTTTATTAATAATAATTAACCTCTGAACTGTTTTATTTATTCCGACAACAGTTTATCGGAATTGTACAATTGGGAAGAACAGTAAGATTTGACATGGTGCCTTGAAAACAGCTTAGACAAGACCATTTTTGAAAATACCAGATCGATATCAAATTCGATTGTGCTTGATGAAGGAGTTTGGATGGGATTCATGTAATAAACACAATTCACTTAATTATATATAGCATCATGTGCAGATAAAGGAGTACAAAACATAATTACAGTTCAACTGTCTCTTGTCAATCAGATGACACCTGATAATTATCAGTTAGGCAAGTTTTAGTGACTACCAATTAAGTTTTTAGCGATATATCAACACTTGAGTTTTATAATGATATACCATCAAAACGGCAATATTAGAAGTGGGGAAATTATTAATTTTTGCCATAAGTTTATGGACATTGTCAGCAAAAGTGTTAGGTAAGAAATAGTCTTAGTGAGGGTAGCTTATGATATGGAATAAATCATTTAGGAAGCTTCAGCTTATAAATCAGAAGTGGGATTTAGTCTGAAATGTCCGAACGAGACCAAGAAGTGTTGGGAATTCGAGTATATGTTTGGAATTGGAAATAAGAACTAATTTTTCCAAAATTTACATAGAAGTACCTTTTTTTTCACAAAAAAGTGAATGCATTTTTCCCCGCCAATGTAAGTAAGAAAAAAAATCAAAATAAATCTACTCCCCTCTACCGGATTATTGTAAAATCATAAAAGGAGAATACAAGTGATAAAATTAGTAAAAATAATGTTGATTTAAAAATATCTGCGCATATTTACTATCATTATAAACCAGATTCAATCAAGCTTGATCTTTAATGAATTAGGCAAGACAGTGCCAAGCCTTCCAAGAACCCTCGGGCAAGGTTCACCTTCGCGCCCCTCCTCCGCTACCACAAAATATTAAAACGAATCGCCTGGCGCCAATACGGACAATATTCAAATCTAACGTTGAAAACAAAGGATTAGATTTCTAATATTTTTTGTGAGTGAGAAAAATATAAAGAATTTGTAGCTCCTTTTGAATGCTCAAGTAAAGACAAAAGTAAGTTTATGTTATGGCTATGAGGAAAGTCGCATCAAATTACGTGGTCCCTTCGAGCCGGATTTTTTTTTGAAAAATTGGGAAAATCAAAATTTTTGCGTTTCATCTAAATTTTGAAACTATTTTGCTGTCAAAAACAGAAAAAAATAAAAATCCAAGACAAAATTAAAATATTTTCCAATTGATCAGTTTTATGTTAAGCATTCATTGACTAAATCAATTTTTTTTCCGAGCATCTAAAATCTAGATCGTTAATAACAATCAGAACAATTTATTTCCCTGAAATATGGCCGCAAGCTCGACAAAAATCAAAGAAACAACCAGATATCGAAGAATCCTGTTATAGGTCATGCTAAGATGATTTTTAAAGTGACTAGACATTTGGCAATTGGTGCATAACTTGAACAAGAAGGCGTGATGCTTTAAAACATCGGTGTCTATTTTAAAAATTTATTTGTTATAATGAAATACTATAGACAGTGGCGTCCAAGATTTAAGTTTACAGAAATTTTAATATAAAAGATAAAAATAACTATATTTATCTTGAATAGAGGTGGGTTTAAGAAGGAACAGAAGGACAGTTTGTCCGAAGTGATAAATTGTGGCATTCTTAACAGAGGATAACTTAGTCACTCCACTATGTGTATGAACAGACTTTATCTCGTATTTTTATATATATTAAAGCTTAGAGGATTCAATAATGATAATGTATACCAAATGGCGAGCCTCAAAAGTATTTTTGCCATAAAATTGTCTACAGGGGCATCCAATATTACGGCATTTTCGGTCAAAATGGTGGATTTTCATATAAAAATTTGAAAACCAATAGAATTTTTCAATTTCAATAACTCATATACGTTCTAGCCAATCAAAATATTATTTGGGAATCATCTACTGACATCTATTTAATTGAGAATTTTTCAATTTACATTGTTTTTAATGAAAGACAACTTTTTTCTCATCTGTCGCGTCTGTCATGAATTTTGATGATGATTTTGATTAAAAAGGTCGAAAAATAATCTATCGAATACTAGAGAAGTGTTAGTTACATTGGATAATAAATATCCATGTATTTTCTCACACTAGTTGACATTTGGCAGTTGCCTTTTGAGTTTTCTTTCGTCTGTCAATAAAGATCTATAGAAAAATTCATAGAGGTCGTTATAATGAAAATTTTGAGCTGAAATTTTAAAAACACATTTGCAGATAATGAACGAATATGGGAGAAAATCCACGTAAACATATCTGCAATATTCTGTGTACAGGGGTATTCAAAAGTGAGGGGCTGGAAAATTGCGGAAAAAACAGTGTTTTTTGGAATTTTGGTAATTTGCTTGCCTGATTTAAAAACTAAATTGTTTTTCGAGCTGTGTTGTCTCAGTAGAGGACGTTGGGGGTTGGTTTTTCGAAACACCTTGAGAACGGATAACTTCCGTGGGTTCTGGTTCATCTTTGAACCCTATACAGCCTCCTGACTGGTGTTCAGACACCAAAATTGACTGAAATTGCTCCCGATTGGTCATTATTAATTTAATATCCATCCAATAATTTTTTTTTAATCAAGTACCATCAAAGTCAAAGCAAATATGCGTTAAGTAGGTTAAAATGTATAATTAATGGTACTTCCTTCGTTAAAAAAATTTTAAGTGCTCCCTGATCTTTATTAAGAGTTATTTTACACATAAAATCAACAGTACTATAATAAAAAAGCATCAGGTACTCTTGTTTTCAATTGCAACTGTACATTTTCACCTGTTCTAACCCATCATCTGAATCTTTCGACTCGCTACAGCGACCAAAAGATGCAAATATCAGGATCTCTTTAGCATTTCAAAGCACCTGAAGAGCGGTGGGGAAACGACAGTGGGGCTACGGTAGAATTCTGAATGTAGGTCTCTGGGTTTTCAACGTGGTGGGTGGTTAGTCCGACAACTATCTTCAAGGAGTACAAGAGAACTTCCGTTTCAGGACGGTGTTCTTGCAATATGGACAATTATGTTTTTTTTATGACTGACTCGGTTTGAAAAAAAAATCTAGTGATTTGTGAAGGAGTGTTTAAACTTTATTTTTGTGTTTGGAGTTCGATATATTTCAGCGGATTCTTGAAACTTTTTTTTTTGGGACGCGTCAGCAAATTTTAAGTATTTATTGAGTGTACTTTGAGAAAAAACTTATGTAACTTTCTTTGGATCGGATAATTATCCTCAAAAACGATGGTTTAAGGTGAGTAAGTTTAATTTTCTCAAAAACCGGATATCGAATCAAATTTACATACGAATCCAATTCAAAATTCATATATTCCCGCCACGTTCACCATATGTTTGCTGGCTGTCATTCCAATAATCATTTAATATGCCGCATACGTTCTTTGTTAACATTTTAATGTTTGTAACACTGTACAAATAAAAATAGAAAACTTTTTCTCATTCCTAGAAAATCCTCAGCTTTTCTTCTAATTTATTTCTAGCGTAGTAGATAAAGATAGTCGTATTCGTTAACAGAGATCGAACTACCTAATAATATACATGGAGTGTCTATTAAAAAAATCGCACTTATTTATCGAATATACAGGGTGTTTCATAGTTAAACTACTATAGGTTAAATGCAAGTAGAGGACACTTTAATGGTTCCAAATTAACTTGGTCTAACATAGATACAGGATGTTTTATTCAAAATGGATGAATAAATTGATTTGACATTTGGCAGGTTGTTTTTAAATGTAAAAAGGCATATTCCAGTGGTGTACATTTGGAAAAATTTGTCACTTTTCTCCTCCCATTTTCCAAGCCACTGGAATTTGTGGCTATTTTCAATCGATTTTGTATTCCTTAATGATAAATAGCCACAAATGCCAGTGGCGTGAAAAATGGGAGAGAAAAAGTGACATATTTTTCCAAATATACACCACTGGATCAAGAATTAACAAATGTTTTCCATCAAAATATGCCTTTTTACATTTAAAAACAACCTGCCAAATTTCAAATCAATTTATTCATCCATTTAAAAGTTATCAAATAAAAACATTTATATTTTTCTAACTTCAGCACCCCGTATTTCGAAAAGTAAATGAGCTCCTCAATCCTTATATCATTTTGTCCAATTTCACGAGAGGTACATGCAAACGTTGTAAGTGTCATTTGAAAACACCCTGTATATTTATATAGGGTACCTTTTTTTTGGACATTCTGGAATGAATGAAATTTCTTAAAAAGGGTGGATCAAACTTTGGAAATGTGGATATTAGAAGGGGTTGGTGTGGGATAAAATTATAAAAATTGGAAAAATTGCCGGTTTTTCAAAACGAATTTAAATAAATCCTGAAAATTCTATACGAAATATTGATAGTTTCTTAAATAATAATCAGGCAAGAATTTTTTTTCATCTTAAACCAATCCTGTATACAGATTGACCCAAGTTCAAGTAATGATATAATCAATTTTCAAAAAGCCAAAGGTAGTTTAAGGTTATATAAGTTATATTTACGTAATTATTCGACAAAAGGTGGCGCTACAGGTACCCGATTTTGAATTAAATCCACATTTAAATATTTGTTTTCCCATAATCATTATTGGAAGAAATCAATAAAAAATAAATGTGGGATTTGCATTTTTAAGGAGTTTTATGCATCATTATCATTAAATGTCACTTTAAATTACTGTAAATATATGCATATTAATAAACAAACTCGTATAGATAAAAAACCTGATTTATAAACATACCCATACAGTTATTTTGTATTTTTAAATGGTAAAATCAACTCGATTATATGATTTTTTTTCCATTTTTAAATATTTTTTGAACATTTAAAAACGAAAATTTTTTTTCCATACAAATATTCTCAAGCTTAAAAAACACCCTGTATATTTTCTATTTTCCACAATTTTTTCTCAACATTGAAAAATTTTTTTTCTATATAAATATTCTCAAGCTTAAAAAACACCCTGTATATTTTCTATTTTCCACAATTTTTTCTCAACATTTGATATTGGTAGATAGTCGTAAACTATGAGAAATGGCAACACCCCGTATATATTATTGGGAAATTAAAAATTCCTCGCTAATTGATCGGCTTTGCCCAACTATAGAATTAATTGTTGTTACTCAATATACAAATAAATTTCGCTGATAAACAATAATTAAATTTTAAACAAAAGAGTTCGATGCTTTGTTTCAAAAAATTCTAAATGCTTTTATCACAATTTTCACTAAAATAAAGTGTTTGGTTAGTAATTTGAGATAAATTGAATTATTATAAAATAATGTTTATCATTCCAAGTTGAATAATCATAAAACAATGCTTTGAGTGACTCGAGGCGATTGGTAAAACTGTTTCCTGAATATTATCAATTTTATGCAATTTTTTTCATTTGCCAACAGTCACTTTCCAAATAGGCATCATAAACATTCATAATTAGCCAGATTTTCATCATTAATTCTCTTTCGGAGCTTTCTACATAAGATTTTTTATTTAAAAAAAAAAAAATTTGAACTATTTTTTATTGGGAAAGTTTCATAATAGCACCACTACAATTTTTTTTCTAGATTTATAAGTTAAAAAAAATTCCATGAATTCCCAACTAACCCAGTACCTACTTAAGGTCAGTATGGCCAACAAAAAATGTTTTTTTCTGACAAGAACGACAGTTAAGGTCACCATTTCATTTCTGTTATTCAGTCACCACCTCTGTCAAATGTCAGTAAAAAAAGTAATTAGAAGAATAGAGACATTTGACAAATTTTGACAGATAATGGAGATAAAATGGTGACATGACAAGAGTTCCTAGAATTATTGGCCACCGATATATTGAGTATTCAGCTAAAAAGTCATTTTAAATTTCGGGGGTGTATTCATTATTTAAATAAAACAATACAGATGTTCGCAATGATAAAAAACATGCAAAAATCTTATGTTTTGAACGATATACCTTAACTGTCATTTTTTTCAAAAAAAAACATTTTTTGTTGGCCATACTGACCTTAGACAAAACTCCTCTATTAGCGCTTCATCAGTACAAGGTAGATAATGTTCTCCGACATCTCTACCCCTGTATGTATGTTCTAATGCCAATTTCCATTGGTTGCATATAATAGATGACCGTCTACAACTCAGTAGAATTACGAAACAAGATTGACATTAACAAAGAAACATACTGTATGTGTAATTATGTGGAAAGTTGAAAAATAATGTCTTCTTATAAAAAAAAAATAACATTATTATTATCTTATTTATAATCTCTCTAGATTTTAATCTTACGTACGATCTCAATATTTCAAAAAATCTTTAAACAGCCAATAATTGGGTAATTTTACTCAATTTATATCAGGCCGGGGTAATCTACATTACGATCTATACCATGTTTGTTGTTAACTTCTAATCTTGATCACTCTAACATCTCATGTTGCTAGAAGAACATAGCCGTAAAACCATCGGCGCCCATAGGGATTAGAAAGGGACAATTATGAATGAAAATATATAGCACTTTATTTAATACGACAATATTAGAGGAAACTGTAATAATACTGTTTTGTTTCAAGTACACATGGCTTGTTAACAGGTTTTACAAATTTTGGTTTGCGATTTCTTCAGTCTGGGATTAAATAACATCTACCTTGTACTGATGAAGCAAAAATACCCCCCTTGTTTAGCACGCTTTCTATCGCCAACACCAATCATCATCAAAATTGCACCTTTTTATATGTATAGAATATAAGATTTTTTTTGGCAATTACCTACTTCCTTATTCAAAATTTATTCTCAATTAAGATGTTCCACTGATTAAGATGTAACTGTGAACTCGCTTTTCAATTCAATCGACTATCAAAATAAACGTTTAATTTGTACTTTGCAAGTAATTCAAAACCATTGATAGTTTTATAAGCTCTGTAGCGTGTTCTTTTATCCAAAACCTTTCATTAGAATATTCCAATAACAGTTAATCCTTCTTTTTATATAAAAAGGCATTATCCTTCATAATTTTCTTAGTGGACAGATATGTGCTCAATATTAATCTCTTAATTTCCTTAAAGAAAGTATAATATATGATTGGAGGATTTCTGGTGGTATATTTGGCAACAGCGGTTAAAATAGGGGGGCACTAAGCACACGCCCAACGCTTACTCCGTACAATTATCCTTCTCTTCCTTTCAAGTAGTTTTTATAAGTGAATATTAGCCTATCTACACAAGTAAAAGACTATACTTTTCCCAGGACTAACAAAAGAAAGCTTCCAGTGTGGATTGAACCCTAATCGTCCGCGCCAGAGTCAACTATTTCTACCACTAGGCTATAGAGCATGTTTATTGTCAAAAAGGGATACGTACATACAGTTTTAATCGAAACTCTTGAATTTAGAAATGATAATTGGGAGTTATAACTAAATATAACTACTGTTGTCCATTTTTTCTCTAAATAATACGCAAAATTATGATTCTATCATTATTTTGACGTTTCAAACGACACTCTGTCAGAATCGATTTGCATTATGTAGCTAAATATGTTCCTTTTGATAAAAAGGTCCAAAATGATGGGGTTAAGCTAAGCAGACTGCAAATTCTTTCTCCCTTGGTGCGAACAACGTTATATATACGTAAATTTCCCCTTATGTCAAGATCTTGAAATTGTGTAGCGATTACGATTGAGAAATAATAATTTTCCTCTTTACGGTTAGTTGGATATTCAACCACATATTGATTGTTTAAGTGAAACCTTGAGTAACAACTAAAACCGCATCTCTATATGGTCTAGTTGATTTATTTCCTGGTAAAATAATTCAGATTGACTTTTAGAACGAATTTCGGCAGCTACCCACGATATACAATACTAATTATACAGTGTGTACCAAATAAGAGTGACTGATTTTAAACATAAATACCCAGCTTATTAAATGCTCCAAAGAAATGGGGTTTCCACTAGTTTATTAAAGAGATTTTAAATGCGGAAGATGAAGATGAACTGTCATTATTATTGTTCATTTGTTACTGTAAACAACAAACTATATAGACCTCCACTGCCAGTTCACGGTAAAAAAAGACGTAAGATATATTGCTAAAAGTACGTCTGCATCCTATTTTGATCGTTGTAAACAAACTTTCAAATTAATTAACTGACCAAGTAAAAAAGTGCTTTTAATGCAGTCCATTTAAATTTAACATTTTATATAAAAAAAAACCTGTTCAAGAGATTAACTATTGAATAGAATTATTAATAAAACTTTTTTTTCTTTTGGATCGCTCCATTGACAGTCGAAGAATAAAAACAGCCGCACCTCAATGTCCGTATTTACATCTAACGGTTAAATTCATTATTTAATTTACACTAAGGTGAAATTGCTTTTTTGAAAATTTGAAGGCTGTCAGAAATTGGAGCATTCAATATTAAAAATTGTTTAAAACAAGCCGACAATTAATATACAGGGTGTCCCAGGAGTTCGCATCAAAAGCTTGGGAAGTGATAGAATGGCTAAACTATAGGACTCTAAAGTTGGGAATGAAAAATGATTTTTCTAGTCTTATAAGTTTTGGGACACCCTGTATACAATGTGTACGTATTGTGGACTGCCTAACGCTACATAATATAACATCACTTTCGTAGCAAGTTGTAATTTCTCTCAACATTTTGTTACTAAAGAATCGTGATAGCCGAAAGCAATAAAACTTTTAAAAAAAAAGTCTTTTTTGACAGGCCTGACATGCTAAACTGTTTTACGTTCATTTTTACATTTCAATTTAAAAAATTCTTTTTTAAATAACGCATAATAATCATTATTTTATTGGCAGATGCATCACGGAAGGTTATCGAACATTATAATTACCAATTTTTGAGTTAATGAGGAAAAATATTTATTTAAAAAGTAAAATGAGCAAATTCCACAAAATAAGGGCCAAGTTATAACCGTTTTGGTGTGCGTCGTTGATTGTTAAAGTCCAAAAATGTATTACGAACGTTGATTCTAATCTTTGACTCGAAAAATTTGATGAGTTGATGTATAGATTATGCGCAAACGTACCTATCAATCGGGAGAAATTACAACATTCAAAATATGATGCGGACGTACTCAAAATGAGTCTTTTTATAATGTTCCACAAACAGAATGTTAATCTTATTGTCATATTTTCGATTCTGTACAATGTGAGAACAGTATATTCTTCAACTAGTGCAGAATGACGGCCATTATTCACGCGGATGAAGTTTTCAGAACGAGCGAGCGCAGCGTGTGAGTTTTTGGAATCATCCAAGTGAATATTAGCCATTCTACACAAGTAAAAGACTATACTTTCTCCACGACTAAAAAAAGAAAGCTTCCAGTGAGGATTGAACCCCAATCGTCCGCGCCAGAGTCAACTATTTCGACCACTAGGCTATAGAGGATGTTTATTTTCAAATATGTAAAACTAATTTGTGAAGAAAACATATTATATCTGTAATTCCATCGACCTTCTATTCAACGTGTATCGCATAAATTACTAGACAGTTTGAGCAGCGTAAATCTAAAGAAATTAATATTTTCCAAGACATTGAAAACGGTAATATTAAAGTGATTAATGAAACTTGAAAAATTGCATCTCGTATTTTTCTGATGATCGGTAGAAGGATATATATACGTTTCGTGCACGGATAAGAAGAAGAGATGAGTTCGTATATTCGCAGAAATTTAAATGGAAATTGTTGATAATAAATTTCTGTCTTTTGATAAGTATCAAGCGCATTATTTTGATTCATTGCCGCTTATTTCGACAATAAACTATGTTTTTACTGTTAGTTTTGTTAGTTTAGAAAAGGTTAACCCATTTCTAACGTTAATAGAAAAAAAAATAGAGATTAAAGTAGTATATAACGATATTAATATAATTTATTACTCGATTTTGACAAAAAGAAGAATATTATGCATTGGCGCTGTGTCGTTTAAATGATTTATAACATTATTTACACCTGCCAGTGCCCCTTTCTTGCTCTAAAACCACCTATAACCAAGATTTATTTAAACTGTATCTATTATTGTAGTAATGGAAATAATAATATAGACATAATTATTAATTACCAAAGGCTACTAATTTACTCTTATTTGAAGGACCTTTTCTGTATTACCGTTTATATTGTACACTCCCATTAACGTAATTTATTTCAACTCACAAGTTAAAACGAGCATGACACCAAATAATTACGCGGAAATTACAGGTACTTCCATAAGTGCATGTAAATTAATTTGTATAATTCGAATAGTACAACAAGTAACTTTGTGGAAATATCAGCAAAGTGTTTCTTATTTTTTTAGAGAAAATAATTCATTTGAAGTTAGGTCCACTTTTCTCTCTCTCAAACTTAAGGACCTCCTTATTTCACTCGTATTTTTATTATCCACTCTGTTAGATTATTCAAATATAGTGGGACAAGTGGTAATTATGAAAATATGTGTTACAACCAATTACAATAACCCTTTTACAAAATCTATTAGATTCACAAGTGAAAGAAGAAACAGTTTACAAATGATAAATGGTGCTAATTCAACTATATAGTGGAGAGCATTACTTTCACAAGCTCAGTTATTACTACTACTACTACTAGAGTCATTTATTTGCACAAATAAAAACCTACATCACTTTATATTTATACAGGGTGAATCCATCTTGAGAAATTTTATCGTAAAAATGAATTTTAAAAAAATTAAACCCCTTTAAAAAAATTATCGTACGCCTATGGTAGAATTGAGTTTTTTTTTAAATAAATGAATACTCCTAACGGGACATTGTCGCCTGGAAAAGCTCAAAATAGTAGAAGAAGAAGAATGCAGATATTGTGACATGGAAGAGGAAAAAAAAAAAAAAAAAAAAAAAAAAAAAATTATTTCAAGATTTTAAGATTTTAAGATACGCTAGTGGTTAATTTGCCCAAATAACTGATAAATCAACGTCATTTAACACTAGCAGGTAAAACTGGACAGTACAAGTTATTGCTCAATTTTTTTCTCAACAGATTTAGGATCTAGATAGTGTTGAATGGGATTGATGAACGCGGCCAGAAGGCAAACATTTTGGAGATTCTTACACGATTTTCGAACTATATGAACATGATCGGTAAATTTGAATTGAATTCAAAAAGAAAAAATGTGACAAGTCTATTATGGATAGTGCACGATTTCACGACTTCAAAGTGAGAACCAAGTTTTTTTTTACATCTACCTACTCTTATAGAAATCTGTTCGGAATTTAAGAAAAAATCAAACGAGAACGCTTTCATAAGTACCTTCAGAAGCTCAAGCTAGGAAAAAAATGAATATAGATTTTCTAGGGCAAAAATAAATAAATGAAATATATATTTTATAAAAAAAAAATCCTAGAGGTGCTTTCCGCATTACTATGGTTATTTTTAATTAAAGGAAAAAACATACTTTACGATACTGAATACTAATTCATGTTCACCATGAACTTACACAACAAAATAACTATAGTTTATTTCTTAATGTCTGACAGCACAGTAGCCTCATCAAATATTCAAATAGAAATTTATCTTTTACAGAGTGATCCTAAGAATTTTACAAGCAAATACTAAAATTCTAATGCAAAACAAGTAAGTGTCTGTATTGGTTATCTGTACATCCCTGTTTCAGCTCAAAATACAATATGGTAATAAAACTGAACAATGCCAGATAAACGATAAATTTTACGGCAGTGGCGGAGATTACGATATTAGTTTATTCTGCTTATTCAATTAGATTCGGTCGACATTACAGTTGAAATAAAATCCATTCGTTCAGGCCTATTAACAAGTTACATTTTCGTTTTTATTAAATTAAATTAATTAAAGAAAATATAGTTTAGTTTTCATAATTCAAATTTATTGACAATGAATTAAGGTATGTCAAGTAAAGTAAACATACCATTTATAGGAAATATAAAACTCAATCTATAGTATCATCATCTTCGCTGGCCATACAAGTGACAACATAACTTATAGACCGGCTTCGCGCCTCATCAGTACAAGGTATATGTTATCCGTCCGTGAGCTTAAAGCATAATCTAAAAGAATCGCGGTCTACAAGTTATGTTGTCACTTCTAACTGCAAACCAGAATGGTTGGTTTAAATATCTTGTAGATATGCCAACCCCGTTTTACTTTGAAGTGTAATCCAATATCCGTCGGAGCCTATAGCCCGGGAAGTAGTTGTTTCTTCTTAGTTGAACGGTCAATGTCTTTGAAAAATATTTTTCAAAACCTATAAAGCGTTAGAATTATTAATGTTCTTTGATATCTGTTGGTAACTCGCTTTATTACAGTTTTCTGTAATAATTCTTTGTATAAGTAGTTGTTGTTTCGTTGAGTTTAACGGTCACTGTTTTTGAAAAATATTTTTCAAAACTTCCAAAACGTTAGAATTAATATAATTGTTCTGCGATATCCGATTGATTTTTGTAATAAAAAAAATCTTATAGCAGTTACAGTTATTTACATAACAACCGCCTTGTAATTAAACAAAAGCTCTACGTATTTATATTTGTTTTATATCCGGGAACAACTTTGACCTAGCAATGTCGATTGAATTTCAAACAATACCATCATAAATAAAAAAATTGGATAATAATTAATTCGGTTTTAATGTAACGGTAAAAAGTATTTCATTTCACGCTTCGTATACCAATATAGAAATTCTTAGACAAAAATATAATATGCTTGGTAATATTGAAATTTACATGCATAGATTGATATATCAGATACGAATAATAATTGTGCTTTTTGCGCGATTTGAATGTGAAGAAAGTATGTAAAATGTCCCTGTACTTTCTCTACTCTACTAGTTAACACAAGTGCTTTATATATGTCTGCACATTTGTCGATTCACGGCTCCAAATTTTTTTCTATCCTCCTTTACCACTTGTATGTTGTATCCCAATTAATATTAAGAAGGTGAATGTCTTTGGACCCCTTAAAAAAATTCCCCAATTATTCGAAACTCTGTACTCACTGTGTACGTCAAAAGCTGATTTCTCCCATATGACAACAGTGAAAAATTAAATTCCAATTTCCAATGTATGGGGATCAGGAGATAGCTTTAGCGCTGTTGTCAAATAATGTTCATTTTCCTGAATTTTAATAAATTTTGTTTTTCTATTACATGACTATGTATTGTTACGCGAGTGCCCCAGCGAAATTCCCGTATGAGACGACTATGACTGTAAGTAATCGAGAATGATAGAGACTGCCATCCCCTCCCCCCGCTACTAGCCGAGAACATTCCAGAGACTCGTCACTAGAGATCTAGTCTGTCTAGCGCGACGAGAGCTTTCTAGAAATCTACCTTACGATATATCGCTGCACAGAGATCAGTCATCAGATAGTTGAGATATAGTCACATAGATGGACAGTTAGTGATTATACTAAAGGAAAGCGATCGATAAAGTGATTGTCTAAGCCCTATTAGATCCTTCCAATCGTCAGATCTTCTCTTTCTTTCGGCTTCACCTTTTTCATCCAATACTACATTGGGGCTGATTCCGCAAAAGGGTTCAAACCCCTAGAAAGGTATTTTGCCCCCCCTCTTTGCTAGTTCATCTGCTTATATAGTAAGGTAACTATATTGTTTTTGTTTCCCAGTGCCACTAATAATAATTAAAACATTAAAGTGAAAAAAAAAATTTCTAATTAAGCGAACATTTTCTGAATTTCTAAAGTACCTAATTAAATGTTATCTAAAAAATACATCAACTTCGTATATGCTTCTCCTACTTCATCTTGATGAAATAATGTATGATACAAGGCAGATATCTACAATGGTAAGGCGTGGAATAGATATATATACAGTGTGTATAAGCAAAATCAAGTGAATCCATTATTTAGGTTTCTGTACACATTTTTGGAAGATTACACGTCATTAGTATATATTTTCAGGGGGGTTTTAACCAATGTAACATTTTTTTAACGATAAACTATCTTTACTGAAGCTTCTGGAAAAGCGGTAGTGATATACAGTGTGTTCAAGTTGTTCTTATGAAAGAAAATAATTTTATTTAAATATTTTTTGTATTAATGAATCTCCTGGACTATATCGAGCAACTAAAACTATCTGTCTGATATTTTGAATGTTTTTGTATCATTTTCTTTCTTGAAAAAAAAAATGTCCTAATTTATTATACATATTATTGAGGTGAAATTTTTAATTATAATTAAAGCAAAAAATGTAATTAATATTTCGTTGAATTTATCAAATTCCGCAAAGTAAAAGTTGAAATAACAATGAAATTATCTTCACATTTGTAGTTACATACATATTTTTTTTTAATATTATTAACAGCGCTCCAATTAAAATCGAATTAATAATAATAATTCGATACTCTATAATCTCGTATAAACTATCTACCTGTCCATCTTTATATCTCAAAAAAAGACATTTGGATCTAATACGGTTACATGGAAGCAGTGGCGGTCGTAGGGAGGGCCGCGGGGGCCATGCCCCTCCTTATCTCATCCGCAGTTGTACAGAATTGAAAAAATTATTATTTTGTTTTATATTTATTATAAATAAAGTTATCAAAGTTATTTTTCCTAATTTGTTTGCCTCAATATCTTATTTTCAGTGTTTAGGAACGATTTGGTCAACGCCCCCTCTATCAAAGTGTACATGACCACCACTGCATGGAAGCCTTCTTCTTTGTTCTACTAACACAAGGTTGTCCTGAACAATAACAGAGTACCTTCTACCAATCCGACCTGCATTCCAAAATAGAAAAAAAAAATTTTTGTGTCACGAAGTTCTATACATTGATATATATATAGTCAAAGGCACTCTTAACGTGCGGGTCATACGATTCAACAAAGACATACTCACAGTTTTTGTTTTCTTTTATTACGTTAAATTATAACTTCCAAATGAAATCCGTTAGATAAATAAGACAGACTAATGCAATTTTTACGGGAAAAAGAAGGATATGTATTTAGTTTTCAGCGATTCTAAAAAGTCTTTCACCAGCAGAGTTTTTATTTAAATATGTCAGTTTTGTCACTTTGACAATTCAAAGTGACAATTTAAATAATAAGTAGCAATTTTCAGTTTTTTTGTACTTAGTTCGATGGAGTTTTTATTTAAATATGTCAGTTTTGTCACTTTGACAATTCAAAGTGACAATTTAAATAATAAGTAGCAATTTTCAGTTTTTTTGTACTTAGTTCGATGGATTATTTCGAGAATGAAAGAAGAAGTGGAAATTCGTCAATCTGCAGTGTAATCTCACATTTTGGTAACCTCTGTGTTTTCTGATTTGATACATATGGTTAGTGACCTTTGAACCCGCACGTTAAGAGTGCCTTTGACTATATATATATATATATATATATATATATATATTGATACAGCATTAATTACTAATATTAAAAATTCAATTTCTATCTTCGATCCCGTATTTTCTATTAAATTAAAATTGTGTCTAAGCTAACATCACCGGCAAAATAGATCATCATCCTCGAGCACAGGAACTGGCCTACAGTACTTGTTAGGGATTTTGTCTTTTACATTAAGTTTAAAGTAAAATACAGGGTTCTCAATTGATAAAAACATAACTTGCACAATATTGCAAATAATTTTATTCATATATATTGGACTTTATCGCCTTAGTCATCCTGTATGCTTGGATTTTTTTAAATATATTTCGATCTAATTGCTAAATTTTGAAGTAACAGTAAGATTTGGACAAGAACTTTCTATTTCCGTACTGTACCGGCAATTTAGACACAACCAATAGTTAACGTTGGTCAATGAAATCGAATTTGAAACATTATAGTCCAGGGTAGAAGCCTTTAAAAATAATGAAAAGTGAAAAAAAATTATAATAGAATGAAACCCATTAGAAAAGGAGGGAAATATGATAAAAATGAAAGGAAAAATAATTTACGGGCGATCTGAGGTTGGGAAGGGGATGGGGGTGGGTTTTTAAGGGTAAAAAACGGTTTTTCTCGATTTCCAGCAAAACTAAAAGTCCTATCGAAAAAAGTCAAATGGAAAAGTTGTAGATAATAAAAAGATCTAAAACTTTTGTATTCACACTTTTTTCACATAACCTCAAAATTTATGTGAAAAATTCAAAAAACCAAGTTTTTGGTTTTTTATTTTTATCTTTTACAAACATTTTTTTTTTTCAACGAAATTTTGTGAAAACTTACCTTTTTATGTCCCAAATACGCTGTAATTTATTTAATTGAAAATATTTATTTTTTCACCTTATTTTGAATTAATATCGAAAAAACACCCTAATTTTCAATCGAAAATTCACCCGTCAAAATATCAGCTTTTTTCAAAAAGTTGGTGTGGTTTCTGTTCGTTGAAATCTCTACTTTCCGATGGTGAAAAAAAAATATATGTTACTATGGTAAATCTTCTCAGAAAACGCAAAAATTAAGAAAACTCGAATCCGTTTTTTGAATCATTATGTATAATTTTGAGCAATTTATTAAAATTTTCACATTAATTACTAGGAAAATGTTATAATCTTACGTTTTTCTAGTAATTAAAGTGTAAATTGCTCAAAATTATACATAATGATTCAAAAAACGGATTCGAGTTTTTTTAATTTTTGCGTTTTCTGAGAAGATTTACCATAGTAACATATATTTTTTTTCACCATCGGAAAGTAGAGATTTCAACGAACAGAAACCACACCAACTTTTTGAAAAAAGCTGATATTTTGACGGGTGAATTTTCGATTGAAAATTAGGGTGTTTTTTCGATATTAATTCAAAATAAGGTGAAAAAATAAATATTTTTAATTAAATAAATTACAGCGTATTTGGGACATAAAAAGGTAAGTTTTCACAAAATTTCGTTGAAAAAAAAAATGTTTGTAAAAGATAAAAATAAAAAACCAAAAACTTGGTTTTTTGAATTTTTCACATAAATTTTGAGGTTATGTGAAAAAAGTGTAAATACAAAAGTTTTAGATCTTTTTATTATCTACAACTTTTCCATTTGACTTTTTTCGATAGGACTTTTAGTTTTGCTGGAAATCGAGAAAAACCGTTTTTTACCCTTAAAAACTCACCCCCATCCCCTTCCCAACCTCAGATCGCCCGTAAATTATTTTTCCTTTCATTTTTATCATATTCCCCTCCTTTTCTAATGGGTTTCATCCTATTATGATTTTTTTTGGTTTTAAAAATTATCGACCCTGGACTAATGGGACTGCTTTCAGCTGAACCTTATAGCTAGGTTGCCAAATTTCCAAATTTAAGAGAAGTTGAGATAATTAGTACTTTGAGTTAGATATATACAGTATGTCTCGAAATAAATATCAATAAAAAAAAAACGTTGTTCTATGTAACTTTAAACTTTCTTTGTATATTAATACACGTTATTGTTCGCAATAGGAAGTGTGTGTTACTCAACTGAAGGTTAATTTCTAGGAGTGTTTCCTGATCGAGATAAATTATCGAGTAGTTGGCAACACAGCAAAACACGAGAACTATAATTCTTAAGTCAAGGAAATGAGTCAATTTTCGGTCTTGGTCGTCGGCTTCGATATATAGTACGAGCAATTAGTTCAATAAAACAAGTGAAATCTCGAAACTGGGAACCGGGAACTCCATTAAGACTAAACTTGTTGAAGTCTTTTATGACTTACATCTTTTGAGCAACTTGAGCAAGTCATAGCCGAAGGTGACCCAAAAATAATTAAAATATCGATGCCAAACAACATTAGTACGGGCGCTTATTGATAAAAATAATATCTGACTGTGGATAATTACTTTTTTAATAACAATTGCAGGAAATGTACAGTAATATAACTATAGAATTGAAATATATTTATTTTATTTTCAATATTTATTAGAAAACCGGTTGATAATTGTAATTATTGCTATTTTTTTTATTTATATAAAGGTAGCGCAGAAGTTTCAACGCCTTATATAATTAGAAATAAAAGTAATTTACATAATTATGCTTGGAATTAATTTAAATAAGATTACAATACATGTTAGATATCGGTAATAAATGCCGAAGTCTATAAAAATTATTGTTCAATGCATGTAGAAAAAAATCATGTCTAAGAAAAACTTTGCATGTAAATTCCTCTCGTAAAATTGGACAAAATGATGTAAGGATAGGTCCAGCTCATTTACTTTTCGAAATACGGGGTGTTGAAGTTATAAAAATTTAAATGTTTTTATTTGATAACTTTAAAATTGATGACTAAATTGATTTGACATTTGGCAGGTTGTTTTTAAATGTAAAAAGGCATACTTTACATTCCGTAGATATTTTCAATTTTTTTTAAATCATCTGTAGGCGGTGCTACAAAAAGTATTACAGTTTTATAATTATATCAAACACTTTACGCACGAGTTGCGCGTATAGATTGTAATACTCGAAGAATAAGAAGAAAAAAAATGTATTTGTTTTTGTTCACGAAATCAACCAGCGGAAAGATATATAGATTTCATGTCTAATAAATTGGAACTTAACAGTATTTACTCTATATTTACAACTAGCGGTCAAATAAAAGCGTTTTGAAGATACTTAAATCGACAGATAATTATAAATTTTAATCATCAGTTGGAATTGTCTTGTTGGCCTTGTATTTTAAGTAAAATTATGTAGTTTAATATTATGATGAAAGCCAAGACTGATCGCGAATTCTAACTTTATTAGGTACTATTATAATATAACACGTTATTATGACTAATAAAGGCATTAAAAACTGAATTTATTTAGGAAACAATTATTCGTAATCTATTTTAATCAGGATTTTGCGTATAGTAGAGTGCAGAATGATGGCTATTATTCACGCGGATGAAATTTCCAAAACGAGCGAGCGCAGCGAGTGAGTTTTGGAATCATCCAAGTGAATATTAGCCATTCTACACAAGTAAAAGACTATACTTTCTCCACGACTAAAAAAAGAAAGCTTCCAGTGAGGATCGAACCCCAATCGTCCGCGCCAGAGTCAACTATTTCTACCACTAGGCTATAGAGCATGTTTATTTTCAAAAAGGGATACGTAACCTACAGTTTTAATCGAAACCCTTACATTTATAAATGATAATTGGGAGCTATAACTAAATATAACTACTGTTGTCCATTTTTTCTCTAAATAATACGTCAAATTATGATTCTATCATTATTTTGACGTTTCAAACGACGCGCTGTCAGAATCGATTTGCATTATTTGACGGTATTTGAAGTTTTAAAAGAGACGATTTCATTTATTCATGATTCATGGCTAACGAGAGTGAATTCTTTTTCATTATTCACTGGTGTGAAGAATATATATCATTATGTAGCTAAATATATAAAAATAATGTGTGTGTTATTATTTAGTCGTGGAGAAAAATCGATAGCAAACAGAAAGACGAATTAGATCGTTCAAAATAGGATGCAAACGCACTTATATCTCACTGACAGGTCTGTACTTTGTTTTTTATCCACATTTTCATCTCAAATAATTCAACATCAATATATATTATTTATAATTATATCCTCCAAGAAATTCCAACTAAATCTTGTTTTTCTAACATCGATCATTTTTCGAGAACATAATATATCATTAATAACAAGTTGAAAAATATTGTTGGTGTTGCCTTCTATAAACAATAGAAATTTGTAGAGCGTGTCGGCTATATCTTTTCTGTCAAAGCTTCCACGGTATTATAAATATAGGATTCGCATCGCGAGCCGAAACCTTATCGAGAAAAAGATAGGTGCGTTCCGTGTAACGTACAGGGTGTTTCGCGAATAAATAACTCGAAAAGAAAATGTCAAATTGAAGATTAATTGGGACAAGTAAAATTACCAACTTTTAGGATAAGGAGAATATGAGAGAAGCTATTTGGAAGAGAAAGAAGCTCCAGCACAGTACCTGGGAGATTACTGAATAGAAGAGGAACATTTACCCTAAGTTGAAGCCTGCAGATATCCTAAAATTTCTCTGGGAAATAGCACTAAAGGAGCTAATTATTTAATGTATAGAAAACCAACTCAATTGGACGTAATTATCATACACGGCTCGAGCCTTACAATTAGTCGATCGTCTGTGTATGAGTAAAATACGAAGAAGAAAAAACAACCTAAGCCATCTCATTTATCACAATCACGAATAATGTTCATCTCATTATTCTTCTACATTCTTCTATTCTTCAACAATTTTTCTCGGTCTACTATGTCCTACATAATATCAGTGAATTAGTGTTCCATTAATATATTGTCTATTGTGACCCAGTTTCGCGAAATCAGCCAAATCACGATCTTTTTAAACAAGTTGGTTCTATAAGTACTGAAATTATTGCAAAAGTAGTCGCCAATCGTGAAACAATCCAAACTGGCTACCTTTAAATCACTTATTTTTGTTGAGGTGTATTTAAAAGCTCTTTAATTTCATCTCTGACTCACTCCCTAGCTTATCCAACCTCCCTTCTCATGCAATCTTTTATGACAGAGCCTTGTTAGGGAGAAATTGCCCAGGGTGCCGATTCTCGGGCCAGGGAACAGCGCTCTCCAAGAGAAGAGATCTTTTGTCCTTGTCACTGAAATGACAGAGTAACCAAGCGAAATGGAGACAAAAGATCTCTTCTCTCGGAGAGCGCTGTTCCCTGGCCCGAGAATCGGCACCCAGGTGGAGTGTATATGACTTTTTGAATTTGTATAATTTATTTATTTTCATAGTGAATTTTAACGAGAATAATGTGGGCAACGCAGTAAGTATCTGTCAGTATGTTTCATAGAAATTAAAGGCTGTGGTTTGGTATCTTTTGATTTTATATTATTCATACAAGGTTGTTTATTTTGCACTATCATTCCATTATTGGTTGAGAGCTTGTTTAATAGCTTAGAAGAATGAAACTGTGTTTTTGTTCAACTTTCTTCAAGTTGTTTGTAGAAATTTTGAAAAAGAAGTATATTTATCATCATAAATAGAAAAAGAGGAATATTTGAGACCCGAAAAATCCTCTTATTAAAGAAAATTTTATTCCAAATCGAATAGTGTTAACTAGAGACTGCTAGGTTTAACGGTTATACAGCTATAATCAAAAGTATGGAGTGGAGTATCAAATTGTACCCTCAATTGCTATAATTTC
Source organism: Galerucella nymphaeae (assembly GCA_963978555.1). Classification (NCBI taxonomy): domain Eukaryota; kingdom Metazoa; phylum Arthropoda; class Insecta; order Coleoptera; family Chrysomelidae; genus Galerucella; species Galerucella nymphaeae. Next base: position 17,506,368 of record OZ021713.1, read on the forward strand.
GTAGCACGCCAATGAATAAAAAGAGAAACTATTTAAATCCAAATATATAATTTTCTTATTATTAATAGTTATTTATATTATAACCTACAAAAAAAATTTATCTATAGAAAAACATTTTTTTCGATCGTCTATAAATTTTGTTTAATTTAAATTTTCACATCGCCAAGATTATTTATTGCTATAATTAACGGCGGCGTTCGATAATGAAGATATTAATTATAGAAATCTCTGCAACTGTTATTTTGCGTCTTAAAATTATATACTTTTGCTGGCTTAGCAGTGTTAACATCGTGTTTTTAGTTGAAAAAATTTTGAGAACCGCTGAACCGAGCCCTGATTTTCAATCGTTTTTAGTTGAAAAAATTTTGAGAACCGCTGAACCGAGCCCTGATTTTCAATCGGTTTTAGTTGAAAAAATTTTGAGAACCGCTGAACCGAGCCCTGATTTTCAATCGTTTTTAGTTGAAAAAATTTTGAGAACCGCTGAACCGAGCCCTGATTGTCAATCTTTTTTAGTTGAAAAAATTTTGAGAACCGCTGAACCGAGCCCTGATTTTCAATCGGTTTTAGTTGAAAAAATTTTGAGAACCGCTGAACCGAGCCCTGATTTTCAATCGTTTTTAGTTGAAAAAATTTTGAGAACCGCTGAACCGAGCCCTGATTTTCAATCGGTTTTAGTTGAAAAAATTTTGAGAACCGCTGAACCGAGCCCTGATTTTCAATCGTTTTTAGTTGAAAAAATTTTGAGAACCGCTGAACCGAGCCCTGATTTTTAATCGTATAAATGTAGAGGACACGCTGCTCAAAAGAAATTTGCTTAGGATGGAAAACAAGGGTGGATACGTCACCCCTAAAACTAAAATTCATTTTAGCTTCTAAAAAAAAGTTAATATTTGGATGGTAAAGGCATAATAATGTTAAAAACACACCCTCTAAACAGTTTGTCCTTTCCACCAACTAATTCGATTCAAAATATACTATGTACGCCACTGTAAACGCGAATACAGCAGTTCTCAACATTTTTGCTGTAATAAATTCAACTTAAGCCGACGCTGATAATGTATTAACCATTGATTTGTTTCGAATATTGTTAAAAAAGCTTTCAGGACAAACTTTGATAAAACGTAAACTGCATTATAATGTTACGCGAGTGCCCCAGTGAAATTCCCGTATGAGACGACTATGACTCCTCCCCTCACTAGTCGAGAACCATCGAGACTACCTACCCTGGCTTCTCCGCCACTTGTCGAGAAATTTCTAGGCTATCCAGCGCCTTCAGCAGAACGAGGGATTTCTAGAATCATACCCCACGCGCGATATAAATAGACGAGCATCGCTATATAGTCATATAGATAGACAGTATGTTTAGTGTATGATATAAATTATTAAATAAGGACAGTATTACATATAAATTAAGTAATTGTAAATATAAATTAAAATAAATGTTACAATAACTTTTTTCTAAAAAATCCTGAGCGGATTCTACTGTAAAATAATAAACAATGATTTTGTTATTACCTAGGTAACATTTCAAATGTTGTAGGCAATAATAATGTTCTATGCAGAGGTACCTATTCAGTTGACTTCGACTCAAGGTCGGCTAGATGTGAGTAACTGTATTTTTAACAGGAGCGGCATTGCTCAATTGGAGAAAATAGAAAATTTTTACAATTTTAAGTAAATATACAGCGAGTTTTTGGTGAAAATAAATCTCATTTACAGTCGACACTCTGTATATAACAAGAAACAGTTGTCCGTATAACTCTTCCTAAATTTAAATAAATTATTATCAAAAACTACACTATAAAATAGCAATTTTCTTATATTTTATTTTTCCGTGTGATTTCGACAACGGCAATAAATCTTGATAACGAAATATTCCGGTCACGACAATTTACATACAAAATTTATGCCATAATCTATAATAGGTTCTCTTAAAAGTATTTACAAAATGTTAATTCTTTTAAATTGGCACGTTTAATCTTCATTAAACACCCTGTAGCAATAATTTAAATAACATACAGATCGTACACCAGCCTGTGATTATGTTTATTTTCGAAAAAATAATGACTCAACTCAAAATTCAATGTTTGTCGGGGTTCATAGACCGAGAAGTAGTTGTTAACACCTGTACTCTTTGAAAAAAAAATCTTTGATGTCTATAACCGTTAATTATCATGTCTTGAGTTACTCTATTTTAAAAAATTGTAAGAGAACTTGTACAACTAATTATTATGCATATATTGTATGTAAATATGCGACCACAAAACAACATTAGGCGATGCAAATCAATTATACAGGGTGTCCCAGCAGTTCGTACCAAAAATAATCTTGGTATTTCATATAAAATAATATATTGTCGAGTCTATAGGATGTTTTAGAGCTCCTATTATGGTTATAATATCATTCTTGAAGTGAAACAGACTTGTTAGTTGTTGGCTATGTCAAGCATTCTCGTTTTATTACTAGGATACAGTTTTACACGTAATTATTTTCAACTTTTATAAGTTTCAATTTCATTATAAAGTAGAACAATTATTTGAATAGTTCAATTGAGTGATCTTGAAGAATGAAAAAGAAATTTTACCGGATTCTTTTCTTAAATTTTATAGAAATTCTTACGTTACATATACAGGGTGTTTTCAAATTCGTGCGAAAACATTTAGGGGGAGACAAATGTCCATGGACGCCACGTTAGGGGTTAAAAACTCAAAATTTTCTTTGGGTCTAAATGAACCTCAGACTTTGTGTCATGTTCCTAACTACGCCACTGCCTATGACCAACGCTAAATGTCCAAATTGGTTACAGGTTCATTCATGTCTGAAGATCTGGCTTTATTAGATTCACCATCTAATCCATTCATCATCGTTTCATCGCAAAGTTTTCGATACATCATGGCATAATTTTGTGTCAAAACATCATCAGGTAAGAAAAATTTATGTTATTCATACCACGTAGTGTGTGGGACCGGCTTAAGACCGAAAATAAGGGCGGTTTTACCTTCCCGTACCAAATTTTATCGCGTAGGTCGTGTTAATTCTAGCGTTAAAGTTTAACGGTAGATGGCGCAAGATACAATAAAAAATATATATTGTTCGTTTTAATCTAAAATTAAGTAACTGAAGATCGATACAATTGTAAATATAGTTGCCTTGAGATTGAAGATAATAAATTGAGTTTAATACGTTTAATGAAAGATGTAGGATAACTAGCACTCTACTTCAAAGCAGGGGCGTGTATAAGAGAGGGGTTTTCGGGGTTGAAGCCACCCATGAAAAAGTTTAATAGACTTTAATAAATATTTTTCCATATAAAATAATTAAAAAAAAAACGAAAAATCCCTCATGTAAAAGATCTAGCTACGTCACTGAATTCGGAAAATAAATATATTTCCAGTTGGCTATAATAAGTCTTCAGGACAATAAATTCGTATCATTATTGAATGCTTTTTCCCAATAATGTGATAATGTATCGCGTTTTATTTTATTGAGAGAATGAAAATCCATGTTAGTGCAAAATTGAAGTCGTGAAATTCAATGGATACTTACATATTGCTACAATAATTGTATCAACCAAGTAAGGAAGTCATTATTTCATTTCGAAAACAGTGCAGTCCGTTTTTAAAATTTTCTGTGTTTGAAAATTTGATATTTCAAAATTAAAATCTAGTTGGAAACGTGTTTTTTTGGAAATTTTATAAAGGGGGATAGGATGTATTTAGCGTTTTTTAAGTCTAAAAATTTTCCCCTGGCTGCTAGAACATTATATCTCTCTAATTAGTCAAGGTATGGTTTGAAAATGTGTTTTTTTGAAAATTTCGTATCGCAATTTGTGTTTTTTTCAAGTCTAAAATTGTTCCCCTCGTCCCTAGAACAGTCTATTTCTCCAATTTGTTGAGTTATGGTTAGAAAATGTGTTTTTTTTTTAATTTCGTATCGCAATTTGTGTGTTTTTCAAGTCTAAAAACGTTACCCTGATCCCTAGAACAGTCTATCTCTCCAATTAGTTGAGTTATGGTTCGTAAATGTGTTTTTTTGAAAATTTCGTATCACAATTTGTGTTTTTTTCAAGTCTAAAAATGTTCCCCTCGTCCCTAGAACAGTCTATTTCTCCAATTTGTTGAGTTATGGTTTGAAAATGTGTTTTTTTGAAAATTTTGTATCGCAATTTGTGTGTTTTTCAAGTCTAAAAACGTTCCCCTGATCCCTAGGACAGTCTACCTTCCAATTAGTTGAGTTATGGTTTGAAAATGTGTTTTTTTGAAAATTTCGTATCGCAATTTTTGTGTTTTTCAAGTCTAAAAATGTTCCCCTGAAACCTAGAATAGTCTATCTCTCCAATTTGTTGAGTTATGGTTTGAAAATGTGTTTTTTTGATAATTTCGTATCGCAATTTGTGTGTTTTTCAAGTCTAAAAATGTTCCCCTGAAACCTAGAATACTCTATCTCTCCAATTTGTTGAGTTATGGTTTGAAAATGTGTTTTTTTGAAAATTTCGTATCGCAATTTGTGTGTTTTTCAAGTCTAAAAACGTTACCCTGATCCCTAGAACAGTCTATTTCTCCAATTTGTTGAGTTATGGTTTGAAAAATGTGTTTTTTTGAAAACTTTATGACAAATTTGAAGATGAAATAAAGATTTTATCAAAAAAATTACTGTTTTCAGTAAGTTTCCCGTCCAAAGTACCCTGTTTTACAAATTTTTAGCGTTTTTCAAGTCTAAAAAGGTTCCCATGATCCTCAAAACATTCTATCTTTCCAATTAGTCGAGAATTGGTTTAAAAACTGTGTTTTTTTTGAATATGTAATGACAAAATTTGAAGGCGAGAGAGTGATTTAATCAAAAAAGTAGCCAGGCATAAACGACAAACAAAAAATACAAAAATATTGAGTATTTTCAAAATATACAGGTGTTACAAAATGCGTTGTTTGGAAATATCGTTATAGTATTCTTCTCAACACCTTATAAATTTCAATACCAACCATATGAGCTGATATAAATTATTTTTTTCTGTTAATTTTCTATTGTGCTTTTCCATATTTTGCAACAATGTTTCTTTTATAAAACCAAGAACACCACTGCCTTCCAAACACTATTTGTTTGTGGTGAGACTCAAATTACAACTATAGCCATTTACAAAAAGTATTTACATTAACCACTTACATTATTAATTATAGCGGAAATAATTGAATTACATTTCGCAGCGTACTTTTCTCAGTCAGCGGTATATTTCTTATCACAGCAGTACCTCGGTGATTTTAGTGTAGTCTAACCTACATCTTTAATGATTTATCATGAGAGAAACACCATTAGATATAAATCTTCTATTTCGAAAGAAAAAAAATCCACCAATGATTCAGATAATTTTCAGAGTAAGCAGTGGCGGGGAGTCACAATGTTACATACACTTTTTTCAGTGTAATTTGGGAGCAATAACAAAAGAAGAAATATGTTCATACAGAATTCAATCTCCCTTCCTATGAGAATAAAGCTAGATTCACACTTCTTGTTGCGAGCAACTAGCGAGCAAGTTAATATTAAAAATTGCCAATGGAGATTCGCTTCAATTTTGTCCAGCACCAAACATATATAATGACACGCTTCAAAGTCGAGCATCTGGCCCAGATAATTTAATTGGAGCTTTCCCTAAGATTCAACACCCACGTCAAAAGAAACTTTCATGGGTATACCATATTTAAAACGCAGTTCGGTTGATATAAAATAATAACAATAATCAATCAACAAATGGTATACCTACCTATTACGAAACGAAGAAAAAAAACAATGAAAATTATCCAGAACAGATCGAAATTCCAATAACCAAAAACGAGCTAGTGGATTTCTAAAGCGTGCATGAATTATTACCATTGGTGAAGCTGCTCGGAATCAGAGGCGTACCGAAATATTGTCTATTTTATACGGTTAATATCAATTAGGTATTTTGGAAAATATTTCAAAAAAAACCCAGTGTGGCAGAAAACTTTTATATTAAAAAGATCTTTGCCTTTGGACGCCACTGTAGGTAGTACTCCGATTTCAACTATAACATTTCCACAAAGCATATTATAGTACTGTCCTTGACTGAATACTCTACTGCTGGTCCGGTGCACGACGTCTGCATAAGAACCACGTCAGAAACGTATTACCGCAAAATTTTGTTGGTGGGTCAAATTCAACACCTGCCCCCACTTTCCAATTTCTTCTAGTAGTACAAGAACCTGACCAGTCTACCGTAGTAAAGTCGAGGCGTACCATCTAGTTCAAGAAGTAGTTTCCCTTACGAAAAAAAAATAATAAAAAATGGTAACGTGAGTCGGACTGGAACCGGAAGTTCAAGTTCAGTTACTTCCTTCGTAGTAATATCGAGTGATGACATGATAAGTAGGTATTAGGATTATAAATTAGGACTATCTAATACAGACGCCCACACAAGAGAAACGTCAATAGGGGAGTTCAGTCTAAGGTCAGTGTGGTCAACAAAAAGTATTTTTTTCTGTCAAGAATGACAGTTAAGGTATATTATTCAAAACATTAGATTTTTGTATGTTTTTTATCATTGCGAACATATACATTGTATATGTAATTTAAAAATTACATTTTTTAATATAAGTAATCTTCATAAAGACATAACTTTAATTGCAAAGAAACAATTATTTATACTTGATAGCAAATGCACTCTAAATCATTATTTCATCTTCTTAATAACATTAGATCTTTTTTCTAAAAATTCATAACTCATTTCCTATTACCCAAAGCCTCCGGGTAACGTTAATAACATTCGTGCTTGAATATGAGGCTCAGCCTACTTTTTTTTTAAATAAGTCCGTGAAAGGACATCACTTTTGTTTCAGCAGCACTACATAGTTTTCAGTTCCAAGGGTCGCGCAAGATTTACTTGAAAATTTAGTGTTTTTTTTTTTTTTTTTTTTTTTTTTTATTTTAGCTCAACGTGCCTCGACAGCGCTGGTCATGTGCCAATGACGTTGTCGAGGCACGTTAAGCTAAAAAAAAAAAATAAAAAATAAAAAAAAACACTCAATTTTCAAGTAAATCTTGCGCGACCCTTGTATATAAGGTGCACGTGTTTTTTAACATATATACAAAATCTATTTCATATAATTTTAATATTTCGCGATTAATTTCAGCACAATGTTGAAAAGAAATCATAAAATATATATTCTCTTATTCAACTTCTTGTTTTTTTTTAATGAGATCGACTCTTTTTGTCGGCAATCAAGTACGATTTTGATTATTCTCAATTACAGCCTTAAGTCAGACTTGTATTGGATCAACTTAAAATTCCTACATGTCTGAAGAAACTGATGATAATTGATTAAAACTCGAAAAAAGCAAGTGACTTTCTTTTGGTTAACAGAAGAAGTTTTTACCATCATTATTTTTTAGAATTTAAAATTAATTATTTCATAAAAAATAATGTTTGTTAAATTCAAGATATTCAATATGCTTCGATTTCCCTGTAGCACCCTGTATATAAATAACCCTCAAATACGAAATATTACATTAACGTTTGTCAACAAAAAATTAGTTGCAATGGAACCTATTTTGCTAAAACACCCTCTAAGCCACCCCAACTTATATACAATATGTCCCCCCAAGTTGCAATTATGTAAAATTTTTTTATTATCAATTTTATGAAAAAAAGTTATTCTTCATAAAAAGTTCCGCATTATCTGAAACTTAAAATGCAGTCATTAAATATCAAAATATTCAGTCGTATACGAGGTTTGTCAAAAAATATTAGTTCTACTCAAGTGTAAAGTACCTTTAAATAGGACAATATCGACTGTATTATAGGTTTTAGATAATGCAGAACTTTTTATGAAGAACAACTTTTCTTCCTAAAATTAATAATAAAAAAGTTACCCTATATGATTCCAACTTAGTAGGACATATTGTATAAGAAAGTGAAGACAAGCTAATAGAAAAGGTTAGAAAAAGAAAAATAACCAAAGAACATCGAGTTTATAGAGACCAATGGAAATGTCAAAATGAAATTCTCAATTTGAAAATTTCTAACAAAGAACTAAAAATTGGACTTCAAGGTCACTTTCAGCTGGACATCCCTGATCTAACTAATAAATTTAGAAGAAAATAAATACAGACAGTACGACATTACTCCTGAACTACAGTACGAGCTGTTATATTCACAAAATATTGAATATTTACACTCCATTATTATATTATATCATAATACATCGTAAATCAAATTTTTTGATAAATTGAACACATTTAAATATAAAACACTAACCTGTATAACTCCACGAAGCAGCCTGCATCATCTGTCCATTTGAACTGCACCAGCTTCCATTTTACCAATCCATTTTCCAATCCATTTCCATATTCTTGAAGTAGACAACGACATTTTTAACTGACATTTCACACATCACCTAATCATTCCATAGTACAGCCTTTTAGTCCACTACGTTAGAGCAACCTCAAGCCAGTACATGCGTTTCTTGGTGACTTACCTCTTATAAAAATCGGTTGCATACTGTATATCTACACTAGTGTAAATATTGTTTGCAATTCGATTATTGTAAGAATGTAAGTTTGCCCAACAGCCTTGTCCATTTATTCCAAAAAAATCCCACCTAATTGCTTTTAATAATAACTACCTAATATTAGCAAAAATTTAACTCTATAGCAATGATTTACCCTGTATTATGATCTATTTGACTCAAATTTGTCCTTCTTGGATCTTTTTTAAAATGAAAATTTTAAATTAAGTGATTTTATCCAATAAATTTAAATTATATTAAGTAAGATTTTCTTGCAATACAAGTCTTTATTGTACCAAAATAATTAAGTGATCTCACAACATTCCACATCATAAAAAATACAAGGAAACCGCTACAGGAACGATCCACAAAATCTAAACAACCCTTTTTTACTACGTAATCACGAGCCACTGCAATTCTGGAACGGTCTTGACTAAGCTGCTACTCTTCAGCGCTGGATACTGCATCCTAAATATTTTCCTGGTTACTGAAATTTATTTTCTCAACCTAAATTATCATTTTTTTCAATATACGTATTATAATATTTGGAAAAATGATATCAAAGAATCCCTACTAACCACCAAAAACAGTTCAAACACACAACAACAACTTTGAATAATAAATATTCAAATATATTTATATTTTTGAGCGTCCTCCCTACCTACCTTATTTGGAACTGCAATTTTTATAAATCTGCAAAAAAAAACAAGAAAATTAAAATTTTAGTTCCCTTCTTCCTTTAACCCTTGTATATTATTAAATACATCAATTTTACTCGTAACGCCATCTATATTTAGAATATATCCCCACCCCCCATCTACAATCTAATTTATAATCGATAAAGTCGATAATATTGACTATTGTGTTCTTTTCACGAAATTTGCAGGATCAAATCAACTGATCACTTAAATGCGTTCGCTTTGAGCTGTCGCTTCCCCCCTTGCCTCTAGCTGTACGCTGCACTAATAATTTTTTAGATGGCTATGGATGGGGTGCGGTTACAATGATATGCCAATACTATTTAAATATAATTTATACTATTTCAACAGAAAACTTTAAAAAAAATATCATGGTTGAAAGTTAAAACGTTATAAAACGTTGAGTGAAGATTTCACTCAACGGTTATAACTAAAGAAAATATCTGTTTTCAAGATTGGAAATTATTTCCACCATTATAAGATATGCAATTATAGAACGCCATAATCAAATAATCTGTCTACACCGGTATTATCTTAATTAAGAAAAAATAAAAGCTCGAAGTTCATTAATTTTGTACATCAAATTGTTTAAAAGAAGATATTGTATAGGAAGTTACATTCTAAATAGTTTTTTTAACTTATTTTAAGCATTTTTCAAATTTCAATTATGGCGTCTCTAATGAATCGAAGACGTAACAATTATTATAAGAAAATTCAAACTTACCGAAGATAAACTTATATAAAAACTTTGTAACAACACTATTAACACACTTAATATCACTCACCACTATTTTTTTTAATTAATTTAATTGTTTAAACTATTTTAAATCGTAATTATTTAATGAACATGTTAGAGTAAGTATGGCGATTGTCTAGACCAACTTCGAAAGGTCGTGGAGGGGTGGAGATGTCCAAAGCATAGGTGGAATAGGTCCAAAGCACTCTAAGTTTTTTTACATGTATTGTTTTAAGAATCTGACAGTTGGGAAATGCAGGGACGGCGTAAGGAAATACTTGACGTTTAAAAAGTGAATAGTGTGATTATTATTAATTTATAATTGACAATGTGGATAAGATTAAAAGGAATATTTAATAAAAAAAGCGTAGATATTTGTATACATTAAAAAAGTAACTTAGTAAACTAGTGGCGACATTATTACGACAGTAACAGCGGTTTTAAAAAAGAAGAAGCAATGAAACTGATCAAAATATACTGAGCGAAGTTTGTAGTTGTTCCCTTTAGCGCAAAAGGAGGGTCGAAATAAAGTTTTATTCATCTAGTTGTAGTAAAGAGTTCCGGTTATGCAAAATTATCTTTTATATAAGTAATAAAATACGTTGACAAGTAAAGCAACTATATACCTGTTTTATCCATCGATAAATAAAGAGATATTTTATTGTTTTTCAAACGGACAACCTTGTGTTCAACCATTGTGGTTTCGAGGCACGTCATTTTTTTCTGCAACCGTTTAGAACGCTTCCTGAGTTGTTTGAAAATTAAACTAAATAGAACTAAGAGTTGAAGTCGTGTCTAATCTCCTAATAAAAACTATTGCTATTAAAAAGGATTACAAAACATTTATACAGAGTGTAATAATTACAATTTGCGAATTTCTATATTAAATAAAAGGAAAGAAAACGCGATTTTTTGAGAAATTGTCTAATGTGTTGCCTACATTTAGGGGCATTACTATTTTAACCTAAAATGTAGGTATTTCACTAATGCTAAAAGCTTTTATGTTTTTCAATTGACTAAATGTATGTAAATAGACCAAATAAAGTAGTACGTAGATAAAAATTTGATGAAACAATGAAATTTGAGTTTTAATTCCGAAACGCACGTCTATGTTGATGTTAAATGTCACTTACAAGAGATGTTGACAGTGAGATTTTTGACGTTTACAAACATGGGCGTAGGTAGAAAGAATTAAAGCTGTTTCTTTTGCAACAAAGCTTCCATTAAAACGATTAATTATTATAATAATAAAATGTTCTGGAGCCACATATTACTGGGTATATTAATTATTGTTCTGGTACTTATTATAACCCATTTTATCATTCCCCATATCTCTCCAGGAATTCAATATAGTATTGGTAGAAATGCATCCAGAGAAGTAGTACCAAGATCTGGATCGATTTGGATATAGAAAGGTAAAAAAAAATTCCATATAGAAATAATTGTAGTTAATATACAGTTTAATTCTGACATTTAGTTTAGTTAAAGTTTGAAGTAGCTGACATATTAAAGAGAAAAACTTATGAATGCCATTTAATATTCCTAACGGTATTCGATAGTACTTATACACTGTATAAATAATTTATTGTAAAAAGAATATAATTCAATAGTTTAAATGCTCTACGCAATATGTAGGTACCTATAAAATCGATATCTCAACAAAATATAAGTTTGTTGTTTGTGGATCTTTTTAAAACCAAACATTATTGAAATTTCAACACTTTTCACAGTTCATAACCTGTATTGTAATTGCAACATCTCTATCTGAGGCACTCTCGGCCGAACCCCTCTTGCTCGGCGAAATTTCTAGTCACATTGCATCGTTTGTAAAGGTCATTCTTAAAATATGCGTTGGATAATTAAATCAGGAATTATATATTTTAAAATAAACACGCAGAAAAAAAAACGTTCAAGTCTTTGAGAATTAATTTTGTAATAAGTTTGATGGTGAAATATATTTTGATTGATTGATTATTGTGTCCTATACGTTATTATTAATAACAAACAAGTGTACGTTTAATATAAACTAATTAAATATATATGACTTGCGTTTTTTTTTGCTAAAAAAAAGGAGGAATTTAAATACAATTGATTGGAATTAAATGACATTTAACATTTAACTCTCTATTCAATTGTTTATATTTTAAATTTTTACAGATTCCAAGTTTTACACATTAAAATTAATGACAGCTAGTTGACAGCTTATCATCAGTTGCGTATTGATTGATTTGTTAAGGTGTTTGTCGATCAAAAGTCCAAGCACTCTGGCTGCTCGTTTGAGGTATAGAAAAAGGTATAGAAATTTGTACTGACATCTTTTACAATTGTTTTCTCAGTGTATTTCGTAGTCCAAGCACTCTGACTGCTTGTTTGAGGTATAGAAAATTGTAGTGACATCTTTTGCAATTGTTTTCTTAGTGTATTTCGTAGTCCAAGCTCTCTGGCTGCTCGTTTAAGTATAGAAATTTGTAGTGACATCTTTTACAATTGTTTTCTCAGTGTATTTCGTAGTCCAAGCACTCTGGCTGCTTGTTTGAGGTATAGAAAATTGTAGTGACATCTTTTACAATTGTTTTCTTAGTGTATTTCGTAGTCCAAGCACTCTGACTGCTTGTTTGAGGTATAGAAAACTGTACTGACATCTTTTACAATTGTTTCCTTAGTGTATTTCGTAGTCCAAGCACTCTGGCCGCTTGTTTGAGGTATAGAAAATTGTAGTGACATCTTTTACAATTGTTTTCTTAGTGTATTTCGTAGTCCAAGCACTCTGACTGCTTGTTTGAGGTATAGAAAACGGTACTGACATCTTTTACAATTGTTTTCCTAGTGTATTTCGTAGTCCAAACACTTTGGTAATTTGTTTGAGGTACAGAAAATTGTAATGACATATTTTAAAACTGTTTTCTTTCTTCCCACAGGATATTATATTTAAATCTGTAGATCCTGAAAGATTTTTTAATTGATATTAAAGAATGTTTTTGTTTCTAGAGTTTTTTCGATGGAATGTATCTAAGAATCTTTTAATAATTCTTCAATCCAGGCTAATTCGTCATGGAAAATTTGGTAGGTCGATTGAAAAATGTAATTTGGCTAAATTTATAGCCCAGTTAAAATCGGCTTTCTATACTGTTGTTTACGATTTATAGAAAATTATAAAAAAATATTAATGAACGAAATATTGCTTTAGAAAATCATTAATAAATTATATATTATTTATAACAAATCCATGATTATTGATATTGATATTCCTTATTGGAATCGTGAGGCGATTTTAATTCTCACTTACTTCTGAAAATTTCTACTAAGAATATCACATTTTTATTTATGTCAAACTATAAAATTATTAAAAATAATCATAACAAAATTACGTGTATCCAAATAAGGCGTGATTTAAATTTAATTATAATTAAAATATCCTGCCTTTGAAGTTAATTAAATTTGAAAGGCGAATACAATATACAGGGCCTTACTAAGATGCATATCTTATTTATGGAAAGCGTTTTATTGAAAATTTCTTTTTTTTGCAGATACCAGCCAAATTTGGGTAAGTTTTTAAAACGATTTCAGGTGTTTAAAAGCACACATAATAACTTCAATGAAACGACAAACTGTATTAACAAAATACTCAAGGATTTCAAAGCACTAAAAGCCTCATTTTCGTTTGATGGTTCTATGATACCTAACAATCGAAAGAACTACAAAAAAAATTAGCCTGGAGCATTGAAATAGTAGTGAACTACATTCTTGTTTGAAAGGCATGTTCAGAAAAAAATGTAGTACTCGACTCTAATGAGTTTTCTTTTGTAAATTAAGGATGTATATGCTTTTTTTTTAAATAAATATTTATTTTGTACATAAATCAACCATAGAAAAAGCAGATATTTCAGTTCAATTAATGTACCCAGCGCTGTGTATATAATTATATCAAGTACTTGTGTATAAGTGTATTTACAATTAGACTCTTTATGCCAAGCAATAGTAGGTATAGTTTTGATATGTTCTGGAAACGTAATTGTCTTTAATTATTATTATTTTTATTAATAATAAATGAGTTATATTACATGATTTTTATTTTTATGGAAATCTTTTTTATTATCATTTTTAGGAAAAAAAGTTATTCTTCATAAAATGTTCGGCATGTCCCAAAACCTAAAATACGATTATCAGATATAATTTTTTTTCCAGTATTATACGAGGTTTGTCGAAAAATATGAATTCTACTCAAGAGTAAAGTACCTTTAATTTTGACAATATCGAAAAATGCTATTAAGAAAAGTTGTTTAGAATTGAAAACTACGTTCAAATATGCAATTGCATCTATTTACGTTGAAAAAAATAGGCAAAATTGCTGCGAAATGTATCAAGCCACTGTATTTAACGCCGTCGGCAAGGCTATTTGAGCACAACACTGACTTTTTCCTGGTTTTAAACCTTTAAACTATAGTCTAATTTTCTCATATTTTTGTTTGGTAAAAGTTTAAAAATATAAAAATCTCACACTAACTGTATTTTTGTGTTTTTTTTGTAAAAATATTTTTGTTTTTGTTTTGTGCTCAGGCTACATTTTCTCTTGGTAAATTAGCTCTAGTTAGCGGGTAATAAAAGCAATTTAAACTCGATAATTGAGAAACGTGACACTGCTAAATAAATTTTTTCAGATCTGTATATTAATACTTGAATTTTTTTAAAATTCCAGTGGATTTATAATAATTTTACACGCCTCAAGCTAATACCGCCAATTATAAGTTAATTTTATTAAAGTACCGAAGGTAATGAATCGTCACTCCTATATTCATTTTTTTTTAAATATTTTTTTTATATATTTAGCACTAGTTTCAATACAATGGAACTTTCACCATATAAATATTATCACAAAATATTCCAGTTAATCTGTGAATTAAAAATTGCTAGACTTTCTTTTTTCACTTCAACTTGACGTTTCGGCAAACAATAACCCTAAATGGGCGTGTCCATGTCACGTAGCTGTGTATTTTTGCAGCCACAATCGATATTTTTAATCGAAAACCAAATATCGATACCGTAAATGTCAAATGTCAACAAATAACAATAGAGGAGTTCAGTTCAAGGTCAGTATGGCCAACAAAAAGTGGTTTTTTCTGACAAGAATGACAGTTATGGTCTACTGTTTGAAACATAAGATTTTGCATGTTTAAATCTTGAAATTTAACATGACTTTTCAGCTGAATACTCAACACATCGGTGGCCAATAATTCCAGAAACTCTTAGAATGTCACCATTTCATTTCTGTTATTCAGTCACTAGTTATTTTAAAAAAATATGAAACAAGAACTTTTAATTGTTATAGATACATTATAGATAATAATTTCGCCAAACTATGAATATTTTACTATCTTCATATCAATTAAATTGAACTAGAAAGGAGATTGTAGCATGACCAGTGAAATACAATCCAATTGTCTGATGATCACTGTATTAGAACGTTCACGCTGTCAAAAAATATTATTAGAATTGGATCAATATAAACTTTGTTATAATAATCGCTTTATCTTTGTAATCCGGATGGAAAAAGAATAAGAAAAATGATAATTATTGAGGTTATGTTAACATCGTGAAGTCAGTCACGCTGTATGATAAACCATTTCACTAAGACTGTAATTGAAATAGATTCTTTAAACAAGAATTGACCAGACTATTGTTATTTTCACTATAAAAGCATGTATGCATTTTTTTATTGCTCCAAGCTACCGCTCCTTAACACCTTTATTAGAATATTCCAATGTTTGTCAGAAATTTATTTAACTTTATCATTCTGTACCTTCTATTGGACTACTTTGAACACGTATCCGGATTCCTCGTTCGAAACCTTCTACAATAACCATAAATATCGAATATCTGGACATTTTTATACAACAATTTTAATTTAATTAGCCGCTCGTTGTCAAATTAAGCAGTGTTGAAGAAAAATGTTTTTTAAATTGGGGCACAGATTTAAACCTGCAATTGTAAGCTGTAGTTGTGAGAAGAAAGTTAAAACTTGTATAAAACATTTAGACTGTTAAAAAACAATCAATTAATTATTTCCTTTTAAATATACTGAAAATATTTTAAAAAAGTCAAAATTTATTACAAATTAACTTTAACCTTGAATAACTTTGAAAAGAGTGAAAATATCAAAAAATTATCAGAGTTCTTTTTTGTAGAGCGTCAAATTTCCTATAAGAAAACATCCTCTAGCTGTTTTATTCTAATTATGAATGCGGATGTTTGATCTCAAGAAGTTCCGCAAACTATGTCGAAAATATATTCCTTATAAAAAAAACACCATCTATAAATAACAACAATTTATTGATTTTATCAACAGTTTGTGAATAAATTTAACTAATTTCAAGAGTAGGGTTAAGCGGAGCTGAAATGTTCATGGATATACTGGAGCTTCAAAGAATAATGAGTGTATCGCTTTTTTTCAAATATCAAAAATATGTAGTGATTGAAAAAATCATACAGTCTATAATAATTGGAACATCAAGCTGAAATTTTTATCACACACTCTAAAACAACCAACTAATACGGTAAAAAATTAACAATACCATAGCTGCGGTATTTTGGATACGAGGGATAATAAAATATTAAAATAATATTAAAAGAAAGCATGTCGAGATTTAAAAAATCATACAGTCTATAATAATTGGAATATCAAGTTGAAATTTTTATCACACACTTTAAAACAACCAACTAATACGGCAAAAAATTAACAATACCATAGCTGCGGTATTTTGGATACGAGGGTTAATCAAATATTAAAATATATTTAAAGGAAAGCATGTCAAGATTAAAAAAATCATACAGTCTATAATAATTGGAATATCAAGCTGAAATTTTTATCACACACTCTAAAACAACCAACTAATACGGAAAAAAATTAACAATACCATAACCACAGTATTTTGGATACGAGGGATAATCAAATATTAAAATAATATTAAAAGAAAGCATGTCGAGATTTAAAAAATCATACAGTCTATAATATTTGGAATATCAAGCTGAAATTTTTATCACACACTCTAAAACAACCAACTAATACGGTAAAAAATTAACAATACCATAGCTGCGATATTTTGGATACGAGGGTTAATCAAATATTAAAATATAATTAAAATAAAGCATGTCGAGATTTAAAATATCATACAGTCTATAATAATTGGAATATCAAGCTGAAATTTTAGACACACACTCTAAGACAACCAACCAATACGGAAAAAAATTAACAATACCATAGCTGCGGTATTTTGGATACGAGGGTTAATCAAATATTAAAATATATTTAAAGGAAAGCATGTCAAGATTAAAAAAATCATACAGTCTATAATAATTGGAATATCAAGCTGAAATTTTTATCACACACTCTAAAACAACCAACTAATACGGAAAAAAACCATAACTATAACCACATTATTTTGGATACGAGGGATAATCAAATATTAAAATAATATTAAAAGAAAGCATGTCGAGATTAAAAAAATCATACAGTCTATAATATTTGGAATATCAAGCTGAAATTTTTATCACACACTCTAAAACATCCAACTAATACGGAAAAAAATTAACAATACCATAACCACAGTATTTTGGATACGAGGGATAATAAAATATTAAAATAATATTAAAAGAAAGCATGTCGAGATTAAAAAAATCATACAGTCTATAATAATTGGAATATCAAGCTGAAATTTTCATCACACACTCTAAGACAACCAACCAATAGAGAAAAAATTTAACAATACCATAACCACGGTATTTTGGATACGAGGGGTAATCAAAGTGAGGTCATTAAAAAAAAAATCCTAAATATACTTATAATATTAATTTTATTTAAAATTTCCATATTTACCCAATTCCCCCCTACGTTGCTAAATACCAAAAATTATTCTCACACAGTCAAAATTAACGAATTAATTTCAATACAATCCTTTATCTTTCAATCTGTTTTAAAATATGTTTTAAGGCCACATAGTTTGATCTCATTTTTAAATCTTGAGAACGCTATAAAATTAATTAAAGTTGGCTTGTATCAATATTATTTCATTTGCTTGGAACGTTAATATGTGTAGGTGCTGCTCGGGTTTTTTCTTTTCAACAAAGCGTAGCTAGAAATTTAATTACTTGTATGTGCGACCATTGTAACATAAAAAAACATGTATTTTTAATGTATACGAATATATTTGACTATCCAAAATACCGCAATAATGCTATTTTCCAAATAAATTTATATTTTTAAGTTAGATGAGTCAATAAATCATCTGGGTGCTAATTAATAAGGAAAAAAAACCGAAAATTCACATTGACTACTACAGATGGTAAAGCTATCATTAAAAATGACTTTCACACGACACTTTCATCATCTTCCAAAAGTTATATTCTTCAAAACTTGTAAAACCACGCCTCTGAAAACGAAAATTTAAATTTCAACACGATCATAAAGCAATTTGTACGTTGTTAAGTATATAATTTATTTAATTTTAAAACACAGCTACCTTTAATCATTTCATGTATCGTGAAAAACCATTAACGATCTTTACAATTATTTGTGTGTGAATCTTCAAGCTGGATTTTTCTTGATAATATAGTAATTTTCGATATTCTCGCTGACAGATATCGCTCTTAAAATTTGGTAGTTAACCACATATACGAGTATAGAGAATGATTAGTCATTAAAATACCAGTAAATAAACCATACAAACTTATGATATTTTTGATAAAAGCTACGTTGCCGTTTCTACTTAAATATATTTAGAGCCTAGATATTAGTATAGTGTAAAGTATGTTTTATTATCTCTTACAATATATTATATACTGGTTGTCTTTATAAAACGATAGTTAATTGTTATTTCAAAAATTATTAGCCCGTGGAAAATAATTTAATCAGATTTTGATATCACAAGAAATTATATTTAGAGAAAGCAGGCCATTTGTATAATGAGCTGATTATTTTTTTGTTCAGGATGACCGGTACAAAATAAACCAAGATATACGTAGGTATACGACCCATTCATTTTAAAATATATTCGATGATTTTTATAGTTCGATTAGTATCAAAAAAGTGTAGTCAATTTTGCGAACAATAAACTCTAGATTAAGATAAAAAGGTATCGTTAACTTTTTGTTCTTTTTATTTAATATCACAAAAGATCCGATTATAATGATGCCTAAAAGGATTTTTGGTCAATTTTTAGGTTAAAAAACGTTAACAAATATGTTATATGAAGCATAATATCATTATTTTTATGTTTAATATTGTGTCCATCCTATAGCTATGTTCACTAGACATTCAATAGAGAATTTCCGTGTTGTTGTATTCTAATAACCATTATTCTTGTTGTGGCACTACTGATATGTTGTTCTGTGCATTCTGTCCTATTATTTCGAAGTGTTTGAAACTTTTCTACATTATTAGTGACAATTGTACATGATATACCAACACTACCAATCCCAAAACCTCGATATTCAATAACCTTTTTGGTGTGCGTCATCGTTTGTGACGTATATCCGGGTTTTGGGTATGTCGTTTGTTATTTTGACATATAGCCAACCTTAAATTTGATAAATAAAATCACCAGGATCGTATTAATCAAAAACTTTCAAGATGCTGATGTTTTTCCGTGTTTCCAGACATATTTTTACATTAGAAATAGACGTAAGACACACTGCCAATACGAAAAGTACGTCTGCATCCAATTTTGAATGAGTTATTGCTAATAATTATGTCGCTTTTAAAAGAAATTTTCTTATTAGTGCCAGTTCCCGTGAATTTTAGTTATTATGCTACCGAATTTCATGTATATATTTTTTTTTAAACTCAATTAAGCGATCATCAATAAACTGACAGGCATTTCACATAAATTTATAATTGAGGGGTATCAGGATATAACCAGCCGAATCGCATTTCACAACCAGTTTGATTCGCTGGCTTGACTTTATTATTATTTCTTGTTTTTTTTTTTTATTTTTTCACGAATATTTTAAGTTGTGCCGTGTGATTTTTGCTTCTTTTTTTATTTAAAGCAAGATTTGTTATCTTGATGCCGTTTCGAAAGCCAAAAAAACAAGGCTTTAATTGAAAGAACGCAGAAAAGAAATATAGTAATAACTGACAGATCACAGATTATTATATTGAATCTAACAATGCTGTCAAACGTAGACTTCAGCAACGACATCTATTAAACGCAATATAAACTTTCCATACAAATAAAAACAGTCACTTCAAATAAATTGCGATAAAGAATAATGTGTAACATGATTAATAGCCATCCTCAGTGCTTCATAAATAAACAAAAAAATTGACATTCAACATACACCGACTACTGAAAGAATATTTCTTTTTAATGAATACGTGAATTGAGCAAAAACAATTAATGTCAACCGCGTGATTTTGAGATGAAGTTGATTGGTAATTATAGCTGTCAGTTTTTACGTAAATTTTGATGCCTTATTAATAAGGATTTGATTGTAAATGGCTTTAAAAAAATCCACATTGGACAAAAAATGGAAGTTAATCGTAAAAATTTCACGCCAGTTTCTCCATAAATAAAACAGATGTCACTATAAGCAACAATAAATAAAGACGAATTAATTAATTAAAACTAAACAATTCAATGTATATAATATAAATATTATTTATATTACTTAGCCTTATGTAATATTATTGATAGTAAAAGTGTATTGAGTACCTAATGTTTCGAAGTTGACAGATATTATAAAGTCATTAAAAAACCAGTTTTAAAAAATTGTTAATAAACTATGTATAAAAATAATATTATGGTAATGTGGGAAACGAAATTGCAAGTAGTGGGTATAGCAAAAGCAGTAGAAAGTTTAGTTCTAATAAATAAACAAGGTATAACCTGTTATATCGAGAATAAATCAAAGACAACATAAATATTATTCATACTGTTGTTCAAGATTTTACATTTCACGGACTAGATTAAAATGTAAACAACTTCATAGGTAGATAATGTAGAACGAATGAAGAATGAGAGAAAACAAAAATTCTATTCGGTTTTCGATACGTCACTGTATGTAGGGTTGCATAAACCAAGGGGTCATAGATAAATTATATTGTGTACAGTATTATAGCTCAAAAATCACTGAAATTTACAATGTATAAAGACAGCAGTGGCGTAGCTACCTATGGGCTAGGCGGGGCAGTGTCCCGGGGCCCTCAAGCTCAGGGGGCCCTCGAATCCTTACCAGATGACAGGTTGCAACCCCACTCTAATCATGAAAACTCAGTTGAGAGAAATTCAAAAGTTATGCCTAGGGAATTCCCCTAATTTCTTTCTGTAGGTTGGCAGTGTTGTCAATTTGACGGATAGTGATATGTGCGTTTTATTATTCATCGATGTGCGTTTTATTGTGAATTCGAAAGATTTTTTTTTCGAGAACGGTTGAAAAATTAATGCTGTATCAGGAGTAAGTAAGCTAATGTCATTAAACTTTTTTGTACTGGCCAATATAGAATATAGTGGTTCAATTTTATTTGATTTTACCACTCATATTGATGTCCGTTAAGTCAATAACTCGTGTCAAATCTATAGATTTCGGCTAAAATGGCAACAGTGGTAAAGTATAACCAATGTTAATTTGACGACCCATATTTTTAATCCCATTGAAGAAAAAAGCCGCCCAATGGCGTGCATAAATGCCTGGATTTAGACGAAGTCATTGATACTTTTGCGAAAACTAAAGCTAGGAAAAAATTGTAAATATAATTGTTATTTAGTCAGTTGGTAGGCCCGACCTTTATATAATAAACCCTTGAATCTTCTCTAGTTCGTTTTATTAGCCAAACCCACACCAAGTATTAATTGTAATTTATGTTGTTACTGTTCAACATTTTTAAAAAGAGCTTAAGAAGTTAAGTAGCTTATCTTTTTAAAGTATTTGTATATTTCATATTTTTATTTGATAAAACATAATCAGTTTACATAGCAGTGGGGCCCCATTTTTTTATTTGCCCCAGGGCCCTTGGTTCCTAGCTACGCCACTGAAAGACAGTGAGGTTACTAATATTTATTAATACAACGAAAGCTCCCAACTCTACATATCGATCAGAAACTAGCACAGACTTATTCTTTCATGCATTTCTTTTTATTTAGTTTTATTTTCATAGTTTAGAATCTACCTCGGATATATCGGTCTAATCATAGAAGGGAAAATTGCGTAATTTAGATTAACCAGAGTAACATTATCTCGTTACCGACTTTAAGAAGTAATTATCTTATGTAACAGCTCGTGTTTCGATAACATTATTAGGAATTATTGTCCTATTATCTTGTAATCGTGTAATTAACATTAATAAATATTATATTGTGTGTATATTATATACACTGCTCCACCACTCTACGAATTCGACCTTGAAGTAGACTTGAACCCTCTTCCACTACCCCATAGATTACATATTACATGGTTTCATGCACAAATACACTCAGAAAACTGATAAACTTGTCAAAGGCACAAATATTGATGGTATATTATATTAAAAAAGAAGAGTGGCCTACCATTTTCGTAAAACCGGTAAGAGTTTGAGGTTATTAAATGTCATAGGTTGTCAATTGTTCTATTTTGACAATTGATTACTTCAAACTTCAAATTATCTTAACCAATTTTCGAAAAAACGACTAAATATATAAAAACATTTTAATAAAAACATAAAATGCATCCAATTTGTCAGACAAACTGTATAATAATGGTTATTGAATACTTTAACGTGATATGCAATGTAGTGCAGCATAAAATCTTCTAAAAAACACAAGTAAATTCACGTACTAGCAAGTAGTTGGAGCATTTTAACAATTTTAATCTCTTTTATGACATGCAGTTGCGGTGTAGAGATGATGAATGCCACATACTATAATATTTTTTCTTTTCTTTGGTCGCTATAACATTTTTTTGGTACACTCTATATATAATTCTTGTATTCAATAATTTTCTAAATCATTTCAAATAAAAACCGATAAGAAATCATATTAGATCAAGTGATTTCACCACATGATCCGACTTACATAAGACATTTTGCGGTATGTTTGAACTGCATGTCCCTGGAGATATATGATTAACTAAATAACTAGACTCTACGTTCAACCAGCGTCAAAACAGTTATTTTTATATTCTCCAAAGACTTATATCTACCCACACTTTAATTATATTCCGATATTCGTCAGGTACATATATCCTACCTCAACAAAATGTAGAGTATTCCATGTTTGTTTGGTGAAGATACTTTAGGTTAGATATTCCGTTATAAAATAACGGAGTTCAAATGAAAAGTGCTCCCACCTCTATTAACTAATGGACTAGAAAAAGTCTTACTTTCTTATGATCTCGGTTTGGACAGATACAGTCTAACTTTCCACATTAACTTCAAGAAAATAGTATACCTACAACGTATAGCACGCTAACAAAATTTGTATTTGTACCTACACAGAGGAAGTTTAGAAATATCGATTAAAACCATTTTTATTACTTCAATTACTTTCATTTCAATTTATGTACAAATTAACGAGTTCAGTGTAAATATTATGAAAAGAAATTTCAATTAAATGTGACATGCAATTAAAAAAAACAAGAATCATGGAGTTTTTTTTTAAATTCATTCGGTATATTTATTTAATGAGATATTTCAGATGCTACAAAAGAAATTTATTGGTAAAAACAGCAGTAGAAAACAGACTCTTTAATGAGATTAAAATATGAGTTTACTTTAGTTAATCGCTAAATAATTATAGGGTGTTTTTGTGTGTTATAAAGTAAATAACTAAAGAGAAGCGAAAATGTATGACCTTGAGTAAATACGATCGTATTTTCGATAGACTGTCACTGCGCACAAGAACTGCGCGTAACTATAATGTTCTATGGCAAGAGTGGTATGACCTTGAGTGAATACACTAAGAAAAATATACAATAAACAAAATATTAATTCCACTTTCTTTTGTTGCAGATTTATCTCCCCATCCTAGCGAGTATTAAGAAGATACATAAATAGTAAAATAAAAATTAATTTGATGGAACTCAAAGAAACTGTGATAATGGATTTAACAGGGACATTAAGTAGTGAAGAAATAAAAACAGATTTCTTCGATTTCGTTGTACCTTCAGACTCCAACGACAATCATTGCATCCAGCAATTCTCCAAGCAAATGCGCAACCCATTTTTAGAAAGTATAGAAGATTCTAAAGAATCCAATAATAATACGATGTTAATAACGGAATTACCCGACAGTTTAAACGACGGTTTCGAGCCAACTTTATGGAATGTCAAAGACACTGTTAAAATAGAGACGGCTCTATTAGAAGATTTAAACAAATATTGTTGGATGGCCACAACGAACGAAGTTGAACAACTTAGTCCGGAAAAAAGTAATAACACAGACGAACAAATTTATACCCTGACAGTATTAAATGGAATAGACCAAAGTGCTACGTGGTACCGTTTACCGAAAGAAGACGAATCCATGTCCAGTCCAAGTTCAATGGAACAACTACAAGTTGGTATTGACATAGACTCGATATTAAGTGTCATGCCCAGCAACAATTATAATAGTTTTACCGAAAATAATGTTACGACGAATACTGATGGTCTTATAAAGTCCGAAACGTACACCTACGACGACAATAAAGACGAAATTACCAACGCGCTTATCGTAGGAAGTCCAATGTTAGAGTCACCGGATACCTACGAAAGTAATAATAACGACTGGAAAGTTACTAATAATAATAATGATAATAGCAGTGAAAAAGAAACTCCTGATTCTTTATTAAGAAACGCTTTACAGGGAAAATCTTATATTAGATACAACGGATCTTTCAAACCAGTACAACAAAAATCCCCGCAAAACGAAAACAACGTAGAACTAAGAAAAGTTCTATCCACGCCCCCAACAAAAACCGACTCAGTATTCCTCAAGGACGAACAAGATAAAATCCCCACTATAGTAGCCGGCATAGACGCTAACGGTAAAATTATCTTCGAAGAACACGTCGTAGGAAAAGTAGTTAGAGAAGCTGAAAATTCAACTAACGTAGACGACCTCCTGCTTAGTCAATTAGACCATCCCTACCCCGAAGATTTCGAAAAATTAAAAAGAATCGAAAACGAAGTAGCCGAATCAGTTCACCAATATTGCCAACTAGATACTTCCGGGGAAAATAGCATAACTTCAGTGGGAGGTGAACAAATAGGTTTGTTGTATATAAACACCCCGATTCAGACAACCACCCCTACAGTTTTGAGTACGAAGCCCACTAAAAAGTATAAGAGACAAAACAGCGGGGGTAATAATAATAAGGCGCAGACGACGATTCAAACTGCCACTTCTACTAACGTTGTTCGGAAGGAAAGGTCTTTGCATTACTGTAATATTTGTTCTAAAGGATTTAAAGATAAATATTCTGTTAATGTTCATATTAGAACGCATACTGGAGAGAAACCTTTTGCGTGTAGTTTGTGTGGTAAAAGTTTTAGGCAAAAAGCACATCTGGCTAAGCATTACCAGACTCATATAGCTCAGAAGAATGCTGTAGCGGCAGGTAATGTGGCCACTGTGAAAGGTAAATCGAGGTAGCTTGTTACCCATTTTGTTGTTTATTCATATATTGCGTTGTTTTGCATTTCAATTGGGTTTTTTAATCTCTGAGCCATGATTTAATCTAGTTTTTTCCGTTTAACGTAAAAAGTATTGTAGCAATCTTAATTTTGTGTATAGAAAAAACGTAGGTAATTGAAATACGAACAAAATAAGCCGTCGTACAGCTTGATCGGATAATTAGGAGCCGAGGAAATTCGGAAAAACAAGAAAATAAGTCAGTTTTTTTAAAAACCTATATCTTCGTCATTTTTTATTTTTAAGAACTGTAACTTTGTACAAAAGAACTTCTTTATATGTACTTTATATGCCCGCAAAAGCAATACTGAGTGATGATTACTTTGGTCGCAATTGCAATTTTAAATTTTTTAAGCGAAAATTTGCAACGTATCTGGAAGCGTTATTAATAGTCCGATTTTAAATTTTAAAACAGTTTTTTAAAGTACAAATATAGAGTAACAAAACGTATATTTTCAATTTTTAATAAAATAATATAAAGTTGTCTAAAACCGTCCTTATTTTATCAACTCGTATTATATTATCTTTTTTTTTTTTCTATACCTCAAAATGATTAACGACATAACTCGAAGTTATTACAAAGCTTATTTACGGTATAATGAGACGTATTAAATTCAGAAAATGTGAATAATAAATTTTCGTTAAGAAGCCAATTTCGATAATTGCTAAATTATGGTAGTCATAAATTTCTTTTCGGTCAGTTAACGGAAGAGAGGAAGCAACCAAAAAAATCATTAATAAAACCAATAAAATAATTTCACAAAAAAAAATATAATTATATACCTACTCGATTCTCGTTCAAATAGGTCAATATACAATTTGTATAAAACCTTTTGGGACACTCTGTATACGTAACATACAATTACGAAAAGGAACTGTCAAAAAAATTACAGTTATTAACATAGAAAATTAAGATTCATCTATAACTGTATACATTGATATAATTAAGAAATATTTTCATATCAACCTCAAACATTGGTCAAAAAAAAAATGTAGATCATGTTGAGTTATTTGTTTTCATCAACGCCTTGTCAATTCGGACCTCGAAAACACGCTTCACGAATCTAGATCGAACAGAGAAAATTTTTATATTTTACATTCCTTCGTTTATATATCTAAACTATAAAAAGCATCTATAATGCAAGAAGAACGAGATAACAATAGACTATTAATTAATATTAATACTAATGAGAAATTCATTTACATTTTTAAATGACTATTAGTGAGATTATTTTATTACAGGGATGCCTCAAGGGTTGCCTAAATCAAAAGTGTTTCATATTTACTTTATTGTTATTCTAATTTTAGTTACCTATAACTGTTATACATGGTTTACACGTGCAAGTTATGTTTTTGTAAGTAGTTCATGTATAATAATAGAAAGGAAAATTCAGCCGCTGTAATGAAACGTTTCACGCAACCAGAAATACACCAATTTCATGGTAAGATTCTCACTAGTCCAATAAAAATAGATAAAGATTGATACTTTTTTTAAACATGGGAAAAATATTTATTATCTAAAACATATTATTCACTGTTTCAGTTCCTATCGATTAGTATTCATGGCTTATTGTGTAGGTTGTCTATCTATACCATGTTTTATGTATACTCAGTTTAATTGTTAATTCGTTCTCCCGGTAATATCATTATAGCAACTAATCTGCATTTGTTGTACTGAGGGAAATTAATATTCATGAGTTTTCTTTAATTGTGTATTTGCTACAGGCACCGCTGTAGTTATATGCAAAGTGTAAACGCAATTTTGAAAGATTTATAAGTATCAGTTTAAGAGAATAAAAATTGTGTATAGACACTTACCAATTTAAAACCTAAAACCTGAAATGCAAAACGCTTTTAGTTCCATTTGAAAATGATTACCTATATGTTCTCGATATAAAATATAAATACTCTTTTTAATACTCAATATCGGTTGTTACTTAGAATAATTCTTTGTTATTGTTTTATATTTATGTGCTGTGATTTTTAAGCGTGAAATTGTATAATCAAAAAAAAATGTGTATTAAGTTCAACCTGCCTAAAGTTTTTCTTGCCATGTCTAGAAGTATTATATATCTATAATTATTTATTTATGAACAATTACTTAGATTTATAATTTTTTTACTATTTACGCATACAGGGTAAACTTAGGTAAACTTAGCTTTTTTTTCCTAATCTGAAAGTATTATTATGTACTGATGATGTTAGCAACAGGATATACATATAAGTGTAAAGTGTGGTGACTATCCTTACAATCATAAATCTAACAACTGTCAGATGTGCCTACTCTAAGCTGTTTCTGATTCTGTGTTTTAAATTTTAATTTGACAGAAAAATATTTTGGGGTTAAGTGTGCAACTTCATTATTGTTTATGTAAAATAGATGACAGCTGGGACCACAGAAGTCGAAAATTTCGCTCTGTGTACTGTCGACAACACTCCCCCAGCTGAAATTTAAATAATTTATTAATTCTCACGGTAGAAAGGAAACACTTTTCTGACAATTGCTAATATTTAAAGATAGTTTCTATCTTCGACATTTCTGTTATGATTCTCAAATGCTAGTAGATTATAAATGTATATTTTTATTGCTAATTTGTTATTGTAAAAACATTTGAAGTGTTAAACTAAGAAATGTTTTTCCACAACCATATTTACATTCACAGATTGTATTTTTTTTCTTAAGTAGAAGAGAGCTTTGTTTGATTTCTTACTCAATCAATTTATTCTTATAATTTAGATGAATTAAATCATTTTATAAATGATTTTATAGGTTATTTTTGTGGGATACAGGCTGCATTTGCTTTATTTTTCATGTGAGAGATATGTATTAAAAGGGGCAAGGTAAAGACATTCATATCTTCGTTTGAATTTTGAATTCAGAAATAGTAATTCATATCCATATCTCACTTTCCTAACCTAACTTTCGTTATTTTAGATGCAGTCAATGCATCTTTTCCTCTTGACCCTTTGAAAGCTCACCAGGACCTGCCACCTTTACAATGAACAAATTCACAAAGCAAGAGATTAAGTTGCATAGTACTCATACCCTGATAGTAGGACGTGTAGACACGACCGGCGAAGATATGAGTAGGCATAATCGAAATTTAGAACAAGCACAACAAACTCTCTAAAATAACCAATTTTCAAAACTATAATAAGTTGTAAAAATTAAGAACAATATGTATTTTTTACATCACGTACGTTTGATACATCCTGTACATTTGATATGTCGATCTCAGTAGGTTTTTTATCTAACCTCAACTTTATTCAAATCAATCAAAATCTCTCAAGAACGGATGTGAAGTTTAGCCAAATACATTAATTTGACCTGAATATTTTTTCAATCTTCATCTAAACTACATGAACTAGAGGTGGTACCTCAAAACGTCTTTGTATGAAATAGCTATTTAAAATAAATTCGATTTGAAGCTCTAATACTTTTTCATATTTAAAGCAAAATGTCACAGACTATTATTCGATATATTTGTGCCACCCTAGTTGTGCCCTAGTATCAGTTAAATCTAATTTGTAAAAGCAGCTTTATATTTTGTTTCTGAAGGTCCGTATCTAACAGTACCAAGTAAATAGGGCTTTGAAGGATAGTATTTACTTAAGTTAACTAGTTTATATGATGTTGTTTTATAGCATTCCGTTATTAATTTTACCATATTTTATTTTATAATAACCTGTACAATTTTTTTTACATTATTTGTTAATATACAACCATAAATCCAATGTACACATCAAAATGTGTATATCAGATGAGATATTATTGTTGTATATATGCTAATTTTATTTGATATTACTATTTATATTAATTTTTAAGTATATTATATACCTGAGATTATATTTATATATTTTTTAACTGTAGTTGTAAACGAATTAAATGTTTTTATTTTATAAATTGTAGTTTTTATTGAATTTCACCTTTTATCAGTAAGGTCATTTAAAATTGTAGATATGATGGTTGCCTATATAGTAGGATATTTTTTTGCATAAGTTCGTTAAATTACCCCCTGATATTTTACTATCATCAATTATTTTCCATCTCATTGGTTAGCCATTGAAACACCAATGTATTTAGGTGTAAGTTACTAGAGCAGGTGTTCCAGAAAACTCTTTTTCGTTAGTTGAATGTGTAGGTATAGATGTGCATATTCAGTCTGATATTAACCCTACAGAAGGTGCAAATAAATTATCTTTTGACTTATTACTTTAACTGGTAGATTAGAGAATCAAAAACAATGTAACGGTACACAGTGCCGTTCCTGGGGTGGCGAATGCCTGCGTGCAAGAATAATTTTGTGTGCCCCTATATACTATGCTTAAATTTTTGATGATAAGGCCAATTTTCATAATCATTTTCAGTTTGAGGTTTAAATCTCAAGAGTAGCGAATAGTTGAATTTGGCGCCCCTTAAATTGGGCGCCTGCGTGCGGGGCATTCGCTGCATACCCGCCAGGAACGGCACTGACGGTACAATCAAAAAAAGTAAACAACTTGTTATCATGGTTTCCTACCTAGTAGGACATTTATATCAACTAGCTCTTCTTCTGATTCTCGTTAAATTATCCCCTGGTATAACCCAATAAAAAAAATAAGAAGACGAACTTTGACAGTAACCTTCAAAAAATATAAGGTTAAGTTAGCCGAATTTGAATTTTTAATTCACTGTGGCAGGCATATTATTTAATTATTCTAAATTAAAACCAGCAACTAGGCACCTCTGGCCAGTTATTGGTAATTTGAGTCTTGAAAAAGTAAAATATTTCTCACAGTGCGTCATGTCTCCAAAAGCTTTAATTTTTTTGGCTTCGGGTGCCGAAGAAATGGAATTTGTAATATCTGCCGACGTTTTAGTCAGAGGAGGTGTAAGTAAAAAAACCTCAAATAATTTGGTAATGTTTCTTCATGAATATCAAATACATTTAGGTGGAAGTTACCATAACAGGCGTTCCAGAAAACTCCCTAGTTAAATGTAGTCGAGGCGTTGAAATAAAGCCTAACGTAAGCATTGCAGAAGCTGCAAGTAAAGCACCTTTTGACGTTATCATTTTACCTGGTGGATTAGGAGGATCGAAAGCAATGGCACAATCTAAAGAAGTAGGAGGATTACTAAAAGAACAAGAAGCTAATGGAAGACATATCGCGGCAATATGTGCAGGTATTTTCGTAGATAAGAATAGTAGTGAATAATTGCTTTAATTTATTACTTTTTTCAGCTCCTTTGGCATTGAAAGCTCATGGAATTGGGAGAGGTAAAAAGCTTACTTCATACCCAAGTGTTAAAAATGAACTTTTGGATGGTGATCATGGTTATCAATACAAAGAAGAAAAAGTAGTTATCGATGGTACCTTAATCACAAGTAGAGGACCTGGTACAGCTTTTGATTTTGCTTTAGCTATCGTGGAGAAGTTACAAGGTAAAGAGAAGGCTCAAGATGTTGCTAAAGGTATGCTTTTATTCTGTTAATAACTGTAAGCTTCAAATAGTACTGTTGATATTATTTACACTAGATTAGAATGTATCGAGTTAAGAGGGGTTGAATAAAAGAATTTGTTGTAACAAATATTATTTATTGTTGACATGTAAAAACAAATTTCATTACGATTGTTTATTCTCCAGCGGTGGCCAGAATAAACTAACTTCTGTATGTGCCGATTCAGGCAACCATTTCGTGTACTCGTTTAACAAAACTGAAAAAAAAATAACTTGAAATGGAAATTGAACCTGCAACTCCTAAACTTACACTGAGGCTTTTCTTTCCATTGTTTTTCCAAACCCTCTTTCGTACAGCATTCCTTGGACAACAGAGTTTTTAATAAACTTTCAGTTCGAGGTTGCAGCTTGGCCCAATTTTTCACCATTATATTTGGTTGACTCAGAAGAATCTTGGAATATTTTTCCAATTTAGGAAACACTTTTCCCTCGAGTAAAAACCTTGCAAACCATTTATAACAATTTATCGATTTAGGGTAGGTTATTTCGATGTTAGGTAATTGCCATGCTTGTGTACCAAACGAACCAGTTACTGTACAATGAACTTTACCAGTGGCTGGGTTATATCTTGGTTCAGGATTCATTAAAGGTTCGGATAAGTTACATAAACCTGGTACGTAAGTCGCCAACCACTCTGGTTCAATGGCAGTCACTCCTCGCATGTACATTTTATTAGTTTCGTATATTTCTTGATAAACTACATATTCTGGTAGGGTTTTCTTTAGGACGGATCCTTGATGCAAGAATACCGGATCTTCCATGTTATTGGCGTGATAGGCGTATTTGAATTTTGATTTATCTTCACCATCTTTCACTTCTTCTAGGGATATTTTTTTGGCTACTTGGTCTCCCAAACCGGCTAACAAAATTTGTCTAAAAGTTGATTAAAATACGGGACGTTATTTTTTACTGCACTTTAACTACTGTTAGGGTTATAAAGATTGAAGTTTATAAAATATATTTACAAAATGAAAATAATATGTCAGAAAACTGAGGTTATGATTGAAAAACAGCAAACATATTTGTTAGACATTTGACAGATGGCATGGGACAGGTATAACCACAGAATAACTTAGCATAGACGAAACACTTATTGTTAATTCCATAGAAATAAACTAAATCTATTAAAAACAAAGAAAAAGGTGAAAAAAACGATAAAAAATTATGGAAAATTCAAGAATTCAAAAAAAAAACGATAAAGAATTATGGAAATCTCTAGAATTGACACAAAAAAAAGGTTAAAAAAGACAAAATCCACTGAAAATGTTCATTTGTGAGACATTTGACAGATCGAATGGGACAGGCATAACCACAGAATAACCTATCATAGACGAAATACCTTTTGACAATTCCATAGAAATAAACTAAATCAACTATAAGCAAGGGAAAACCACTAAAAAAACGATGAAAATCTCAGGAATTGACAGAAAAATGATTAAAACAGACAAAATCCACTGAAAATCTTTCTTTTTTGTTACGACATATGACATGTCGAATGGGGCAGATAAAACCACGGAGTATAGATGTACTCTGTGGTATAACCACAGAATAACCTAGCATAGACAAAACACCTTTTGACAATTCCATAGAAATAAAATGAATAAACTAAAAACAAGGAAAACCATTGAAAAACTATAAAAAATTATGGAAATCCCAGGAATTAACAAAAAAAATTAAGAAAAACGATAAAAAAATATGGAAATCTCAGGAATTCGCAGAAAAAAATCATTAAAACAGACAAAATCCACTGAAAATGTTTCTCATTTGTTAGACATTTGACAGATGACATGGGACAGGTATAACCACAGAATAACCTAGCATAGACGAAACACCTTTAGACAATTCCATAGAAATAAACTAAATCAACTAAAAACAAAGAAAAAGGTGAAAAAACGATAAAAAATTATGGAAATCTCAGGAATTCACAAAAAAATGAAGAAAAACGATAAAAATTTATGGAAATCTCGGGAATTTTCATAAAAAAAATGGTAAAAACAGCCAAAATCCACTGAAAATATTTCTCACCTCAAAAGTTTAGCTTGTAGATCAGTGGGCGGTTTAAGCTTCGGGTCCACATTAACATCAGCATCCGGCACGTTTTTCTTAATCTCATTCGTAAGCTGTATCCTCAATTTCCGAATTTCCACGATCGCTTTATGCCTTAAACCATTTTCCGTGCAGAATTTCTCGAGTTTTCCTTCACTATTAGCATATTCAGCAGCTCCAACGGCTCTAAGCAAAACCATATTATCTCCGAGAAAAAGAGAGTTACCATTTCCCGCCCATTTTAAACGAGTCGCAGACCATTTTTGACGGATTTCTTTACGTTCTTCGGGGCTCATTTCCACTATAGGTACCTGCAAATAAATAAAATATCGGGTTAAAAATTTAATACGAATCCAAGTACAACTTACCTCTAACAACACCTCCTGTACGGAAAGAGCTGCAACTAAACAAACAGTGTACGGTAGCAAATCTTGTTGATGACTCAGAGCCAACATTTTCCCGAACCTCGGTAATACAGGAAACTTGGAAATCGCTTTTCCAAGAGGGGTTACTTGTCCTTTATTAAGCGCCCCTAAAATTTCCAATCTAAATTCAGCGGATTTTAATTGTAGCAAATCAGGAGCTGTGGGAAAAGGAAAATTCATCACTTTATCTACGTTCATACATTTCATTTGCAAATACAAGTCGTCGACTGGTTTTTCCTGAATTTCAGGAACGGAAAATTCCTGTAATTCATCGTTGAAAACTGCACTAGAATATAACCTGCAAAAAAAATATTACAACACAATCTAACTTAAAATTTTCAAGTACCTGTAACAATGTCCAGGTCCTAATCTTCCTGCTCTACCGGCTCTTTGGTTCGCTGAAGCTTTGCTTGTCCAAGTAACTACATAACTTGTTACACCTGTAACTTTATCGAACAATTTAACTTTGGTTTTCCCTGTATCTACCACGTATTTTATATTAGGAATGGTAAGAGAAGTTTCAGCGATATTTGTACTAACTACGCAAAGTCTACAACCTGGAGGAGGATTTTCGAATACCTGAAAATAAATAATTTACAAGATGTTTGTACCTAAAAATAACTAACCTTTTGTTGTTTGTATGTTGGGAGAAGGGAATAAAGAGGAATGGTCCATAAAGGTTGGGCATTTGTTATTGTTGTTACATCTGTATCATCATCATCATCTTCTACATCTGTTAGTTCTTCATCAGATATGTTTTCGTTGTCACCTGGTATACTATAATCGTCTAGGTTAATTTCTGGGATGATTTTTATCTTCTTTTTTCTATTCAAGGCTTTTTTCATGCCTGAAAATAGTTTTTTTTTAACCAAATAATTTGTATTTTTATTTTTTCTCAAGTATCACCTTGTTCAATGTCTTCAGTTTCACTTGAATTGTCTTCACTTGCTTGATTTTTGAGTTTCTCATTTCTTTCTATTATTTTTGCCTTATGTCTTAACGGAAAGGCTCTTCTTAACTTTTTCACTAATGAATTAACTTCTTGTTGACCTAAAGGTGCAACATCACTTTATTTAACTTAACTTATCTTAATAAGATGAAGTATACACAAATAACACAAGCATTCAAACAATTATTTAATTTATCTTAAGAAGTACGACAAATTTTAGTGAAAATGATAAGTTAAATAAAGTGATGTTGCATGAATCCACCTTAAGATGAAGAGGTTATAAATGGTTTTTTATTATTGTCGACTAGCGACATCTACGATCGACTCTCAGACCTACACTATTTAAAACTAGAAATAAACAACGAAAATTATGTGAAATTACAGTTGCCAAAACAATTATTATATTTCATAATTATTTTTATTAATTTTGATATACAGAGTGTTCAATTTTTTTTTTGTTAAAATATAATTCAATAAAATCGATTTAGATTTTCGTTTGATTAGTGGACTAAGTGACTACGGCGCATGCGCACTTTTGAAATAGTTGACGCCATTTTCCAAATCTACATTCAAATTTAACAGCGTCTATTAAAAATCAGAAAAGAAACAAAATTAAAGTGTTTGTGTTGTTAAAAAATAGTTAGAGATAAACCTAAACATGTTTATTTTTGTTTATTAAACATTTAGTGATTGTTTCTAGTGAATAAAGTGAGACTACTTGATGATTCTTCAAGATGGAGTAAGTATGAACAAAATTTAGTTACATTCTTTCAATTCATAAGATTTTATGCCTTCATGCAAGTACTGAAGATAATTTTGATATATTTGATATTTCTTGGTAAAATTCACTTACCTGTGACAAAAATTAATATTCCTCCTTCAGGTAGTTTGGTGTTGATTTTAACAGCTTTATTAAAAGCTTCTTTTAAATAATTCTGAGGTGTTATTTTATTAAAATGACAAGTTACTGGAAACTGTCTGGCTTCTACTTTAATAACTGGTGGGGTTTTTTTAAAAAGCCTTTGATTATTAGTAAAATCTTCCAAACGCAACGTTGCAGACATCACTATTAGTTTCAGCGGATCCCCTTTTTTATGCCTCAAAGGAACTATTCGTGATAGTAAACCTATTAATATGTCTGTATAAACAGACCTTTCGTGAGCTTCGTCAAGTATAACAACGGAATATTTTGTAAGCAAAAAATCAGTTTGAATTTCTTTTAATAAAACCCCATCAGTCATAAATTTTATTTTTGTATCGTCTGTCACATTGCCTTCGAATCTGATGAGATAACTGACTTCTTTTGTACTCAAGTTCATTTCTTTTGCCACTCGATTAGACATTGAAATAGCTGCTACTCTTCTAGGTTCGGTAACAGCGATTTGCTTTTTCAAAGCGTATCCAGCTTCATACAAAAATTGAGGTACCTAAAAACAGTTATTGGGTGAAGCTGAATAACGTTCTTCAATATTTCCTTACCTGAGTAGTTTTTCCACTTCCAGTTTCACCAGCAATAATAATAATAGAATGTTCATTAATAACTTCCATAATTTGTTGCTCTTCTGCTAAAATTGGTAGTTTTAATCTTGCGGTTTGAATCTCTTCGTTTCTGATTACATCTACGTATACTGCTGGTTTTCTGGAAGGTGATTTTTCCTTTTTATCTTCATTATCTTCAATTTTAATAGGTGCTTCTTCTTTTTGAATAATTTGAACTTCATCCTTTATTATACTTTGATCAATTTCTACATCATTTTCAATCTTCAATTCTATTTTCTCGTCTTCTGATTCCAAATCGCTTATTTCTGAACTGCTACAATCAAACCCAACAACATTAGGATCGTAAGATTGTTTCTTCTCATTATTTTGTAACAGTTTTCTTCTTTTTGCACCAGATATTGAGCTGGTAACAGCATATCCATTTGTCGAGTCTGATTTTTGTTTTGGTTTAACTTTTTCAGGGAATATTTCTTCATGGAAATATCGTTTCAATCCTTTTGTTTGAATTGATGCTATTGATGTTAATTGAGAAATTTCTTCCGATGATGCTTGAACTTTTTGTAATTCATTCAATAACTGAGTTCGCTATAAAGAATTTAATGAAGAATTGCTAGTTGAAGTTTATTTTTATATATAAGTACTTACATTTAGTTTCTTGTTAGATTTATCTACGATTTTTTGTAGGTGTTTTTTTTGTTTTTTTGAAAGTATTTTTGTAACAGCTGTTTTATCTTTTTTAATTTTGGTTTTGCGCTTTTTGGATGGTAAAACAAGTTCGTTACTATGATCATATTTTCCTCCAGATCCTAAATCTACTTCAATCTGAAACTTTATTAAATAAAGTTGTGTTTAGGCGAAATATGAATAAAATTACCTTTTTTGTGGTTGAATTATCCACAATAGTATCTACAACTTGCCTTGATTTCCAATTATACCGTTTTCTAGACATATCTTTAATAAATATACAATAAAAAGTTTTATTCTCATATAAAGAAAACACGTTTAATTATTTGAAGGTTATATTTACAACTGTCAAAATTTCATCTTCTTTTTTAAAAGTCTCGTCAGTTTTAGATTACAGCTGTTTTTTTATTTCGTACATTTTCCGTCTTGCTTTTTTGAACGCCACCAATACTTGATTCACACTTTTTATAAGACTCGAATTATTTAATTTTTCATAAATGAATTTTTCTCTGACATCTCCTTCATTGAATTCCTTCAAAAACGCTTGGGACTGGTGAATCACGTTAAATCGCAGCTGAAGTTGTCCAGTTCCTATTGTACTTGTACCGAATTTGTTCAAAACTCCCGTCTAAAAATTTTTACATACAGTGTTCGACAAAACTATTAGATTGGCTCAATTCATTTTATTACCATTTAAGTTAGGCGTACGATACAATTTTTAAAAGGGGTTAAAAAGTTTATGAATATTTTTGTTTACCATAGGCGTACTATAAAAAGGGTTCATTTAATTATATTTCGATTTATTTTTGTTAACTTTCGACCAACAATTTACCTCTGGCTCTTCCTTCGGGACTCCAATCCATCTAGGATCTTTATAGTTATATGCATCTCCAATAAAAAATCGTCTCAATTTACCCGAATGTCCCGGGGGATCGAATCGATAGCAAGATAAATTGTATAGATAATATCCTGGTCTAGAAACTGGTATGTTTTGGTACGTTAGTCCTTCCGTTCTATATCGAGCCCAGGATCCTTTCGAGATTATTTGAAAATAAATACAGGGTGATTTTGGGGTTTTACTAATTTCTGGTAAAGATTGAATATCGTATTCAAGGACAACATCGAAATTGTGTCCAAAATGCACCAATCCTTCAGTATCCCTCCAGTGGGCTGTCTGTGTGGCCCCTTCAAGGTTGTTTTCATCCCTACAACTCCAATGTTCTGGAAGATCTATGAAATATTGTACGTATAAGTCGTTGTATTCAAAATTATATGCTGATATAACCTCTACGAAGAGATAAACGAAAAGCTTATTTTTTGGGGGAACGAAAAATTCATCCCCGGTTAATTCTTTTATGAGAAAATTCTTCTTTTCTGTCACCTACAAATTAAAAACTGAGAGATACAAATTTTCGCATTCTGTTTTGTCATATACAGTGCGCGTCAACATTTTTGTCCAGTTAAGTTTAAGTCTAAGGCACTCACTTTACTTATGATATCATTTTCATTGAATTCTTCAGAGTTTTCAATATTTTCAGATGCATTTTCAATGAAGTAGTGAACATATTTCATAGACTCTCCCTGTATTCTTAAAATATACGGTTTTGTAGTTGTAAAGTCAGGATAAACAGACAATGTTTTGGACACTTTTTCGTATTTTATAGTACACAAAGTATATTCGGATTTTATCCATACTTCGTCAATGTATTCTCTAAAATATAAATTACAAAATTCCAGTAATGATTTAATAATAAAATTTCTCACCCCAAATCCACAAGAACATTCATTTTTTCTACGACATTAGGTATAACTTTATTTTCCATCGAACTCATAACAGAGTCTTCAAAACTACCTCTATAATTAGAACTATTCCCTTCTTTTAAAGTCATAGTTTCCATCAATTTCTCTAAATCTGTTTTATAAAATTTATTCTAAAAATAAGACAAATACACCATAAATAAATAATCAAGGTCAAAGTTTTTAAATACAAAAACAAAGTATTTACCTCATCCATACTATATTCTTCCTCTGTAGTAGTAAAAAATATTGAATCATCATCTGATTCTTCGTTAACAATTTTTTCATTGTAAATCCTACTCAAATCCGAATCGCAGTTTTTCAAATCTCGATAAAATTCTTTTTCATTTTTACTGAAATGTTTTTCCAACCAAGAAAACTCTTGAACATACCAATCTTCATTTTTATCTGTAGTATTATCAGCGATATCTTCTCTCAACCTTATTCTAATCGAAAAAGCAATAAGAATTTACATATATAAACATACACAAAAAGAAGTAAAGATTGCGTGACACGCATGCGCGACTTTTTGGATACTTTTCACAGTCTCAACAGCTATATCTATGGTTTGGTACGTAATGAACAGACAGTTGACAACTGACAGATACTCTAAAAGGAGCACATAATACCTTACAACTAGACAACCCACTCTACCTATTACCTATACATAAGTTTTCATTTTGTATAAGAAAAGGGTTAGTTATGAAAAAAATATGGTTTTATGAGTTTCTAGACTATAATAATAAGTAGGTACTCACTTTATCTTGAAGGTATTTATGTCATCAGGAGTTTTGTAATATCCTGTATATTTGCTTATTCTATCTTTATAACTATGCATTGTGTGACATTTGCTTTGTTAATTGAACTTTGAAAAAAGTTTGTATAGTCATTTCCATAGTAACTTTAGCCACAACAGTAAGTTCGAAGCGAAACAAAAGGTTTCGTGACATAATAGTATTTTTAAAAGTTTTTATGATGGAAAATACGAAAATTGAGTTATAGTATTTCAATTTCCATATATATATGCGGGTCAGATAGTATTTTATGAAAAAGGAAATGATAAAAAATTAATCAAAACAAAAATTTAGGTTGAAAAAACTGAATTAAATTGGACGTTAATTATTTACAGGAACTGTCAGTTTTCTGTCAAGCTGTTCAAACAGTTTTTTTTTATTAAACGTCAAATTATGACAACCACAGAACTAAGCACTAGCTTTGTGGTTTGAACCATAAAAATAAACAGTCTCATTTGACGTTTGATACGTTCCAATTGTATATTTTTTAGTTGATGTTGACATTATCCGTTGCTAGGCGAATTCGTGATTGTATTAATAGCTCGAATTGCGGTAATAGGAAAGAATTAAATTGCATTTAATGGAAAGTAAACATATACATACAAATTATTTCAATTATCGAGACAATTTAGGTATTTTTTCTACTCCCGTTTTATAATATACTTATTAAAAGACTAAAATCTGTATCATAATGAAATTCATTATGATACAGATTTTCATTATGATACAGATTTTTAAACCAATAGGAATGCGACATTCGCACAATATTTAATATAGCCATGGATACCTGGTTGACATTTCTGAAATTAATTATATTAGGTCTGTGGCCTTGCAATAAAAGTGTAGCACTGAGCTATACGAATTTATTTATTTTAATTATGTTTTAATGCTTCTTGCAGTATACAAATACAATATACATAAATAGTACCAAATTTAGTAATTTTACACGTATTTTTTCACAGATAGACCTCAATTTTTCAAAATTATATAGCTCAGTGCTACACTTTCATTGCAGGCGAAAAGACCTATAAAGTGACACTTAATTTGATAGCTGTCAAATAATTTTGATTTTCAAAAGTAACTATATTTAAAATTGATTAAACTAATAATTATTGATTTAATAATTTTTATTAATCGGAGTAGAAAAATTATTGTATGAAACTTTCATGTAATGGCCATTAATACACTCGCATATTATATACGAAACTCGCCTGCGGCTCGTTTCGTATCCTACAATATGCTCGTGTCTTAATGGCTATCATTACATGTTCGTTGCATAAAATACTATTATTTAGAATACAACAAGCGTTGTCGGGCTGTCAAAATTTTATTTCAAATACTGACTATCTAATACAAAAATATAAATATTTCCATTTGTTATCATATTTTTAAAGATCTTTATCAAAAAAATTATAATATTCTTTCTACAGCTGTCATTATGTATTTTGGCACATAGAGAATCTTTGCTTAGGTTCAACATTTGCATTAGGAATTTTATATTTGCAGATATCTCATTTTTATTGTCCTCGCCATTATCGCTTTTATTTGAAATTCCATTATTTGAAAATAGAGGCTGGTAGGTACAAAATTTTGAACAACAACGTACCGATCTATCACCTTTAAGTCGAACTAAAGAATAGGTATCTCATCGGTATTGCTGCCTGATCATATTTTTCTAAAAGTTTTACCAAAAATTCCTATTTAGAATGAATCATTTAAGTGAATATCAATAGAAAATAGAAAAACCCTAATTTAGAGAGGTGGAAATTTTCAACTTTTACCTTTCAATATTCAGAAAGAATAAACAACATAATGGTAGTTGTAGGTATGTAGAATTTCCAAATAATTCTTTGTTTTGGATAATCCCTAAGTAGGTATTGAGTTATAGACATGAATAGTAAAACATTTGAACGAGAAGGTATGAGCATAAATATATTTTTCACGAAAAAACATAGTAGGTAGGTAGTTATCATAGCATACTATGGTAGTAGGTAATTACATTTTATAAATTACCACCCCACAATAGAATTTTTTTTGTTACGTCGTGGTTCAAGTCTATCCCCTTTAAACTAACAGTCGTATATCCATCTTTCTCTAACACACGTAGTATGGATCTAAAAATGAAAAGCGAATACAATCAACTGGATTCGAACGCTTGTGAACTCTAAGAAATACGTCATTTATTTATGATTTTTACTGAATTTCCAGTATGGCGAGAATTTAATTGAAATTATTGAATATTTTAACGTTTTAGTTTTACTTATGCAGTTTGTGTTTTATACAAGTACTTTTTTTCAAAAAAATCATTACAATATTAAATTTACAGAGAGGCTGGGTGACGTGGCTTTCATGGTTGAAACAGCTGCGTCGCGTCGTTGATTATTTTACTACTCTCTTTCTCTACACTAGCGTCCTCCCCTCGTGCTCGCTAAGATAGACTATCCCGGACCTGTTTTCGTGCGATTCACGTTAAACCTAAACCAAGATGTCGAATATGGCGCTATAGCAGTTGAATTAATATAGAAATTGTATTTTTTAGTCAGGGAAAATACATAAAGTTCGGGGTGTATAATTTTAGAAACGTTTTTTTGTGATAAAATTGGTGACGAAGTGTATATTGTCGAAACGACGGTAGTTGTGAGAATAACGGTTTAAAATCTACCACGTTTTTAAGTTACAACACGTTTTTTCCTTATTAATTTCGCTGATATTGTGATAAAATGCTTTTATTTATTATTTACGAAGAACGGTAATATCGAGGTTCAAGGTGATACGTGGCAAACTTCGAAATTCTCTACGCATAGTTCCAGTGTTTAACATTAGGCTTTTCTATAATAAAATAACCCTCATCAAACTATTCCTTGAAACATGAGTTACTACGATGTGTGTTAAGTAAATTTCATATAAATTACTTATATAATTATTAACATTAACTTTATAAACGTAAACGGTAAATAAATAATGGAAATCGTAAATGTACAATAATGTGAATGTATCCAGTGTTGCTGTGTTTTTAATAATTAATTGTGCTTAAATGTGTATGCTATGGAAATTCATTCCATGAGAATTGGGATTGATCATGGGCCAGTTCAGACTAATACAATGTCATCATACCCTCAAAGGCAAACCCAAAATCACAGGTAAATTTAAACATATTATCTTATTTCTCCCAAAAATGTATTATAACCTTCAAAATTGACTATACATCTAGATAGCCTATATAAGGAACGAAAATTTCGGAAAATTTGAATGTAGGATGTTTCTTTATATAAAAGATAAATTAAAAAACAATTATACACGTTCTAGGTACGTAGTTGTTTATATTTCTAATTAATTCTACTACAAACTCATCTTATTTAAAAGTTTCTAAATCTATCTTATCATTTTAAAATCCTCCTCTTATATCTTCCATGTATTTCTAGTGTCTGTATTTATATCTAAAATTGTATTCGGGGCAATTTTTAATGCTCAATTGAAAATTATGATAATACTAACAAAAAATCTACTTAAAATTCCATTTTTATCTAATTCAGTATCTTTAAATTGCTTCCTTCAGCTATCAGCTATCAGTATTTTTATAAGATGTAAATTCCAACAGTTATTTAAATTCTTTATTTGGCATATTTTGGTTGTTTATTTCTTAATTACCTACTTCATATTTACATTACACAGCACTGTTCAAGCTTTCAAATTCCTCAAATAAAACTTTTAAATTATTTTGTGCCTGTCTTGAATTGTTATAATTTTCTATGAGTTATCTTGAATTAGTTTTCCTTCTATTTTAAAAAATTTATTCCAAAGTAACAAATTCCTAACCATCACATCTTGCTTTGCCCTTTCTATTTCTTATATTTTTATTTTATCCAAACTTCTTTACTGATGAAGGTGACCATATGTTTCCAACCAATTTATCATAGAAAACTATTTCAACACAAGGAAATGCATTGGTTCTATTTCCACCCAACTCTTTGAGGTACCTTTATACACAAAATCTACCCTGTCTAGTGTCAAGCTCCAGAATGTTTCCAGAATTACCAACTGTCCTATTATTTCAAAAACTTTTCTACATTATAAACTGGGTTTTTAAAAATTTTTAATTACAATATAAGTATTTAACATTAAAAACATTGAGTCATACTCTATACTTTCGAAGCAATTACCTTTTTTTTTTCTATAATTGGATGTAATTTAAAGTTTCCACAAATCAATAAGGTTTTTCTAAATATAGAAAACTTAGTGAATTCAGTGAATCATGAAATTTTACAGCTTTTTTCTCTATTTAAAAAAAGTTTCATAGTTGTTCGGAATATATATCTTTACAAATAGAACAACCTATACTAGGTAATTGAGAAAGTGTATTTCGGAAAGTATCTACCATAATATATATTGAGATTTCAACCACTATTGAAAAAATATATAAGAATTCATCAACTTCAAATGTATTTTTGACAGATGGTAAAGCACTACTGATTTTGAAAGACCAAAATATCTAACTTCAGTATTGCTATCTGTTTGTTTTGGTCAATTCTGTTTTCCCCAAAGATTTATATATATCAGTCTCTGCTTAAAGCTATCAGCAATGCAACAACTAAGTCCAAACTGGTAAAAAAACTGTAAGGAATACCTTAATAGGCTAACAAGTATTGATACTAAGATTTTGTTTAAATTCCTAGGATGTAGAGCACAACCTGAATGAATATTAAAATGTTGTATGGTAAATACTCTTAATAAAACACCCAGTACATGAGAAAATCAATTGACTAATATATTTCCTGTTTTTAAATATTTCACATGCAAGATAGTGAGACCTTATAAAGAAGACTCAAGACATTTGTTTTCATAATAAATAGGTTCTGTTCAGTTGCTGATTTGTTTTTACCAAAATATTTTTTTTATCAACAAAAAGTTCAACTACCTGATAATATTGTTAAAATAGGTATTTGTTACAAATATTTTTAACCAAATTAATGTCTAATTATTAATCTAACTGAAATAATTAGGGAGAGTTTCATATATACTTAAATTTATTCGTATTTTTTATCAGGAAAAAGTTTTGATTCTTCTCCCAGTTTTCCAGGACTACACCTTTCCTTTTTGGCATGCAATATGCAATAGAGATTCTCACCACAATTATATCTATCAACCCTGTATATTATCGAGACCGTATTGCGTATTTTTTTTTGTCCTTGCTTTTGAGAAATTAATTTTGTTTTTGCGTCGTTTGTCCTTTCTATGTGTTCCTTTCATTATCGATCTCGTTTCCTGCCAAATGTCACATTTATTTTTGGTTTTGCAAAATTTCATCATAATATCTGGTAATTTTCTACTGTGTGGCTCACTTGTTTCCAGAAAAATTTATTGATTTATTGTTAATAATTTTATACAGTGACTATTTCAATTCAAAACAAAATAGTATTTTTCCGCACTTTGTATGTCATTGACATTTCACAATGTATATTATCAATTCAGCATGTATACATTATTTCGATAAGATTATTATGGTGTAGTTGCTTTTATGTTCTAAACTATGTTAATTTGCTTGTATAGAGTAACAAAAACATCAGAAATATGACTCGACAAAAGTTGTATAAACAACGTCAAAAATAAATTCAATATTTTCAAAAAAAAAAAAATCTGAATTGCTTCAGGCATGTTTTAAAGGTTTCGAGGTA
Source organism: Galerucella nymphaeae (assembly GCA_963978555.1). Classification (NCBI taxonomy): domain Eukaryota; kingdom Metazoa; phylum Arthropoda; class Insecta; order Coleoptera; family Chrysomelidae; genus Galerucella; species Galerucella nymphaeae. The sequence continues at coordinate 17,551,326 of OZ021713.1, forward strand.
AATTGGTCCTCATCAGAAATCCTTATATTAAACCAGTTTGTAATACCTATATAAGTATATAATAAATTTCCTAAACTCAGCTCTTTTTATCTTGATGATCATGGTAAGGATACCAGGTCAAAATTATGAAATTCAAAATTATTTTTATCCTTTCTTGGATACAAAATTAATTGGAAAGATTCCGTTACTTGTACATACAGGATGTGATTGAAAAAAAGTGAATGTAAATATTTTATCGCAAACATTAAGTAGATTTCAACTGGTTTTTCAAAACCTCTGCTTTAGAAGTGATTCCGTTTTTTTTAAACGAGTTGATATGAATTTGCCTTCCTCAATTAATACAGAACTTGTTTTTCCACACTCCTAATCTAAAATAATATAAGGGGTATTTTTTCGACCATGCACCCAACAATCATATCGATCATTTATCCTGAACTAAGACGTCAGTCTATTCCCCTATTTTTCCATCTTAGTTAATGGTAGGTCCGTTATTAGATTTTCCATTTTTTCCCTTACCAATTGCCCTATCGATAGTATTGACTTGGATATTATTATCTTCTAACATTTCTCATCCAGCTTCAAGTGAAATTTGAAGAAAATAATTCTCAAATTTGCCTAAATACTTTATGCAATAAATTATTTTAAAAATCTTTCACTCAATAGTGATTAAATACAAATGAATTCTAAATATAAAAGTTCTTTCCAGTTTAAATGACCTCATGTATTGATAAGATAAAAATTACTACAGCAATTGTTATTGTAGTTAATGAAAATGAAAGTTTTATGCGATAAGGTGATAAGGATGACATGCCCATTAAAATTTTTCAAAATATATGTTAGCAGAGTCACCAGATGTAAAAATTTCATGGAAAAATTCTTGCAACAGCAACCAAAATGCAAAAATACAACAAGGTAATTCTGAAACACTAAAATATTGATAATGCCTTTTAAATTTTTGAATTTTAAATAGACATAATTATACATAGAACATTTTTAAAAAGATTAAGGACTAGAAAATTTATGATTCAAAGACATGCTATCTTGGCATCGCTGACTACTAAAAGTGTAAATAATAAATGATGCATTTCCAATAAACTGACCCTATTTTATATGTACTTTGTTGTAAGGATCATTTGGATATTTCAACTAAGTATTGGTAAATTTAAAAATAGTTACAAAACAATTGATAGTGGTTAAATATACAATATTTTGCAAGCTTGACCACAAAATCGGAATTTCCCAACTCGTTATTTCATAGTAATTGATAAATTTGAATTGAAATGCTATTTAGATAAATAAAAACCTAAAAAATTGATGATATTTTTGTGTTTTTCGACCAGAAAATTACTAAACTTTCCGCAGCCCCCTTAAACAATATAAATTATTTTAACATGACATTTTTTCCATTGAATTCTTCATAATATTTACTTCCTAGCATTTAGCCATCTAAGTACTGTCAAATTATAGTTATGCTTGCTACCGATAGATTGTGCAGCACAAACTTTCAATGTTTACCTTTGTTAATCATTTATGTCGTTTAAATTATTTACTACATTAATTATTACCACCAGTGACGCCCGTCAATTATTTTGTATTTTGACGTGTACTTGGTTCATTTATATAAATTAATTAGTGTGGTATTTTGGAGGCCATTTCAAATATACCAGTGGTGGGGACAAAGGGAGCCTCAATCAGGTTTTTTTTATATTTTATAAAGAACCACATTTAGGTAAAGAGATTACAAAAAACATCTTTGACGTTGAAGGGCCAAAAAAATGAAAGCTAACTCTAGCCTACACTGAGAATCGCAATAAATGATTTTAGCTTTACTCACATTACACTGAGAAAAAGAATTTAGGATAAAATTGTGTTTTTTCAAAATAATTTCGATCTACAAGCAAATTTTAATCTAATTAGGGCCAGTAAAGACCAGATTCAAGTAACGATTTCAGTTACAGACCCTTTAGATTTTTATTTTTCTCAAAGGGTCATTAATTATTTAAATGCGAATTTTTGTTTTTTGATAAAGCATTATTAATTAGCTAAAAAGTATAACAGTAGATAAGTTGAGGTGCCAATTGAAAGCATGCCAAAGTTGAGTATTTGTGGACTTCCAACAAAGTATTTCCTAGTTTTATTTGTAAGGTTTTACAATGTATAGTAGTGAGTTTAAACTCATTAAAATTATCTGAAAAACAGTGTTTTTATTTATTTTTAAAATACACACAAATAGAAATTGAACATGATCAGTAATTCAATATCATACCGCCTAGACTTGTGTTAAAAATTTTGTTATCGTTAATTTTTTTAAATTTCCATATAAAATTACTTAATTATGCTCCCCTCGAGAAACAGGATTTTGAAAATATTACACCTGAAATCCGCCCCATAATTTTGAAAATGAACAAATTCTATTCAGTAACTCAATATCAAATTTTATTCTACAAACAGGCGCTGTTGTCACGTTAACTACATTTCTCTATGGTAAGAATTCATAATATTATAATTTCGTGAAGGTTTAAAAGTTACACAACTTTTCAGGTCCGCGTTTATTTATAGTCAAATTATATGTATAAATTATGACGTCTCACGTTACCTTGAACCATAAAATTCATTAAAAAAAAATTGAATTCAATAAAAATACATTCTAAATCAAAACATGGATATTTTTCAAGAAGGGGAAGGGTGTATAGTAATTTGTGTCGGTTTTACAAAAGGGATTGTTTTTTTTAATGCAACTGACATTCTTTGATATTAGAGTGAGATTAAATCATTTTTTTTTGGAATATGAATTTTTTTTTTGATTTTTATTAACCAATTTTCCACTCAAAAACAATGGAAATCATAATAGTATTGTATGGGTCGTTTTTGTGCAATAAAACCATCGACATTGTTTGGAAATATAAAATAAAAAAAATCATTGTTCTTTGAAGACTATTGTTACTGCGGTTAAACAAAAATTCCAACGCAATTTATTATCTGAAAAGAGAATTTTCGAACTACAGGCAATAGTGCATTTATACTTCCGTTTTTATTAGCCGCTATAGGAAATAATCCATTTGATCAATCCGGTTTCGAGGCTTCCAATCGAAACGAGATTTTTTTTACCTTTGCGAATTTTTCAATTCAAAATTTATGACAAATTCATTGTGCCCCCTTACTTCTACTTAGTTTCTGATAGCTTCTTTAGTCCTATTTCCCGGAGGAATTTCAGGATATCTGCAGGCTTCAACTTTGGAAAGCATGTAGATAGAGGCTTCTTCCATGCCACAGAATCTACTTTCTTTTTCCTCCACTATTTTGAGCTTTTCCAGGTGCTCATTCAGGCAACAATGTCCTGTTAGGATCCTTGTTGAAACTCTTAGCGCAGTTTTACTTTGTCTTATGCATTCATTTGATCTCAACAGGTTGTAGTCACCCAGAAGAATCTTTGATTATCTAAGCTCTACTAGATCTTTCCAATGGTCAGATCTTTCACCTATTTCTTCCAATATCACATTGGTGCTGATTCCGCAAAAGGGTTCAGGCCCTCAGGAAGGTATTTTAGTCCCCCTTTTTGCTAGCTTATCATTCGTCGTTAGGGGTTGGTGGCTTGTTTTTCGAAATAGGAAAGGAAATGTCACTACATGACCATTTAACACAAAAACATAATAAATTAGGTTAGATTGACATAAAATCATCTTTAATGTGCGTTTGGTCGAAGAGTTTCTGAATACCCTGTATCGCTAGCGACAAGATAAATTATCGAGGAAAAGCAATTTCCTCATAATTTCACAATGTTTGCACACATTTTTAATAAACTGTTGTCTCTATATCGTCCAGGGAATCTTTAGTATACACAAATTTATGGAAAGTAATAGAAAAAGGAAATACTATTAGCTGAGGAAGGTTTTTATTTAGAGAGCATGTAAAGCTAGATAAATATCTTCGAAGAACATTTAATCTGTCTTGAATGAACCTAAAATTAGTTTGAAGTGAAAAATATTGAAAAAAAAAAAACAAAATTTGTTCTGAAATCGTAATTATATTTCGAAGCGCCCTATAATTTCATAAAATTCCGGAGTGAAAAATTGAAAAACACATAATTCTCCAGCAAGAACTCGGTCAACGTATTCTATGTCACAAAAATACGCCATGAAGCGTAAACTCGAATTCAAGGAGACGAAAAAGACCATCGCCAGCCAACCAAAGCCGTTGTCTGAAAACGGAGCATAGAAAAGGATAGGTAGGTACACGAGATGCAAGAGAAGGGGATCGGCAATAAGTCTGAAAAGCACGGTCCAAGTTGAACGAACGCCATTTGGTTCATGTTTTTCATTTATTCACAAAATAAGCTGGTCATAGTATAAATTCGACTGTTATGAACCAAACGGGCTTTTTACAGCAAGGCCTTGTACGACACAACCAAACAAAACAACGTTTCGGTTCTCTTAAAGATTAAAAAAAAAAAACTCAGTTCAGCCTAGCTGGGTCAGATCTTTCTTTAAATGTTCACGCAACGTTGCCAAGTCATTAGAGTACCATAAAATTATTCTATGTGCAACGCTGAAATTAGAGCCGATTGCGGAGAACGGTACTGGAGGTCTCAAACAATGTAGTTCCACTGGGCTGTTGTTTAAAAAAAGATGTTGAAAGGGTGGTCTTTAGTAACCCTACACCCATGTATATGTGACTGAATATAAAAATAAATATGCAGTGTGGGCCATTTGTCCTTATAATATATAATTATTGATAGATAGTGTTATTATAAATATCATATCTTTTCTTTTAACCTTTTCATGACTCATTAAGTTCGATAATTTGAAAAAAAAACATGGATTCGATGGTAAAAACCCACTTTCCTTATACATGTATAATTACAAAAACACACTGTATGCTTTACAGACTTCTTAGTATAAGTATAAATACGTGAGAAGCTTTTTTAAACAAAACTTACGACTCGAACAAATGTCGTTCGCCAAATTGGTCACTTTTCCAATAAAGTCATCTTATTTAAAAATTTTATTACCCCTTTGTTATTCATTATTCCATTAGAATCGTTCTAGATTTAAAGGCAATTTTTTCCTTCACGAACGTTGTAACCAACTGTTTATCATATCAAAATTATTGGATATTTTATATTTTTCTTTAATAAAAATAAAACCGTATCCCCTTTTAAATATTTCATAGTACACCCATGAAAAATGAACAATATATGAAACTCCTTTTAAAAATTTTACCTGTCCTCATCTGATATGATATTTTTGTAAGAATAAATTTAATTTCTAATTTTGACCGAAAATCTCTTCAATTTATAGATTCTAATGATTTCTATTTGTTTCAGGTAAGTGACCAGTTCTATCTATCAAAGAAGACAGTGAATTCAGTGAGTAATAAACATATTTCAAAATCCCTTGAAAAAAAACAACAATTGCGTTGTTTGCAATTTGCAGTTTCAGATTCTCCTAGACCGCTAACAGTGCTAACTCGACATTAATACGAGATTTCTAAGTCCTGTTAAAATATTGTATTATAGGAAGTTTCCACTTTCACTTTTCCAGCAAATATGGTTTTTAATCAGTCTTGAATTACAAATATTAGAAAATAATGGAATAATATTATAGTCTATTTTTATCAAAGTGAGAGTGTTAAAATATTAGTGGTCCTCATGTTAAGTTTACGAACCCTTGGTACCACGCCACTGGATTATTAGAATTTAACATAATTAATAGTTCTACACCTTTTAACAGCCTGTATCTCACAAACTAAGAAGGTTAGAGAAAAGTTGCACTTGGGTATTTTAAATATTTCTTCCCGATCTATCATGCCTCTAATTTACGGGACACCCTGTATAAGTATAAGAGTTCAAACTTCCATTTGGAAATTTTGGTTTTCCTGGAATTTAAGAGGCATCCAAACGTTTCAGAACGTATTACGAAACATAGTAAAATGCTATGTCAAAGTGAGAACAAAATACTTCCCCTTCATGAAACACCCCCCAACTCTAAACACGATTGGATTCGATACACTCGCCGGAAAGTTGAATACAACAATGACTCTCTAGTGGTGTATTGCTTTCTCTCTTTCACGCACAGAATGGCTATTATTTGCCTAAATATTGTGACCTTAATTATCTCCTACCTAGAAACTCAGTGCTTGGACCAAATACAAGTAGCAGGTAATTTTCAATGTTGAAAAAATGTAATTACCAAACGAAAATCGACCTTCTAAATAACCGTTGTAGGAAGTTGCATCAGGTTAAAAGCAAGTTTTAACACTATCCATCTGTTAGAAACTATTGGTTGTGACTTTTCTAGAACCGGTGTAGAAAACGTAATACGACTAGCATAGCATTTTTATTTTATACTAGTCAGCCGAACAGCTAGGACGAACTAAGGTCGTGGACTAAAAACTTTCACGGGGGGAAGGATTAACTGCACTCAATACCTCAACTACTAATTTTTCTGTTAAATGACTTGGGTTACTAACTGTACTTTTCTATTTTAAATAAGATGAGTGATTTTAATTCAACTTGGCATTTCTGCAGCCCACTGATTTGGTAGCTGTCTATTAAAAAAAAAACTTTTTTTTACTCCTAAATAAAATACACACGTTTTGCAAGAGTTGCATACAATATTTTTTCTACTTTCATGTAAAAACTGGAAAATTATAATATAATATGTTGGGAACTCAAACTCAAACCGTTCTTCTTCTTTTTGTATCTTGGCCTCCACCCTGTCAGTGCTCAATCATAGCTGGTTTTCGCCTTGACCATTTAAATTTTAAATAATTAAATATTTTTGCAATAATTGTAATTCGTTGAGACTAAGTAGTATATATTATTGTATTAGAGCAGGATCAAACACTTGCTCTGGATTTTTATTTTATTTAAATGTTTATGTTTGTCATAAATCATCACAAAACTGACACAAGAATGACAGATGAGTGCAACAAAAAGAGTAATTGAACAATAATTGCATTGTCGTCGAGTAAGGATAGTCTTTTTGGGGACAACCAAAATGTAAACAAGTTATACGTCATGTGTTATAATAGTTGATGATAAACTTTTGTTAATTATATTGCGTAATGTTAATAACATCAATTACTGTAAAGTATGACTTTATGTGACCTTCCCAATGCAAACAATTTTAATGCAAAGCGCAATAAGAATAATACAGGGTGTCCCAGCCGAGAGTGACCCATTTTAAATGCTTATAACTTTTTTACCAGTTGTGTTAGCCACCTGCGGTTTACGCCATTCCTTTTCTCTTGGCCTAAAGTTTTTTCTAGTTGGTACCAAATTTTGTCTACAATTATACAGTGGGAGTAAAAAAATTGCCTTTTTTCGACATTGAAATTTTCAACTATTTTTAATGAAACACCCTGTATATTGCAACGTCATAATTAGGAGTCGTGTCTAAGGTATCCATATACCAATGAACATCGGACTTGTTCCTTGACGTTTTAGCAGCAAAAAATTAAAATAGTAGCCTGGATATTTTAGCAAACGTATAAAAAAAACGTAACTAGGTATCCATAGTAAACTGGCCCTATAGAATGGGCACCGTACTCTCCTGACTTGACAGTTCCAGACTTTTTTCTCTGGGGTTATGTCAAGGATAGGTGCCATAACCCCCTTCCACACAATTTGGATGATCTTAAGGGGAATATTCGTGCAGTAATTGAAGCGATTCCCCAAGATATGTTACACAATTCATTCAACCATTTAATGGTCCGACTTCATAAATGCGTAGAACAGAACGGTCAACATATAGGTACAGCAGTTTTTTTAGATTAATATTTATTTCTTTATTAATGTATAGTTCCAAATATGCTAATAAAAAATACGTTTGCTAAAATATCCAGACTACTATTTTAATTTTTTGCTTCTAAAACCTCAAGGTACAAGTCCGATGTTTATTGGTATATGGATTTCTTGGACACGACTCCTAATTATGGCGTTGCAATATACAGGGTGTTCCATTAAAAATAGTTGAAAATTTTAATGTCGAAAAAAGGCAATTTTTTTACTCCCACTGTATAATTGTAGACAAATTTTGGTACCAACTAGAAAAAACTTTAGGCCCAGAGAAAAGGAATGGCGTAAACCGCAGGTGGCTAACACAACTGGTATAAAAGTTATAAGCATTTAAAATGGGTCACTCTCGGCTGGGACACCCTGTATTACAGATTAACATTTTTCAACATTTAATAAGCTTGAATAATATTCAAGAAAGAAAAATATGATTTACTTGTGTAAGAATTTTTCCTAGATAAATTCGTGGTATGCTCACATCCCGAACTCGCGACCAAACCTGGTACTTCGAAATTTTGAACGAACTGTTCTCTTAACAAGTGCAATTTCCAAAAATAGATTTAAACTTACCGTTAATATACCAACTTAATTTATAAAACTAACTTCGTCAAGTGAGAATGCATCTTTCATGGAATTGTTACTTTTGACATGTTTTTGACGAACATATGGGCCGCAGTCGTACGCTTTGAAAACCATTTAAGTAAACCCCATTAAAAATATCACACGAAAGGCTCAGTTAGAGGTCGTGAAAAAAAAATGTATTTGAAACTTTGTTGGTTCTTTTGAGTTTTCTTGTAGAAATTATAAAGAAAGAAATTGGAAAGCGTATATATAAATTTTCTTACACATACTTTTTCTTTTTTCGATTATTTCAAGACCAGATGGTTTTTAGAGAGTATGTTTAAAATTTGCAGCAATAAATTCCAAACATTTTCGTACATACAAACTACAAAGTATGAAGGGCAAAAATTCCCTCACCCTAAACCATATGGCAAGCTTATTTTTATTAATGGTAGCCTCTAATAAAGGGTCTAGGTCAATTGAAATTAGAGTGGAACTAACCTTGATTTACGACGTGGAATTTATTGCAAAGCTCCGGACTATAACATTTTTTAAAATAAACAAATTTCATTTTTATTTTTCCAAATTTACCTTTTATTTGTTACATTGCATTATTCTTAGAATGCTTGGTTTTATTTATTAAGCTTAAAATTAGTACCAAGGCGCTAAAAACTATTTACAACTGAAAGTACCGGTTTAACTCTTCGAATTACGGTACTTCACCTTATGTACAAATATCCCCAAATGAATAAAAATTATTTTTAATTTACTTCTACTTAGTTTCTGAGGAGAGTCTCTGAAACTAGTCGCTCGGTAAATGTTCCTTTTATCCAGTATTCTCCAAGGTTCTGTGCTTTAGGATTCTGGAGTGCTTTGCAGTTGGAAAGTATGTGGATGGATGTTTCTTTTTCCATGCCACAATATCAAAAATTTCATTCAGTCGTATCAGAATAGACAGACCTATTGAAAGGACCCCAATATCCTGTCAATCATCCACCAAATTAGATAACGGACTGTTCATGTGGGTACTATTATTGATCAGAAGTAGAAATATAGGGGAGTACAACTGTATAAACAGGGACGTATTCAGGGTTAAAGTTATGTTTTTTTAGGTAACAATTTAAACTGATTGTAGAAAAAATACTGTATGCAACAAAAACTAATCTGCTATTTGTACTGTTTCAATTTTATTTTGAAAATACAGATTTAGAAATGAGTTTTCTAATAGCTAATAATTCTACTTTATCTCCTGCACTTCTGGCTTATGGATTATTACCACTCGAGACTCGAAACAGGGTTATTTTTATTGATAAAAAGCTGTGAGCTACACAGTGTAATAATAACTCTGAATTAACGCGTTTGACCAAACAAAATATTAAGCTCTAATTCCAAGAAAATGATATTAATAACTCCAGCTGAACCTCTGTAAAATCTGTTTAAGCTCTCCCATGTATTTTACAACGTTCCAGCTAAATGGAAGAAAGACTTTCATACTTGAGATTATATAGAGTGTCTCAGGACAAAAACTCGAAGCATAATGAATCTAAATGAATTTTGGTTAGGTTCATTTTCCTCCCATGCAACTGAGATCTGGACAATCTTATGACTGTTTATTATCTCCCAGGGTTCGAGATCCTGGTATATGTTTTACAATTTGGGCCCAGTCATTCTTCTAGGGAAACATAAAAATCAACAAGCTTTTGCCTGATCTTTATATAGATAGGTACCTATATAGTAAAATTTCTCGACATATAAATCAACTGTTGTTTATACCTCCAGAAATAATTACAGTAGAGCGAGAGAGAGAGGGAGTGAGAGAGAAAAGAGGATAAATAATAATACCTGAGTGAAGGTCGCGTTGTTTGTTAGTTTCAAATTCAACAGTTGTAAAAGCAACACTGCATTAGATACGGCAACGTAGCACAAATGATATTCAAGATTGCTACCGCTCCCAGACATTATGCCGCTGCGTTGTCACGTTTACTAATAATTGCCGTGCCTTGAAAACTTGGCAACGTCGTAGGTCGTGCACCGTTGTATTGTGAGTTCGTGGGAGTTGGATATTTCATGTTTCGTTCTTGTATAGTTCAGTTTGGATCTGACAATGATTATTACTTCAACATCAGTTGCAGTTTGCACTTTTGGGTAGAGGAAGTCCAAAAAACGTTTAGTATTACCTTATCTACACCACTGGTTTCAAATTATTTTCATCAGTTGGTAATTTGTTCTTTATTTATTTCCTTGCTAATACTCTTTTAAATTCATGGCTCAAAAATAAAAATATATAATACCCATCACTTTCCCGAGTCAATTTCTAAATAATTTTCCAGATACCTTTTTGTTTGGAACCTGCAAAATACATTTTAATGGCTATTTAATGATGTTTGGTGCCGATGAAGCCTCCAGCTGTTTCTTTAATTTTTTTCATTCTATAAAAAGTTTGTAATAGCGAGAATTGTGATTTTCGATATCGCAAAATAATAGTTATTCCAACGCTTTTTAAGTTTTGAAACAAATTTTTTTTTAACAGTAACCGTTCTACTAAGAAGTAACAACTACTTCCCGGTCTCTAGGCTCCGACGGCTGTTGAATTACAGTCAAACGGGCTTTGTTATTGAATCCAAATGTACTCGTATTTTCGCACAGTCGTGGTTTATATGTGTAAATAAATAAATCTATCTAGCTTCTTCTTTTTTTTTTCATGAAAATATATATGATACCAGTGTAAACACTGATTTTATTTGTTTTTTTTTTTATACTCCGTCTGGACTCGAAAAATTGGATATGACTTATATTTATAATATCAATTTTGACTTACTGTTTGTACTTTGATATTGCATTTTTATATTATGAACAATTTACGATGATAGCAAATATTTATCAGCTTTACATAATAAGAGGCGTACATTTTGTTTCCAACCGGCTCTAGCTCAAAGTGAAGCTCTGTAAGAGATGACAGTTTAATTGCTTTAGAGAAAAGAAGACAACTTGTAGTTTAGAGCAGTTCTAAGTCGGGTAGGAAAGTCCTTTTTAGAGAGTTTTCCTTGCTTACTTTTCAATTGGGAAAAGTAGAATTCGATAGATGGCGCTCCGAAATGTCAATGTCATCTTAGCAACGAGTAAAACAAATCAGCTACCGTATAAACCCTTTGATACCTATTCAAGTGGTTTTATTTTGCTGTTTTAGTTATTTCCAGTGTGTGTTTTTTGAAACTTTTGCTTTTTCTTTGATTGTGCTTTAGTATCTTCCATAATATTTTTGATTATATAAAAATATATCCTCAGAAATGATGACAGTTGAGTTGAATAGAAAAAACACAGTTTTAAGCTTGTAACTGACACAAAATTGAACAAATAAAGTACGATTTACGGTAATTACGTTGTTTTGCATATAATACAACAATTACAATTTTTTCCGCCAGAGGTCTCATTGAATTCTACTCCACCCAATAACTATCAGACACTTGGGATGACTTTTGTTGCAACCCTAAACATTGAACTAAGTTCAAACGTACTGTCCTTGACCTATCTTTTAAACTTCTTAGTACAAATGCCTGGGGAATATCCTGTATATAATAAAATTACTATTTCTAACCTATCTAATTATGGCCTTAGTCGATCAGCTCGAATATGTATAATCATGATGTGAATTTAACACACAAACACTTCAAGGGTCGTTCGGTATGCGTTCGAGTACTTGAACATTGCAACAATGTATTACAGATGCGTGAAAACCTGTAATTACCAACATTTTTGCGTTAGAGTCATGTACAACGTCCAAGTCATAACCGGTACTATTATTGACATTTTACTTTATTATTATAATTTGGTTAAGCCATAAATAATGATTACTTTTACTATAATGTTATATTTCAATATTAAAACCAAATATTATGGGAATGGAATGCTTAAATATGTTGTTGTCAATGTACAAGAGTGCCGAAATTTTCGTCCTAAAATGCCAAAAATCATTGAAAAATATATATTTCCCGATATATATGTCGGTGGAAAACTTTAGAGATGAATAATTTAAGCGAAATGAATTCTAAGTGCAAGGGAAAGAGATTGTTGCCTCTATCTGTAATATATCTATGGTAAAATGAATTTCGCCTGGTCCTACTAGTATATTTGGGAAAAATATTCTTTCTTCATAAAGTCCATTTTGCGTATTTTTTCCTCCCAGATACATATTTCATTTCAATAACTTTTATAACGACACAGAAAAGATTTATGTAACTTTGAAGTGCTCTATAACATTCATAGAAGCCAATGAAGTTACATTTTGTAGTGCCTATGCATTCTGTACATTTTCCCGACGTTTCAGTTGTAGCACCAGCACATTTTCCCATATTTTCCTTCTCTTTTTGATCTCATTTGGAAACGCCTTCTTGCGCAGTTGTTATTGCATGCGCGAGATGTTTTCGATTTTCTTTCATTTCAACGTTGTCGAGCTATCTATTCGTATCATTTTTATTTTTTGTTAAGAAACTGTATATAAATATCTTATTAATCTTATGTTTTTCTTATTACATAAAAAAGTTAATATGTTGACAGCTGTCATTAGTTTTTCGTCAACTGTAAGATGTAAAATACCCCAAACCAAATAGACCTGCAAACTTTTCTGGTACAACATGGGTGCTAAAAGGACTCAAAACATAAGAAAAACCAATGAAAAATTAAAATATATTATGTTCTTGTATCTTGGTTGGGTCTAGTGTTGTTTGGAATAGAAATATTTTATGGTCAGATTGACCTAAAAACAGGATATAATGGAGATACGTTAGGAAAAGTCTAATTTTCCAAATAAACATTTTACGAGAACAGTTCCCAAAAGGAAAACAACAAAATGCGAACCTTTTTCTGAACGACTATCGATAAATAATCATTGAAAATAGCACAAACACATCCATTTCCGAGGATTCGTGAGTCGACCTAGTGTACTGAAAACCAGTGAACACAAAAATTTTCTAAACAACACCCATCGTTATCAACGATAAAATGATAGCGGTGACCCCTTACTACTCAATTAATGGGCGGAGTAAACGATATTTTCTGCGCACAAAATAGTGGGGAACGTTGTCTTTATTGGTCCTCGCACAGCGGCCATTTTTAAAATCATCCCCACTACCAGGAAAAAGTTTACCAAAGAGAGAAAGATTTATCGTTTAAGCTGCGAGATAAACAGAGAAAAAGATGAGAAGCTGTATCAATGAGCATCTATGTTGTGGTTGTAGATACGCACATTCATGTTAAGTTTTTTTTTTTGGAGAACTGGACTGGATTCATATGAAAACTTGCAAAGAGATGATTCACTTCTGCTTCCTATTCTTACTTTTTATTGAAACGTTTACGTACAAACTGCCTGATTTAATATAAAAGGTGACAATTTTTTTTTTCTCCTGATCCAAGAAAGTTTTAAAATCCTTTCGATCGTTTTTGAATTTTAATATTCCAAAATTTGCATTTTAAATTCGCCTCTTTCTGGCTCTTTGAGTTTCTAACTTACAATTTCCCTAATGTTGCTAATTTCCTTTTTGAAAAAGCAAGTAATTTTTGATGCATTATTTAACCAAAATTATTTTTAGCGTTTTGTGAGCAAATTATCTAGCATCAAGTTAAAATTGTACAAACAGGAAGCATCTTTAATAAATTCTTGCCAATAACATTCTCGTAAACAGTTTGCAAAATAAAATTTTCTAAAAATTATCTTGACCTATATACAGGGTGTAGAAATCAATGCTGTGTGCTGGCAATAAAGTTTGAGACTGGCACTTAAGTCTGCCCCTATGGAGTTGATGACACGGCTGGGGGGTCCGGATCTGGAGACACCCAACCTCTGTTTTCCGTCTAAGCTATCAACACTTTGTTTCAAACTTTAACAATCCTTTTAGTATAAATATCTATTTTATTTTTTATTTTAATAAACCTTTCTGGATCTCATTATCTTGTCTACGTATTTTATAAAAGATATACCAAAATTTAATTAAAAATCTTCCCAAGTACAAAATAGTAAACATCACAACCAGGTGCTTAAAATAAACGTTATAAAAGCAGTCAAGAATAACCTTGAACACAGTTTATTAACTTTAGGAGAATTAAAACGACATGGGCTTGAAAAGGAATTGTTTTTATCCCAGCCAAGTACCCCAAAGGTTTTCAGATGATTTCGGACAGGTAAAGATATTTCTTGAAGGAGTATTTTTGGCTGACTTGTTATAGTTTGAAATCTCTTCAAATATTCGATTCTATTTTTTCACGCTCGTGAATTTCCGTGTGTATTTTCTATTGTTTCAAAATTATTTACTTGTCCTACGTGGGAGATATAAAGTGACTGTATTATCTAATATTTTCTTAATATCGCGCTGTATATCAATAAATGCCAACTGCTTTATTGCCATCTATAATTCATTGTATGTAATAACAATTTTTTATTCTTCTAACAATCATATTCGATTAGAACTTTGATCTAACAGCATTTTCAAAGCTTTTTTTAAGTATGTCTTGTACCTATATTTTGCAGTTATTTTGGTATAGTGGTCGCAAAACTTATTGTGTAGCTATCTAATCGTATATCCCCTTTAAGTTAAGTTGCGGAGCTGAACTCTTGGAGGTATTTACCTACCAAACAATTCCATATTTCATTTCATGTAATACTAGACGTGAACTGAAGTCTTTTTGTTCGATTTTTTATGGAAAAACTAAATTTCAAAGCAAAAACAATGAAAAAAATTATATATTATTGAAAAATAACAGAAAAAAACTACACTCTTTCTTGATTAGACTACCGACTAAAGAGTCAACAGGTGGTCAACTCAAAAAAAATGAAAAAAATGGTCAAACAAAAAGCCGGCTACTTTAAGTTCGCACAATATCTTTTACATCAAGTATATCTTCAAATAAAAGGTCGATCTTTTAGCACAAACTTGTTTATGCAAATATTTGCTCTTATTTTGTTGTTTTCATGTGCCAAATAATCTATAAACGAGCCGTTCCTAGCTCTGGTATTACAGCGTTTCGACCCGACTTCGAAAATCGCTTGATTCTTGATAAAAATTTTGAACACAACAACTTAATTCCTATTTTTGTCTGAAGTTAACCTCAGTTAACCCGGAAAACATCAAACAACGAACTATATATTGTAAGATTGCATAATCGGCCGTGTAAACTGTTCATTCAATCAAGTTTATAATAATATATCATACAAGGGGTTTCGATTATATGCGTACCCACGTAATGAGGTTTAAGTGGATATGCTATCCAGACATAGACAGTTTTTTGTTTATTTTCAAATATAAATTGAAAATTTTTTTTCTTAATTAGTTAAATGTCGAAATATTCAAGGTTATTTATAGAAACTATAATTTATGTTTTATATCTTCATCGCTAACTGGTATTTTTAATTTAAAATACATTAATATTAATAACTTGTACCTACACCCACTTGGGCGAGTTTGATAATTTTTTTTTAAATAATTCAAGTTAATTATATGAAATTACTAATAATTTCTGAAATCCTGGAACAGACATTTAAATATTTTCACTCTCATATAAATAGGATCAAAAATATTGCATCATTAATGGACGTTGCCAGCTGCTCTATTGTTAAAATAATATACTGAAAATGTAAATTTTTTTGAGAATAGTCTACTAAAATTTCAATTGAAAATAAATATAAACACATTTATAACATCCGGTATTACACATATATATTGGCTGTGGCATCACAATATAGATAATAAAAAATTAATTATTATAAAAAAATGTTTATTGTTGTGACGGAAATTCTAATCTTGAAAATAAAAATAGATTTCGATCGGATATGAAATAGTTGTCCACCCTATGTTCTTGTAATTCTTTAATAATGAATATTTTTACAATGTAAACGATTTTTTTGTTAAATTTGTTTGTAATTGTAGATAATTTTCAAAATAATTACACCTTTGATTCAAAGTGATTTATTTTCCAACAATTTCCAATTAGTAGCTGATTTTTTATTAGTTTATGGGCTGATTAAAAAGTTTTTACTGCAATTAAACAGGTAATTTCAGAATTATTTCTAAGATTAACAAGATAATTTGAAGCAATAGCCTTAAATTATATTAATTTTAATTGATATGAAACAGGTGAGCCCTAGATTATCTCATATGATGCTAAATAAAGTTGATGGTACTTTTAACTACCACCAAAGACACTTGGCTAATAAACTTCATGTTGACACTGAAGTTGGTTCTGTGGTCTGTGCACTGTGAACATCCCATCTCTAATCAAGTTACTTTTGAAGTACTGCATGAGATTTCTGGCATCGTTATTTTGTATAAAATTTTATTTGCCACTTCCTTTTTATTGTTCGCTCTCTGCTATAGTTGCAGATTATTTTTTGTTTCGTGTATCGACTGAAGACTAAACATGAAGTTAAAGTCAAGGCCTGTCGTATATGTAGGTCGATTTAACAGCAGCCTTCAGTCGACCGCCAAAATCGTCGATTCTAATACCTTTGTGTCTCTCACGCATACGGAATTACTTAGGGGTTTGTTTTCTATTTTTGTAAAGACAAATTGTCGGGAATAAATATGTTATAACCTTATTGATAATAAGAATTAATAAAGATGTAGGTTACTAGTACCTAGCACCATAAATGTCCTTGAAAATAAGGATAACAATAACAATTATAAAAATTACAGCGAACCTAATTATTTCTATTGCGAGCTAACGGAGTTCAACGAACTTTCCGTAGAACGATACAAAAGTGAGGCTTCCCAAGAAGTATCGCACTCAATTTGCTTGGTAATAATTAATTAGTTGATTGTTTTCACCAACTAGTTGAGAACTGAATAAAGTCAATTTAAATGAAACATGTTCATTACTGTAATTTTGATTTTAATTGAAAAAAATTCATTACATCGCCTCTATTCTATTTAATCCGGCTCGAAGGACCAATTTTTGATTTTCTACACAGTTTCCTGCGATTTGTGGCAGTGACTTCGTGAAATGGGACGGAAGTGTGTAACAGGAAGCGCGCTATTTGATTTTCACATCATACGACTAATTGTATAAAAAATAATGCTTTTCTTTTATTTTCCAGACCTAATCACAGCAGCCAAACGGCGGCGCACTCTGCCGCCGACATTTACAAGCAATCCAGATCTCCAATTTCGACTGCTGCCGCCCGTTATCCTTACCCTTCGTCACCTCAGCTGCAGCAACCGCCCCAGGTGAGTAATTTCGTTTATACGTGCACCCAACGTCGTTAAATCAACATTGTTGTCAATTTGTTACTGTATTTTTCTTAGTAAACTCAAAAATCCCACTTCTGATTACTCCCAACTCTTTGCTATTATTCATTATGGAAATCTAAATGGCCCCCAAATTTTTCCCCAAAAAGAGAGGGTATACTCGATTCCCTAGAAATCCCACTTCTGATTACTCCCAATTCTTTGTTGTTATTTATTATGGAAATCTAAATGCCCCCCCATTTTTCCATTAAAAAGGGGGGTATACTCGACACCCACACTCTTTTCGGTCTTCTATTTCCTTGTTACTAAAATATTTAATACATTTAGGCCGCGCCCCTACCCCAACGCTATCAACCTCAACAAGCACCTCCACAGCAACAACAACAACAATCCCCAGCTCCGGTGCCGGTGGCAGTATCGCAATCGACGCCGCAACCTATCATCTCCAATGTCTTCCATCGCGACTACCGCCAGAATCGGATATCCCTGCTGCATCCAGAATACGGACCTGGAAGTCGTCCTAGGGACCAGCTACAATCCGTCCATCAACAGCAACCAGGACTGGTTTGTGTCGATGGAGGAGTCGGCGGCATCGGTATTGGAAGTGCAAGTGGCGGTGGAGGATTCGCGAGCGGCCAACAACCGTTGAAAAAAATGAGACTTCAAGATAAGGAGGGGATGCATCAAACATTGAGGATAGATACTAGGGTAAGTCCCAAATTTATAAATAAATTTTTGTATAATTTTATATATTTTTGGTAAAACCCTGTATGTATTTTTTTTATTTTTGTTAAACTATTAGCCGGGAACTTACAACCCACAAGTAGAGGCGATATCTCCTACGTTAGATCAACTGAATCAGGATGATCAGGCATTTCGGACAACCAAAGACGAACTCATCCAACAGATCGGGAAGGTAGACAGAGAAATTGCCAAAGCGGAATCGCAGATAGTTATACTTAAAAAGAAACAAGCGGAATTGGAAGAAATAGCAAACAAACCAGCCGTTAAGTCTGAAGTGGAGGAAGATACGACGCCGAAACATCAGAGTTTACCACAAGTAAGTTTTTTTAATTTTTATCAATTTTTTAACATTTTTTTTAATTTTTTTATTTTTTATAATTTTTTTCTTGAATTATTATATTTTTTATTATTTTTTTCTCAAATTTTTTTATTTTTTATAATTTTTTTCCTGAATTATTATATTTTTTATTATTTTTTTCTTAAATTATTTTATTTTTTATTATTTTTTAACTAATAATTTTTTTATTTTCATTCAATTCACATGAGTATATAATTTTTTTCTTGAATTATTATATTTTTTATTATTTTTTTCTTCAATTATTTTATTTTTTATTATTTTTTTACTAATAATTTTTTTATTTTCATTCATTTCACATGAGTATATATTTTTATTTATTCTATTTTTTTTATTTCTCCAAATTATCCATTAATATTCAAAATAATTATAATTGACATTTATGCAATTCTATATGTGGCAGTCGATCTATGAAAATTGACGTTTTGGTTGATGCTAACCATTTCCGTGTTTGTCATTATTTGTCATTTAAAAATTTACACGTGGCTTATCGAACGAATGCGGAAAATTACTAATATTTCGATAAAGGTAAACCACATGGTCATATTACAAGAATAAATACTTAAATTTAGTGAGTCACGATTGATATCAAAAATTCATTTTGTTTGGGTTTTTCTGGAATCAAATTTTTCGAAGAAATAATTAATATTTGACTGCGAGATATAAATTTTTGATAAATTCGATACAAATGGATTATTTGGTGAGTAGTAAGATTTGTATTAGAAAAGTTTTTCTTTGAAAGTGTCAATTTGGCATATATTTGCTTCTATACATATTGTAGAAAATTTTGATCAAAATGTCATTAGATTCAGGCTTTTTAAATATTTTTTGGGGATCTAAAAAGTAAAAACCTGGTAAAAATATCTCAAAAACATGTAAATTTTCAAAAAGTGAGTTTAAAACAGTTCCACAGCAATTTTTTTTATAAAATTAGACTTAAAAATAAAATATAACCAATTTTGACCCATTAAATATGAATATTAAGGGAAAGAAATGGGGGTACCATTTAAATATGTTCTTATTAAATAAAAGATAATAAAAATTTCAGTGATTTTAAAAAAAATATATCGAAACAAATTAATTAAAAAAATGTTTCTGTTTTAATTTCATTTTTCCCCTTTCTCATCATATTTCTATTTACCTTATTTTAAATTTTTTTTTGAATAATTGTTTTCCTTTTTCCTCAGTTTTTCCTATTTTTATTGATTTATCTATATTTCTTCCTCTTTCTAATATTCTCGTTGATTTGTTCTTCAATGTTCTCCCAATTTTTCAATTTTTTATTTCAATTAAATATTGAATATTTTTTTTTATTTGTTTGGTATCGAATATCATTTTATTTTTTACCTCTTTTTATTTATTTCCATTTTATTTGCATATTTGTTTCTTTACATATTGTAGAAAATTATGATCAAAATGTAATTAAATTCAGAATTGCTTTTGGAACAATTTTTTTGGGGGGATCGAAAAATAGTAAAAATATCTTAAAAAGATGTAAATTTCCATAAAATAAAATAAAAACATTCTGGAAAAGAGGATTTAAAAAAATTCCATTTTCTGAAATATCTACAATTTAATTAATTTTTTTTATAAAAATAAAATGAAAAAAATGGGGGGTACCATTTAAATATGTTCCTGTTAAATAAAGTATATTAATTATTTTTTATATTCAGTGATTTTAGCAAAGATATAACGAAAAAAATCGTTAGTTGAATGAAAAAAAAATTATATTTTCTTTCTTTTTAGAAAATCTACGCGGAAAATAGAAAAAAGGCCCAAAACGCGCACGCCCAGTTAGATACATTCGGTCCGAAAGTAGAATGGCCCTTATACAACCAACCAAGCGACGCTCCGGCTTACCACGAAAACAAAAGAAAGAACATAACGTTCAAACGAAGACTTTTGGAATACTTCAAAAAGAAAAATTCCGAAAAGGAAACGAGAAATTCCTATTTGACTGATACTTATAGCAAAATGATGCAGGATTGGTTAAGAAAAGTAGACAAAATCGAATCTAGTACAAAAAGGAAAGCGAAAGAAGCGAAAAATAGGGAGTTCTTTGAAAAAGTCTTTCCGGAATTGAGGAAACAAAGAGAAGACAAAGAAAGGTAACGCTAATTCTAACAATAACATATTTTTTTGGTATTTGTATATTTAAAATATTTAAAAAAATATTCAGCCCCCAACTGCTTCATTGTAAATTTTAGTTGACCATCAAGTAGTTTTACCCTTTCCAGATTCAACCGAGTCGGCGCCCGAGTAAAATCCGAAGCCGACATGGAAGAAATAATGGACAATCTTCAAGAACAAGCCATGGAGGATAAAAAGATGCGAAGCTACGCCGTCATCCCGCCAATTCTACACGATCAACGAGAAAAGAAAATCAAATACGACAACCACAACGGTTATTTGGAAGACATGGAAGTCGTGTATAAAAGTAGGCAGTTCCTCAACGTCTGGACGGCCAACGAAAAGGAGATCTTCAAGGAGAAGTACCTGCAGCATCCGAAGAATTTCGGTCTCGTCGCTTCGTATTTGGATAGAAAGTCGGTGTCCGATTGTGTGCAGTACTATTATTTGAGTAAAAAGACGGAAAATTATAAGCAGTTAATAAGAAAAGCGAGACAGCGAACGAGGAGCTCCAGAAACAATACGCAGAAAGTTAACAGCAACATCAACACTTCCGTCGTCGATATCCTAACGACAGGTGAGTTGAATACATTTGTCGGTAATGTAGATTACTTTATTTACAGTTAGCTATTCTGTAGTTTGGAGCTTTATCAAAAGAGGGAGCCGGTGTTTAAATCGATGACTTGGACTTGGTGGAAGTTTACTGTACATTTTATTAGTCTATTGATTTTTTTTTTTGGAATATAATTCTATTTACCTTGTGCGTACTATCAAAATTTCCAAAGGGTATCAATTAATTTGTAAAAATTTCTAAATAATGGTCGTACGTTAAAATATTTCTAAGGAATTGAATTACTTGTTGTTAATTTTTCAATTCTATGGTTATTTCCATTTTCTTGAATTTTTCATTCCATTTTTCCTAGTTTTTATCCATTCTTAAATTCTTATATTATCAATATCATTCTCCTTTGTTTCTATCTTATTTTTCCATTTTTCTAAATTTTTATTACTTTCTTTTTCCTAAATTTATTTTTTCAATTTTTTTCTAATTTTTTTTTATATTTTTATTCTGATTTTCTTTTCTGTCCTACTCAATTTTTGAAAAATTTTCCTGTTTCAATTCAATTTTTTCTATTTTCTCGTTTATTTTCCTTATTTCTCAATATTTAAATTATTTTTTTTGTTTTCCTTATTTTTCAATATTTAAAATTATTTTATTTTTATTTTATTCCCTCAGTTTTTTCTATGAATTTTTATTTATTTCCATTTTATTTAATTTTTCATTCCATTCTTTTTCCAGTTTTCCTCTATTTTCAAATTTTTATCTTTTCAATTTCATTATCCTTTGCTTCTCCCTTATTTTTCCATATTTTTCATTTCCATTGTTTCGTCTTTTTCCTGAATTAATTTTTTCTTATTTTCTATTTTTCCTATTTTTCAATATTTGATTTTTGAATTATTATTTTTTTTTATTTCTTTTTCCCTGTTTTTTCCATTTTCATTGATTTTTCTGTACTTCTTCCACTTTTTAATATTCTCGTTAATTTGTTTTTCAATGTACTC
The DNA here is from genome assembly GCA_963978555.1 of Galerucella nymphaeae. Taxonomy (NCBI): domain Eukaryota; kingdom Metazoa; phylum Arthropoda; class Insecta; order Coleoptera; family Chrysomelidae; genus Galerucella; species Galerucella nymphaeae. The sequence continues at coordinate 17,573,707 of OZ021713.1, forward strand.
CCAATTTTAGAATTTTCTTTTTTTTTCAATTTTCTTTTATTTAAAAATATTGAATATTTTGATTCATTCTGTGTCGAATATAATTTTATTTTTAAATTCTGTTTAATTATTTCAATTTTATTGAATTTTTTGTTAATTTTTTTACCTCCATTTTCCAATTATTTTATTTTCAATTTTATTCTATTTAATCTATTGATTTTTTTGGAAAATAAATCTATTAACTTTGTGCGTACTATAAAATTTTCCAAAGGGTATTATTTAAATCATGGTCGTACGTTGAAATTTTTCCAAGGAATTAAATTGTAAAAATTTCCATCTATCATAAGTTTTTTTTAGAAGGAGGGTAAATTTATTTGTAAAAACTTTGAAAATCATGGACGTACGCTGTAATTTTCTAATTTTTCTTCAAGGTGTAACGACCCGCCTCCAACGAGAACAACAAGCCCGAACCGTGGTGCAACCTTCTACTCGCACCGAACCAGGTGGTAGTCAATTGCCTCCATCGAACGGTGATCCACCCGCCTCGGCGGCTACGCCACCGGCAGCGTCCACACCAACTCCTGCCGCTACGACGACAACACCACCGACTACTTCGTCGGTAGGGAGTCCTCCGGGCATGGCGACGACAACGCCGACGACGGCAGGCGCCATGCCCACAACTTCACCCACAACGGCCACCACTTCTTCGGAGATGGCGTCCACCAGCACTTCTGTGATTTCGAGTAGTACCAGCGGAGGATCTTCGGTAGTCGTTACGGCTTCCGTCGAAGTCGAGCAAAATGCGGCAGCTCAGGAGATGATGTCTACGTCCGTTACGCCTACCGCTACGTCGTTAGAGGATGCGACGAAACCAAAGACGACTTTTCTCGGGTTTTCTGGAACGCCAGTACCGACTACGACGACGGCTGCTGCTGCGGCGGCGACGACGTCGGAAGATTCGGCGTCTATAAGTAAAGGAGTTTATTCTTCCGGGAACGAAGATGGAATGAAATTAGGTAGCGGTTCGAATACGACTGGGACACCGCCTGATGGGGTTAAGCAGGAAATTCTCACCGAGGGAGTCGTCGTCAAGAAAGAGATCGAATCTCCGCAGGAAGTTGTTAGGTGAGTGTCACATTTGGAAACTTTTCAAATTTAAAAAAATTATTATTTTTCTTTTGCTCCCTGTCTTTATATTTTGTATTTTCTGTATATATATTTATCTTGCTTAAAATTACGATAAAACTACCAGGGCTATTTTTAAAATTTCCACCTTTCTAGCTGTCATCAAATTTTCTCTATTTTTTTAAATATATTTTTTTTAATTTTCGCCTCATGGTTTTTCAATGTTTTCAAAATTTTGGAGTTTTTCTACTTTTTTCAATGAAATATGTTTTTTCCTGAATTAAACAACAAATCTTTTTAATTTTTGTTAATTTTTCAATTCTATGGTTATTTCCATTTTCTTGAATTTTTCATTCCAGTTTTCCCAGTTTTTTTCTATTTTTAAATTCTCATATTCTCAATATTTTTTCATTCTCTTTTGCTTCTCCCTAAATTTATTTTAATTTTTTTCTTCCCATGCTTTTATTCTAATTTTTTATATTTTTTGATCTTTGTTTTACTCAATTTTTGAAAATTGTTCCTGTTTCAATTTAATTTTTTCTATTTTCTCGTTTATTTTCCTTATTTTTCAATGTTTATATATATTTTTTATTTTTCAATATTTAAATTATTTTTCTTATTTTTCAATATTTAAATTATTTTTCTTATTTTTCAATATTTATAATTTATTTTTATTTTCTGTTTTTTTTCTATTTTATTTATTCTATACCTCCTCCACTTTTTAATATTCTCGTTGATTTGTTTTCCAATGTCTCCCCAATTTTTGAATTCCCTTTTTTTCAATTTTCTTTTATGAAAAAATATTGAATATTTTGATGTTTGGTGTCGAATATCATTTTATTTTTAAATTCTATTTATTTAATTACATTTTATTGAATTTTTTTGTTCAATTTTTTCCCAGTTTTCCTCCATTTCCCAATTCTTATATTTTCAATTTCATTATCTTTTGCTTTTCCCTTATTTTTCCATATCTTTGATTTTCAATTTTGTCGTCTTTTCCTAAATGCATTTTTTCTTATTTTTATATTTTTTATATTTTCATTCCACTTATTCATCTTTTTTCTATTTTCTTTAATTTTCAATATTTATTTTCAAAATTTTTTCATTTTCATTTTTCGTTTCAATTGCCTCAAATTTTCTATTTTTATTGATTTTTTCCTTCATTCCCCCAATTCCAAAAAGAAAATTTTTTTACAAAAATTCCATCATCTTAAAATTCCCATTTCAAGAGCAATTTTCTTTCAAAAATAATGTAGAGCTTATAAAAATTGAAACAAAAATTGTATTCCGATCTTAATTTAAAAAAAAAAATTAATTAATTAAAATTAAACCAAATTATTTAAAAAAAAAACATTTTTTTTTTATAATTGCTCCAACGTATATCTATCAAAGACCGTCGCTTTTTTTATTTGTACATCTAATAAAGTATTTCATTCTAAAGTTTACTCAAAATAAGAGATATTAGATTTCCCATCCGATATTTCTGATTCAATTCGTATAATTTTAACAAACACAATTTCGATTACAATCTAGACGAGTGTTCCAACCGCAACTGCTCTCTATACCCGTCCCCTTTGGGAATCAGTCTTACTGCTGACTGCACAATTATCCATATCAATTTTGCAAATTGATTACTCTGATGATGATAGGGTGAAATATTGGAAAAAATCTCTTGAAATATTTCCGAATTTATTCCATTAAAAACAATATTTGAAAACCAAAAATATACCAGACAGTTAATGTTAACAAAGGATTGTTAAATATTTTATTTAAAAAAAATATGTTTTTTTTAATTTATTTTTTATTAAATATAAATTTTTTTACAGTGATCAAAATATGATATCTAGTGGTACATTAGGGGAAACTAAAAAGAAAAAAGAACGTAGGAAAGGGAAGGATTCTCTTGTGGAAACCAGCGACGAGGAGGCCAACAACGTACACGGTAAGCTTTTTGAAAAATTATAATTTTTAATATTTTACCGTGGAAATTTTTAGAAAATATTTACAAAATTTTTATTAAAAACTTTATTTTTTAATACAAGTTGCTTTATTATGTCGTTTATATTTTTTATTAACTAGACAATGTTGCCAAACAATATAAAATATTTGATTTCTACAGAATTTATAAATAAAAAAATGATTTTAAATGAAATTAATTGGTTTTTATATATTACGCAGGGGGGTAATTTTTTTTTATAAATATTTTTTAGTTTTGTACAAATTTTTCCTTATTTCTTGTCGCTCATTCGCTTTTTAATTACTTAAATTATATTTAATTTTTTAATTGAATTTAATTAAATTAATTTATTAATTTAGCCATTTTTGAAATTTTATTTTACGCTTATGGTAAATGGGATTTTCTGCAATAATTTAATTTTTTTACAAAATTTAAAAAAATTTTTTTTAATTAACTAATCCCATTTTAATATTTTTTCGTACGTTCATGATAAAAAAATATGGTACGCCCGTGGTAAATTGAAATTTTTGAAAATGAATAAAACCCCTGTTGATAGAATGTTATCGTACGCCCATTGTAGATTAAAATTTTCGTAAATACATCGACTCTTTTTAAAAATTTTACGGTACGCCAATGACCTTCAAAATTTTCACAAATTAATGGTAAATGAAAAAAATACCCTCCTAATTGGAATTTTGTCGTACGCCTATGATTTTTAAGTTTTTACAAATAAATTATTCCCTTCAAATATTTTACCGTTCCGCCCATGGTCCATTTGAATATTTGCTAATTAATTAATTAACCCTTTCGAACGATTTTGTGGTACGACTGTGTTGAGTGGAAATTTTTTCAAATCTGTTTGAAAATTTCCTCGTACGCCAATGCTAATGTTCTTTAAATTTTCGTATTTTTGTCAATTACTGAACCCCTTTAGAACAATTTTTTTGTACGACTGTGATGAGTGGAAATTATTTCAAATCTTTTTATAAAAATTTTATCGTACGCCAATGATTTTGATATTTTCTTGAATAAATTAACCCTGAACGAAAAATTTATCGAACGCCAATGGTCGATCAAAATTTTTATGAATACTGTAACCCTATTTAATTAAATTTTTTTCACAAATAAAGTGGAAAATTAAAAGAAAACTCTCGAATTACCTTTTAATAAATATTTTTATACAATTTTGATATGTCTGTCATTTAACTTCTTCTCAATAATTCCTCTTTCTGCAATCATTTTTCCGACTGAACTGCTTCAACGTCAATCGCACTACAACTACTATCGCTGTTTTCCACATTTTCCGGTACCATTTCGTTATTTTTGTTATTATTATCAGCCATTTCTTCAGCGTGACACAATTTCCGATGCTTATGAACGAAATAATAACTAGGAAATTTACTACCGCACGTTTTGCACGGATAATACTGAACGTTCATATCCAATAACTTGACTTCTCTTTTCGATTCCTTTTGAATCGCTTTCGACTCCACACTTATCGGATTCAAATGACGTCTAGCGTGTTTTTGGTAACAATATTGCGATTTGAACGTGTGATTGCAATAAACGCAAGTAAAAACTTCGTTACTTTCCTCGTCTAAACTGTCTCTTATATTTTCGTTCATCACTTTATTCATCACCTCGTTTCGATTCACTTCTGTGCGTTGATAATTTTCATCTGAAGCTACGACTCCGTAATTTTTATTGACGACCCTGTGAAATTTCACCGGACCGTCGCAACAAGCTATGTCTATAATCACTTTCTCGTTCGAATTCCTTTGTCGTTTCTTATGTTTTTGTTTATCTAACGTTGCTATTTTAACTTCCATATTTTCACTTTTCGAAGTCGACGCTTTTTCCTCTATCGGTTGCTCTTTGGAATTTACAACTTTAAACGGAGTATCTTCTGATTTGCGTAAAGTACTAAATACAGGAGTGTAGATTTCTTGAGTTGGCAGTGCTGGTTTTCTGCTCGGTATCGGTTTGATTACGTTGGTTCGAATTTCCGGTGGTTGGGATTGCAACAAAAATGACCTGCATACTTCTAAAGCTCGAGGCATATGAAGGATGTGCGTTGCTAAAAGGATATTATAAATATTGCCGATGTTTAGATCCAAATATCCTGTGTACATGAAGGTTAAAAGGGACGAAAAGTCGTCTACGTTTACGTTTGGGACTTGCAAGGGCGACGATCCTGAAAATTGACAAAATCAGTACTTTATGGTGGCTTAATTAAACTTCTTACCTTGTTGATTGGCAATGGCAGCTTTGAAAAATCCGCTGTGAGTAGCCAGTACTGCTTTGTGAGCAGAGAATTGAGTTAAACTTGGTCCTACTTGTAAAGTTACATCCGGAATTCCCGGTAAATTTGCTGTGGATGATAAATTTAGTGGTGCAGCTGTTGGCATAGCTGGGTGGAATGGATGAATTCCACTGCAAGGGCCTAGAGACAACCAGGCTCGGTAGAATGAGTACATCTTTTTTATTTTAAGCTGAAAAAAATTCTTTATTTTTTCGAGATTTTTACTAAGGGTGGGGGGTGAAAAAAACAGAAAATGTGCATTTATGTTGAATTTGTACTATTATTATTTTTAGTTTTTGGTATTTTAATCTTGATAGTGAGCTATGAATTGTATTATTTTTTATTAAAAATTATAATTGAAATTAATAATAAATTGGGAATTTTATTGATGGCAATATTTCGAAAAAAAATGAAAAAAATATTGAAAAGTCCATTTTAAATTTTCAAAAATTTTGTGGGAGTAGTTAGTAATAAATATTGCCAGTAATATCGATATAATCGTCAAAAATATTTTAAATATCAACGGGGTGATATTTTTTTTTAATTAGTTTCCAAAAAAAAATCGAAAAATTTCCATAAAATTGAAGTTTTCCAAAATTTTTTTCAATGATCAATTTTTTGGATGTTTCAAAATTATCCTCTATTTTCTGATTTATATCTGTTAGTTTTCAAATTGAAAAATGAATTTTTCTCTATATCTTTAAATTTGGATTTTTTCAAAAACTACCACTCTTCTCTCAAAATCAAAATTTATATATTTTGGAGTAAGTTAAATCAAAAATTATTTCAAAATATAAACTATTAGGTATGAAAAAAATTATTTTCGGAAAAAATTTTATAAAAAAATTATATAAAAATATTTAAAATATTAACATTCCCATGTTGATGAAAAAAATCTACCTCCAAATTAAAACCACGAAAACAATTTGCTTTATTAAAACATATTTTTAATAAATTCCATTTTAAAGTAAAATAAAAAATTTTGGACTTAATTTGAAAATATTTAAACTATAAGATATGAAAAAACATAATTTTCAAAAAAAAAATTATAAAAAAATTATATAAAAATATTTGAATTATAAATAAACATTCCCATGCTGATGAAAAAAAAAATTAAAAACCACGAAAAAAATTTGCTTTATTAAAACAATTTTTTTAAAATAATATAAAAAATTATTTACATACCTAGTAAAAAAAAATAAAATCCATTAAATTCAACAACACAATTTTCCACAAAAAACTTTTTAGTTGAATAAAAAGAGCGAGAGCGCGCCACAATCAAAAGTTACTATCACACTGACAGACATCTTGATGATATGTCAGAACTTTATAGCCATAATTCAAATATTACAGCCCATCTGGAAAGCGTTCGTCGTAGTAGTGGGGGAAAGCGAGATCTCACAATTTCAAATGCTATAGCGTTGCTGTTTGAATTCTTTGGTTTCCGCGCATTCCTGCTCGAATATAATGGAACGATTGCTAGGGTTAAATTGATAATTAATATTGGAAACGTTCACGTGTGGAGGATGATACGTGAATTCGAAAAAAAGGAAAGGGATTATCGGGGAAAGATAGGAGGAGGAGGAACATTCGAAATTAGTTAAACAATGTCGACAGCTTCAGTTGAAAATAGTAAAATCCTATACGTTTTTAAAAATATCTACACTGGAAGCAATGGAGAAAGTTTAAATATTTGGTAAATTAAAAAAAACTCATTAACAGCTTCTTAGAGTTTTTTCAAAAATGTGTTTGTGTGTCTCCTCCTGTCTTGTCTCGTGTCTCATCTCCTGTCTTGACTCGTGTCTCATCTCCGGTCTTGTCTTGTGTCTCGCCTCCTGTCTTAGCTTCAGTCTCGTGTCTCATCTTCTGTCTTGTCTTGTGTCTCGTTTCCTGTCTTGTCTTGTGTCTCGCTTCCTGTCTTGTCTTGTGTCTCGTCTCCTGTCTTGTCTTGTGTCTCGTTTCCTGTCTTGTCTTGTGTCTCGTTTCCTGTCTTGTCTTGTGTCTCGCTTCCTGTCTTGTCTTGTGTCTTGCCTTGTGTCTCGTCTCCTGTCTTGTCTTGTATCTCGCTTCCTGTCTTAGCTAAAGTCTCGTATCTCATCTTATGTCTTCTCTCCTGTCTTGCCTTGTGTCTCGCTTCCTGTGTTGCCTTGTGTCTCGTCTCCTGTCTTGTCTTGTGTCTCGCCTCCTGTCTTAGCTACAGTCTCGTGTCTCATCTTCTGTCTTCTCTCGTGTTGTCTATTGTCTCATCAACAGTCTTAGCTACAGTCCCGTGTCTCATCTCCTGTCTTTCCTTCTATCTTGTCTTGTGTTTCCTGTCTTGCTTTGTGTCTCGTTTCCTGTTTTGCCTTGTGTCTCGTTTCCTGTCTTGCCTACTACTACTACTACTACTACTACTAAGTTTGCAGGCGAACCTTGTCCTGGACAAACTCAAGCCAAGGTTCCGGCACTGAGGCCACTGGCGGGCCCATTGTGCCATTCCTGCTACCTAGACATCCATAAAGCCGAGCCCTTCAATAAAGGCCACAACCTTTTTCAATGGATGCCTGCTTGTGTCTCCAGGGGCCAAAACAGGGACTCCGAAGATTCGTCTGCGTAGTACAGCCCAGTGTGGACACTCTAGGAGAACATGGACTGACGTTTCATCAGTCATGCCGCAACCCCTGCATAGGGAACTTTCCTCTACTCCTAAGTTGTGGAGGTGTTTCATCATACAGCAGTGCCCCGTTAGGAGTCCTGCTATCTTCCTTAGCCTACTTCTTGGTAGTTCAGTAGCTGCTCTAGTGTGTCCATCAGTCCATCCCTTCAGTAAAAGTTTGGATTGCCTAGGACCCTGCAGAGCATTCCAATGAGCGAGGTGCTGATTCTTCAGCCACTTCTTCGACTCCTTGCGTATTCTTTGTTTTGTTAGGCCCAAGGTCGGGCCCGGGCCGCAGAAGGGAGCTGCCGCCCCCTCCGCAGCCAGTGCATCCGCCATCTCGTTGCCTTCAAAACCAGAGTGGGCTGGAATCCATTCTAGCCGCACCACATTGCGCCTTGCAAGATTAGCAAGTCGTTCTCGACATTCATTAGCGAGTCCTGAGTTGCTGGTGCACCCACTCAGGGCTTTAATTGCTGCCTGACTGTCGGAGTATATGGTTATGCGTCGATCCACATAACCTCTGTCTAGGTTTATCTGCGCACATTCCAAGATAGCATATAACTCGGCCTGATATGCAGATACACCATCACCCAATGGTACACGAACTTGTGTTCTTGGGTTCCTAGAGTAAATTCCAGCCCCTGCTCTATCACCGGAGCATGAGCCATCTGTGTACCAGACAGTCCCATTAGGCTGTGTATTCCTCTCTTTTTCCCAGGATTCTCTATCCCGGATCATGGTCCTGTACGGAGTTGCGAAGTAGTACTTTCGCAGGCATTCGTCAGGTGCTCGAGCCAGAACTGGAATATCTTCCAGAAGCCGGAGCTTCTTGACGTGCCTGCACTCTTCCCCTCTTCGCACGTATCCCAGCTGTTTTAAGCGCAGAAAAGCCCTCCCCGCCTCAGCCTCGATCACATGGTGAAGAGGCCGAAGACCAAGGATCACTTCCATCGCAGCAGTTGGTGTAGTTCTCATGCAGCCAGTTGCCCCCAAACTGACCACCCTTTGAAGGCGTGTCAGTTGCGATCTAGCCGTCACCAAGGTTACCCTCGGCCACCAGACCAGAGCCGCATATGTGAGCATAGGCAGCATGATCACTCTATAAAACCATATGATCGTTTTGGGGGTCAGTCCCCACTTCGGACCAATGGCTCTCCTACAGGCCCAATACGTGTTTGTCACCTTGCTTAGGCGACTGTCAAGATGAGCCTTCCATGTCAGTGATTTATCAAGGATCACTCCCAGATACTTCACCTGCTCAACCACAGGCAGTGGTACTCCATCAAGATTCAGACCCTCAGGTCTTACACCTCTTTTTTTGGTGAAAGCAACTATCTCAGCCTTGGCAGGATTTACTGCAAGTCCGTGTTCGTTACACCACCCATGTACCCTATTCAGAGCCCTTTGCATGAGGTCCCTGAGAACGGTAATATGCCTTCCAACAACAAGGACAACGATATCATCGGCATACCCTATCGTTAGAAAGCCTTCACCGTTTAAAAGAGTTATTAGCTCGTCAATGACTAGGTTCCACAATGTGGGCGAGAGAACACCCCCTTGCGGACATCCTCTAGCGACGATCACTTTTGCCACATGGTCCTTCCATGTGGCCTCTACTGTACGATTGCCCAACATGGCCCCAAGCCAGTGAGTGATCATTGGCTCTATTCCATGATTTGTCGCAGCCCTACAAATAGATTCTACAGGGGTGCTGTCAAACGCCCCCTGTATATCCAAAAATGCTCCCAGGGCGATCATGCCATTTTCCAGCGCCTTCTCCACCTGGGTTACCAGTTGGTGTAAGGCACTTTCAGTTGACTTGCCACACCTGAACGCATGTTGATTGTTGTGCAAGGGATACCTTAGCCCAACCTTTTCCTTTATGTACCGATCAGCCACCCTCTCCAATGTTTTTAACACAAAGGATGTTAGGCTAATGGGTCTAAAGGATTTAGCCACCGTATATGTGGCACGACCCGGTTTGGGTATGAAGACGACTCTCACCTGCCTCCACTGTTCAGGGACATACCTGCGTGCCAGACAGGCCCGAAAGATATGCACCAAGATTGTGCCAATTGCATCCCAGCCCTGTTGAAGCAGAGCCGGGAAGATTTGGTCTTTTCCTGGAGACTTGTACGGTCTGAATGACCGTATCGCCCAAGTACACCGCTCGTATGTGACTATTTCTTTTGCTAGAAGATAGTCCTCTTTACATGGTCGCTGTATGTTCACATATTCCATGTCAGGACACTCCCGCTCGATTCCTTCACAACCGGGGAAGTGTGTCTCTAGTAGATGCCGCAAGGTATCCACCGGGGTTTCGGTGAAAACACCCGGTTCGACTTCCATGCTGCCTATAGCGCTGTCCGGTGATTTCGTTAAGATCCGGCGCAGCCTTGACATTTGAGGTACCGATACGATATCCTCGCAGAAGGCCCGCCAGGCATCTCTCCGAGCCAACCTAACAGCACTCTTGTACTCATTCCGTTTCCGGCGGTATTGCTCCCAGTCCAGATCCGACTTCGTCTTCCTAGCCCTATTAAATAGGCGCCGGGTATGTTCCCGTAGCGAGTCTAGAGACTTGTTCCACCATTTGTGGCCCTTACTTCCCTTCCTCGTTTTTTCGGCGCAATTTTCTTCATAAGACGAAACAATAATCGAGCCCAGCTCCGCTATGGCCCAATCGATCTCATCATTATTGCTCAAGTTCCTAGGGAAACCACCAAGTCTCCTTCCGAGATCCAGTTTATACTGTTCCCAGTTGGTAGTCTTGGGGTCCCTATACTTGATTGATTGTTCCTCAACAGCAACCCTGTAACTGAAACAAATGTAGCTGTGATCCGACAATGACGGATCATCATTAACATGCCAGTCCTTTACCATACTTACAACGGTACTTGACGCAAGCGTCACATCCAGGACTTCAGCCCTAATCCTATTTCGGAATGTTGGTTTCGTCCCTCGGTTGAGTAGTTGCAGGTCAGTGGTACCTAGATAGTCAAGCAAAGCCTCTCCCCTGCTATTGACGCCTGTGCTGCCCCACATAGTGTGGTGCGCATTGGCATCACAGCCAATAAGAAGAGGCAGATTCCTGACCATGCAGTATTCCACCGCCTTGCGAAACTCCTCAGTAGGTGGTAGTTCTGGTGAGTCATAAGGCAGGTAAGCAGAGCATACCACTAAGCTATGCCTAGTACCATTCCTGCCCTGGACGTCCACTCTCACCGCTACTATGTCCCTGAAACAAAGTTCGTTTATTAGTATTGCACTTACACTGGAGTGCGTAGAAATGCAAACTCTTGGATTAGGTTCACCCACTGCATAGAATAAGCTACGCCCGGGTGTGCCTAAGCCTCGCACATGACCTTTATACACCCATGGTTCTTGTATGAGGCATATGCCTGTCTGCAGCTTTGCCATCCTCTGCGCGAATACTCCTGCAGCGGCACGGCAATGCTGCAAGTTAATCTGGGTAAATTTCAAGGCCCCTTCAACAGACATCAAAAATCCATAAAGGTACCTCCTTACCCATTAATAATTCACTCCGGGGTAGTCTCCGTAGTTCCCGAGAAGATAATTTTAACCTTCCCGAGCCCATACCGGATTTCCCCCTTCATAAGGTTGAGTGCCCCCACCGATCGAGGATCGAGCCCCAAAACAATGTTCTGCCTCAAAGAGGCAGCATCCCATCGGGAGGCCCGAATCACCCACCCTTCAGTCCTCAGGGTCGGATTACCAATCCGGATCCTTCTGAGGACCTCTTGGGGAGGAGACTCGATCGGCGCTGGCACCCATACCATTGCCTTCTTAAGCTGCTCGAGGGCCGACTGCTCAATGATTTTGAGCGCCAGTCCCTCCTTCTTAATCTTGCTAGCAGCCACTTTGAGCCAAGCCAGAGAGCCCCCATCCGCACAGGTCACCATAACGGCTCCCCGGGCAAACGAGTGTCCCTCAAAACTTGGCACAAATGAGGCGCCAGTCTTGTACATATCCTCATGCAATTGCGCGAGGATATGCGCATACTGCTCCCTGGTGAGCAGATTGTCTGGGTAGCCATCGCGGATGATGGCCACCTTGAGGTCGCTGCTTGCAGCTTCCCCGTACGACTTCCGCTCACCGGGGACCGTGCATACCTTCTTGGAAGCCTGCCTGGCCTCTGGTGGCGTGTTATGCACCCGAGGCCTCTTGGCTCCCCCTTTGGTGACGTCAAGCTTGACCCCGCTGGGACCAGCACTGTCATGCGTGTCCCGGCTTGGTGGTGCTCTTGTCACCTCTTCACAAGGGCCAGTTGGGCCACCTTTCGGTATCCCTTCTGACGCCCTTGCCGCCCTTCTTCTTCTTTTCTCGGCACCGCAGATAGACTTGCGGTGCCTTTTCGGTTTTTCAGATGATGGGGCAGTTGTTCCCGGCATAGCCTGAGCCCTCCCCGCTCCCATCATCTGAACTTCTTCTTCGCTGTATTCGGGGGACCCGGTTTCAGGGCACCTCCCAGGAGTCTCTTTCGTAAGGGCCCTATATAGGTCGCCCATCTCCAGAGTCTCCTCAGAGGTCCCTTCTTCCTGAGCCCTCCCCTCTTCTCTATTTCTTGGTGAGTCCATATAGATCCCACGAGTAGCAAGGGAAATCTTGGTCCACCCCCGCAGAGCCCCGCATGCGGAGGTAAGGCTACCTACAATGGGGTTTCGCCCAGTTCCCCAAGGTGATGACCAGTAGATGCCGATCTTCTGTTCGGCCACGCATCCTTTAGGCCCGGTCATCCCACCGAAGGATTCAGGATTTTTGACAAGGTTGTCTCCTCTTGGTCCGGACAGTCAAGTCTAGACCCCCCCCATCCCTCCGATCCGCGAGACATGACCACAGACCGGGGAACGTTGGTATAACAGGTGATTTCGAGGTAACCTCGAATATTCACCTGGCATCGTAAACCCTATGTGCAGTCCCTTAGCCACGATACTACAGCTGGGATAGGTGAAGTTGGTCCGCGGCAGGGTTGAGGGCTGCCAGTTGAGGTTTTATGCTCAACGAGCCCCCACTATCCCGCAACCTCTTCCTCACATAGATCATCGTCAGAGGCCCTCCTATCCGCCACCTGGAGACGCGCCGGGTTGGTTCTTCATCCCCTCCGCATCAATAAACACCCGAGAACAGTAACGAACATCGTCTATGCCTACTGATGCGGACCCGGCCTGTCTTGCCTTGTGTCTCGTTTTCTGTCTTGCCTTGTGTCTCGCTTCCTTTCTTGTCCAGTGTCTCGTCTCTCGTGTTGTCTACTGTCTCATCAACAGTCTTATCTACAGTCTCGTGTCTCATCTCTTGTCTTCTGTCCTGTCTTGTCTTGTTTTGTGTCTGTACAGCCAATTTCGATTTATTTGACGAAACGCCTTCTCTTTAAACTTGTGATTAACTACCGTAAAATTAGCTTTTTCTTCCATTTCGATATAACAACAAGAAAAAACGACTATAAAAGAAAAACACTGGGATATCGCTCGCAACCCGCTGTTCTAGAACAATCAACATTGAATATCCCCAAAGGAAATATATTATAAACGTTTAAATTCGTGTGGAAAATCTTTTCATTATAAGTCACCACCGCAATCGTTTGACAAAAATAACAGAGAGGAACTGGATTCGAAACAGATTATAGAAAATTATAAAAATTTAATTTTTCTAGTCAGTTTTTAAATTTTACGTTCGAATTCGTACAATAAGTCATATTTGTAGACTTCTCCAAACATCAATTACCTTTTATAAGACAGTGGCAGCACAAGATTCTTAATCTTATAGATAACGTGCTTAATACGGTACTGGTTTTAGTTTAACAAGGCCTACCGCTATGTATTTCAACGGGTATTCTCAAGAGATTTTAAAACGAGAAGAGGAACAATATGTGCCCTCTTCTATTATATATACATTTTGTTTGTACACCACTACTCGAAATATGTTCTCCTTGTCAATCAACAAAATTACAATAAAAGAAGAAAATGTTATTTAATTTAGGGGTGGGTTTAATAAGTTTGAATTTCTACTTTAAGGCTGCTAAAAAATTAACTGTTTCAAACAAGTCGTCTTGATCTCGTGTCTCGTGCTCCGTATCAAGCCTTGTCTCGTATCTCGTATTGGTCTCGAGTCTAGTCTTGGTCTTGTGTCTCGTCTCCTGTTATGTAATGTGTCTCTTATTGATTTCATGATTAGTTTTAACCTCAATTTTTTCGCATGAATTTAAAAACACCCTGTATACTTGATGGAAATTATTTTTTCCCCTTTTTCTACTGCCCGACTAATAAAACCATCCAAATTGTATTTAAATTTATCAATTTGGAATTGCCATTATAATTAATACTCGTAACAAAATCAATTGTTTTTATTACCCATACTTTTTAGATCGTCTTATCTATACTACTCGATCAAAATTACAAATACATTGGTATGCATACAAGCAATATTTTTTTCATAAAACTTCCCCTTGTCCGTCCTACGGGAACATTAAAAATTAATAGAAACGAATCATTATTATTGGTATCGATAATATCAACAATTTTATTATTGTTTGTGTAAGTGAATGTGTGTGGGTATATTTCAAAGTAAATTATAGCACTTTATATGAATAAGATCACGAGCAAACACAATTTCCTTTAATAATCGTTAAAAAAAATTTATAATAATTGTAAGTTTTTCCACATTTTATTTAAATATTTAGCTTGTTCTTTTTGATTTTCAATTATCAAATAACAGTCTCGTCTTCTGTCCAGTCGCCTCCCTCGTCTCCCGTCTTGTCTCGTGTCTCGTCTGCCATCTTTTCTCATGTCTCATGTCTCGTCTTTAGTCTTGTGTCATGTCTCGTCTTCTGTCTTGTGTCATGTCTCGTTTTCTGTCTTGTTTCATGTCTCGTTTATTGTCTTGTCTCATGTTTCGTCTTCTGTCTTGTCTCCCGTTTCGTATTCTTTCTGGTCCCATTTCTCGTCTTCTGTCTTGTCCCATGTCTCGTCTCATGTCTTGTCCCATGTCTCGTCCCACGTCTTGTCCCATGTCTCGTCCCATGTCTTGTCCCATGTCTCGTCCCATGTCTCGTCTCATATCTTGTCTTGTCTCTTGATTTGCCTTGTCTCTTGACTTATCTCGTATGTCGTCTCCTTTCTTGTCTCATGTCTCGTCTTCTGTCTCGTCTTCTGTCTTGTCTCGTGTGTTGTCTTCTGTCTTATCTCGTCTCCCGTATTTTTGATATAACAAAAAAAATCAAAACAATATATATGGATTGTATAGGTTTCCGTAATAGCGTTTCCGTTGTACTAAAATTTTAGTTGTTTGACTAATCTGTGCGGTAGAAATTGCATGTGTAAGCAAATGTCGAATGTAAACGTATATCAATTAGCAAAATGCGTTGTAATCAAAAACAAATCAAACATAATAACTGACCGGGTGTATATGCGCTAGTGATAATTTTAATCAGCGGTAAATTTGTTGGTTATATTCGATAACACACTAAAAAAATTATATATTTTTGAAAAAAATATTTTGATAAATTCGTTATAAGGTGTAATATTTTCATGGGCGTAACTAGAGTTGTTAAAAAGGTGGCTTGAATATTTTTTATTCTTTGGATATTTTTTGAATTTTCCTGGGACTTGGTACCATTGAAAAATTTTCTGGAAACTTGGAATTGTCAGGGAAATTTGAAATCATTTATTTTTATTTTTGGTTGAATTGAAAATAATGGAAAATAAATAGAAAAAATCACCTAATAATACACTGATATGGAAAAAAAATGTTTTCATGTAAAAATAACTAAAATATTTTAAATCGAAACCCCACTTTTCCCACCTTTGCTTTTTATATGAATATTTTTCTTTTTTTTTCTGACGTTTTCAATTCAAAAACAACTTTTTGAATCACTTTACAATCTAATGAATATTTTTTAAAGTGTATGTCAATGAAAATTTGCTGTTATGCAATTTTTGTCGTTTTTTTTATTAATTGCTCTCGTTCCATTCTCACATTTTCTATAATAATACCGGCTGTCGAATCGGCAATTTAAATCAAATTCTACGCCAAGAAAATCTATAAATATTTTTTCTATATGTCATAAATTGAGGTTTGGAAATATCAATTTAAATCCTACTTTTTCCAATTTTCCTAAACAATTTTTTATAATCGTATAAAAATTTTCGAACATAACCACAAATATACACAAATTACTCAGATCAAAAAATCTCATCGCTTAATATTTTTAATCAATACAATAAGACTTTTAATTAAAACAGCCAATCTAAAATACCCGATTTATTTACATAAACGACCCTTATAAAGTAAAAGGTAAATACAGAAACGTTCATTTGGAAAAAGCAGCCTTAGGCGGATTTCATTTCGCTTAGTAGATAAAGGAAAATGGTATTTTATTCGAAAAAAGATGACTAGAACCCTCGGTATACTTAAAAATATTTATTTACTTCAAAATACCAATCGAAAAACATAAATTATTGATAAGTTAGTAGAATATAGATTATAAAAGAACTTTATCAAGCGTAATAATAATTAACGATTCTAATTAGTGGCAACAAATTAATTGGGATCGTTAAAAACCGCATATTCGATATCTTCGAGCACCGACATGAAAAGTATGTATTTTAATATTTACACAAGACTCTTTAATTAATTTATGTTTCTCGGTTTGATAAATTTTAATGTACAAAATAAATACGGTTTGTGTACCTCTACTGCTCTGCTAAATTTTACTAATTACTTGAAATTTATGTAATGAACGTATTTGTTAAGACGAATTAAATGATGATAAAATATTATTTACCAAATAATTGGAATAAACAAACTTTAAATTCCTATTTGAATAGACATAGTTGTAGTGGGACATTAGAAAAAGACATATTGCCGCTACGAAGTATACGTCTGCATCCTATTTTGAAACTTTCGGTTAAAAAAGTGTTAATCCTGCAAATATGCAATTAATAACGTTTAAACAACGAAATGAGATAATCCTTCCTAATAAATTAGAAGTAAACATACAGATTTTATCTCTTTCTCTTTGTTTCTTTCTCTCTGTCTACCAACTATATCAGCATAGCCCTAATTACGTGATAAAATCAACATCGAACTTTCCGGCTAATATCTTCGACTCGAGATGTAACTTACTAATTGCTCTAACTAAGTACAGGTAAACTTTCCACCGAGAGGATCTTATTTATTTAACCGTTACAGGGACGAATCCTTTTGTTATTGCTTTTAACCTTAATTTAGAATATTTGGTTTGTTTTTCAATGAAAAAGTTCTATAAAAGGTTATTGTTGCCAACATAACTAACAAAAAAATACTGAAAGAGGTTAGTCGCTTGAGGAAGTGGTTTTTCCAATCAATTTTTGGTTTTTCTTATATGTTTTGAGTCTTTTTACCATCCGTAATGTACAAAAATTGATCAGAAAAAAACAAAAATTGATCGGAAATACTAAAAATTGATCATAAAAAACCAAAAATTGATCGGAAAAACCAAAAATTGATCGGAAAACCCAAAAATTGATAGGAAACCCCAAAAATTGATCGGAAAAATTAAAAATTGATCAGAAAAAATCAAAAATTGATCGGAAAAATTAAAAATTGATCGTATAAACCGAAAATTAGTAAAAGAAAAACAAAAATTGATCGGAAAAACCAAAAATTGATCAGTAATACCAAAAATTTATCAGAAAAAACCAAAAATTGATCGGAAAAACCAAAAATTCATCAGAAAAAAACAAAAATTAATCGGAAAAAACAAAAATTCATCAGAAAAAAACAAAAATTGATCGGGAAATCAAAAATTGATAAAAAAAAACAAAAATTGATCGGAAAAACCAAAAATTTATCGAAAAAACCAAAAATTGATCGAAAAAACCAAAAATTGATCAGAAATACCAAAAATTTATCAGTAAAAAATTTATCAGAAATACCAAAAGTTGATCAGAAAAAACCAAAAATTGATCGGAAAAACCAAACATTCATAAGATAAAAAAACAAAAATTAATCAGAAAAACCAAAAATTCATCAGAAATAAACAAAAATTTATCGGAAAAACCAAAAATTGATCAGAAAAAAAACAAAAATTGATCGTTAAAACCACTTTCTTATGCGATTAATCTTTTTCAGTATTCTTTTGTTCGTTATGTTGGCAGCTATAGATCTCGTCCACTGGAAATTGAGCCACATGATCTTGAATTGAATTTTTGATTTTGGTGAAAATTTTGTACAAATTTTCAATTGATCCGCTCTTCTTCTCCAGAGTAAAAAGCTTTTTCTGCTACTTGGAAAGTTTAAAATTCCCAATATCATGATTACTTAGATGTTGCTTCTCTTTTTAATTTCTAAGGATATAAATACATTTTTGCTCGATACTCTATGGTTATACATCTCACTATATTTTTTGCATTCAAAAATTTTGAACTATGGTTCGTGTCGCGGATGAAAATATCCATCTCGTAGGTGGATGTAATTTCGCATAAATTCATAAATGAAACGGTTTTCATTACGTCCGAAACACTTAAATGTAATAAAATATTCTCAAAGTTAAGCGCGCACAGTACGCTGCCAACATCTATTATATGGCCAGACTAAATTGGATATAAATATTTAATTTAATTACAGAAAAGTGTGTGTACTCTTCATCTGCCCGAACTTAATTTGATTCATTCACTTTTTTTTTTCTCTCTCATTTTCATTTTTCCATTCAGAATTTATCGCTGTGAAATGATGAAAAATATTCGCGGCGGATTCGGATTTGAATTTTAAAGTGGTATCGTAAAAATCAAAAAAATATATATAATTCTTTGATTTCTCGTGGTTGTATTTATGGATATATTTTTGGGGTATTCACTGAGATATGAAAGATCTATTGTGTCCCCTTACTTATACTTAGTTTCCATGGAGAAACTAGTAGCTCCTTTAGTCCTAACCAAAAATTGATAAAAAAAAACAAAAATTGATTTAAAAAAAAAACAAAAATTGATTTAAAAAAAAACAAAAATGGATCGAAAAAAAACAAAAATTGATCGGAAAACCAAAAATTGATCAGAAAAAAACAAAAATTGATAGGAAAAACCAAAAATTGATCGGAAAAACTAAAAATTGATCAATAAAAACCAAAAATTGATCGAAAAAAACAAAAATTGACCGGAAAACCAAAAATTGATCGGAAAAACCAAAAATTGATTGAAAAAAAAACAATCGTAAAAACCACAAATTGATCGGAAAAACTAAAAATTGATAGGAAAAACCAAAAATTGATCGGAAAAACTAAAAATTGATCAATAAAAACCAAAAATTGATCGAAAAAAACAAAAATTGACCGGGAAACCAAAAATTGATCGGAAAAACTAAAAATTGATCAGAAAAAAACCAAAAATTGATCGAAAAAAAAACAAAACGACCGGAAAAACCAAAAATTGATTAGAAAAAAAAAACAATCGTAAAAACCAAAAATTGATCGGAAAAACTAAAAATTGAATAGATCAGAAGGATGTTTCTTTTTCCATGCCACAATATCTGCATTCTTATTCCTACTTTCAACCTACTTCCATTGCTTTTATTCATTCGAAAACAAACAGATTATCTAATTAATAATTGAAAAAAAATTTATTCCAATAAAAAAAAAACACTCGGATTATTAGTCAACTGTAATTCGTGAACTCCCATGGTGACGGTAGCCGTATGAAAATTTTCCAAACTATGCAACGGCACTCGTTAATCAAGTCACATCTGAGTAATTAGTAATATTATCAAATTTCCAACACTGCACAAACATTACACCTAGAAATATATTTATATTGATGTATCAATCGTACAATATCGGTAATTGTCATATTATCCATTTGCTAAAACGCCAGGCGGAGGGGATGCGACCCTATTAAAATTTAATTACAATCTCAAAATCCCTTGAAACGTGTATTGCACTCTAAATCTCGTTTCTATCACATTCGGTGACAATACCAGTCGTACGGGTCCAAATTTGAAATGTCACTTTACTTTTCGAACGAAAGCTTTAATATTTTGTTAAATTTGAATAATAATTAAAAATTTTTAATAAAAAAATGAAACTACTGTACAATCATTCAGTTTTTATGGAAATTTGGATAACGCATCCAACGAGAATTTGTTACAAAGTAAAGGTCCACCCAGTTCTCCCATTTTTTCCTCTAATATTTTCTAAAGTCATTATTATTTTTTTTAGATATAACTACGCAAGGAAACTGCGTGGTGTGCCAGGCTCAACTGGGTCCGCAACTCCATTCCAGACCGTTGAGCTCGAGCCAAGCGTCTCTATACGGACTACGTGAAGATCAAGTACCTCCCAATTCGAGAGTATGCAACACGTGCCGTTGCAAGTCAGTACGATCGCGTTACACTCATTGCCCTCTACCTTCTTGTCCGAATTCGCGAGGCAGAGTAAAAAGATTGCGATCGTTTCCCGATCGGTTACAAGAATTACCAGCTGAAGTGCGAGATCCTTTGTACGCGGAATTTCGAATACCCAACGGAGTAACAAAATGTTGTTCGGCTTGTTACAACAGAATCCAACGAAGATTAGGACCCGTAGAAGATTGGTCCGAAGAAGAGTTTAACAAACTCAAGGCAGCTCTTATCGAACTCGGTTCGAATTGGCAACTGATCGGCGAACGTTTGAACAAACCTCCGCAAAAAGTAAAAATGTACGTCGCGGCGAATCGAAAAAAACTAAAACATTGCCTGGGGGAAGATCGAAAACCAGCCTTGTCGACCGACGAAGAAAGCGGTTCGAGCACTTCTAGTTGCGAAGAAACCTTAATAGACGGCGATAGACATTCTAGTGATACTGCTAGCGCCGCCGAAAGCCCTCCCGTTCAAAGTTCGAACGATAGCACCGCTAAAAAAGTAGACTACGATTCCAGTGCTACCGAAACGGCAGACGAAGCTCAAACGCCCGATCACTACCAAGGAACGGCGACAATTACACCAGTTACAAACGACGGACAACCGTTGAGCGTAAAAGATCTCGTATTGAATGTGATAGAAATTTCTTTAATGAAAAATTCCGGACAACAACCAACTATAAATCCCCCAACTAGCGGCATGGCTCCCACTATTTCCTCCATATTGAATAACGATTCCAATGAAGTGACGATAGTTAACGAATACAATTTGAACAATCAACAAAGACAACAACGCTCCGATCTAAACTTGGCGAAACTGGTTACTCCTTTAATAGGAGCAACTATTACCCCCGTATCCGGTCCTATACAATCCCAACCGCAACCGGAACCGATGCAATCGTCCAGGGACGATTTGATAGTACTGCAAGTACCGGACGGTAGAGGAGAACCGGAAACTTTGGATCTTAGTATAAAGAAACCGAGAGAACCGACAGTTCATACCAAACAACAACAAATGCATAGATCCGATCCGTATATGTATCACCAAGAAAGAAAAAGTCCGGCGTTTACTATACGATCCCAACCGAAATTATCCAGTCCGAAACCGGCCAATCCGAAATCCGGTTCGATAACGCTCGGTACTCCAATAATGTCCCAACCGCGATACGACGTACTAAGACAAATCCCGGAAACTAAAATGGGATCTATAACGCAAGGTACTCCGGTGATACCGCATAATATGCAAGACAAACGATCTTACGAGTACTTTAACAAACGACCGGTTCAAGTTCAAGCTCAGAACCAGCAGCAAATGCAGTACCCCGGACAATACAGGCAAGCTTACAACGTCGAACAACAATTAAGCTCCAGACAAATAATCATCAACGATTACATAACCTCGCAACACATGTTGAACAGAAGAAACGAAAAGCCGCAATTTTACAGCAACAATCCCCAACCGCCACCTCCCAATCAACAACAAAGACAGGGGGTTATACAGCGACACACCAGACCGCAGTACATACAACCCGGACACGAAGCTTTATCCTCTTTGGTCGACGTCGCCGTACAACAACCTTCTTTACCGGTACCTAGTGCGCACGAAGGACTCGGTAAAACTATGGCCGATAATATTTTGGAACAACCGCATAGATATCAAATTATCCAACAACATCAACAACAACAATTGAGACAGCAACAACAACGGATGGAGGAGCAAAGGAGAGTCGCTTATCATCATCAGCAACAACAACAACAACAACAGCAACATCACCACCACCAACAACAAAATAGACAACAACAACAACAACCTCGTACAGATAATAATAGTACTTTGACAGCGGCTAGTTTGATCGACGCTATAATAACGCACCAAATAAATCAAACGGCTGAAGGTGGTCGCGAAGTAGTACCGAACGCTCGAGAGCAAAGAGCCGGCGATTTACTTTTCCAAAAGTTCCATAGAGGCGAAGCTCAACAGCAACAACAAACTCAAGATAACGGCGAAAGACCTTCGTCCGTTATAAGCGTCGATTTAGACGGCGATGCTATGAATAAGAATCTTACGGTTAAAGAACTAACGGATTCGGTTATAAGCCACGATTTTAACGCTCGACAACCGTATTATCATCTACAGGAAAACATGAACGATCAATGGAAGCGACGGATACAACAGCATCCGCATCATAACGAAGATAAGCGCGCGCAGACTCCGTTGCAGGATGAACGACAGATTATAAGGATCGCGCAGCCGCAACAAAAGTATATAGAAAGGGTGGAACCGGTTTCGCCGCCGGAGAATAACCATTGGTCGGAGCAGAATTTCAGACGGTATCCGCAGAATCAGCCGCACATTTCTCCCTTCGATTACGTTAAGAATAGAATCGTGCAAGTGATGAGAACTGAAGATGACAATAAGAAGGATATTCAAGAGGGATCGCATTCGCAGGATAAAGATCGTAGCGACAGTCCCGGCGATATGGTTATCGACGAGGAAAAACACGAAAACGATTTTAGTCAACAAGTACCTCAACAGCAAAGTGGGTTTTATTCTTTCGTTCATAAAGACACCACTGCCAATGATAGTTCGCGGAATAACGAACCTAAGCCGTTGTTGAGTTCGCAATACGATCCGCTGTCTGACGAGGATTAACATTCGGCGTTTTAGACTATTTTTAGTCTGATTAACTTGGTACGATTTGGTGTTGGTAAAAAAATTGGAAAAATGAAGAGAAAACGGAAAATTTCATTGATTTGTAAGTCTTTACACTCGAAATTCTATTTAAATTACGGTTTTGGCGCAGTCGTTGCGGATAAGCGATGAAAAATTAAAATTCGGTCGCTTATCCGTGACGACTGCGCCAATTTATTTTTTTTAAAGTTAAATTGGGATTTTTTATCGAAAATTTCCTCATCTTGAGAAACCTTTTTGATCAATTTATTAGCGAAAAAGTGAGTTTCCGTTACAATTGAGGAGAAAACGGATATTTGTCATTAATTTAAAAATTTCTCTATTTTGATTATTTTAATTTACGGTTAAAAAAAAGGTTTGGCGCAGTCGTTGCGGATAGGCGATGAAAAATCAAAATTCGGTCGTTTATCCGTGACAACTGCGCCAATTAATTTTTTTTTAAAGTTAAATTGAAATTTTTTAAAGAACTTTTTTGATAAATTTCTCAAGTATTGATGCTTTGAGTTTCCGTTTTGTGCTCGCTCATATTTTTGGGATCTTTTTATGAAACATTAACACGAATTTGAACCGGTTATTTCGACTAAATCGAACATGGACATATTTTCAAGTTTCTTCTTGTCTGTAAATATTTAAGTGCTAAGTGATATTTTAGGATATGTTTAACGTTATTTACACTTCAAATTTTGGCCCTTAGTTGATTGATTCTGGTATTTTTGAGTGATTTCGGTTTTTTTTTTCGGGAAATTTAATTATTTTTTACTGAATATCTCGAGATTGATCTTCTTAAATCCTTCATAGACAGTGCCTACAACAGTTACTTTCATTTTTTTGTCAAGCTTTTCTTCGATTGTGGATTTATTAGTGTTGGAAAAAAAAAAGAATTTGCGAAGAAATCAATCTGGAATGTACAGTAACTAGAAAAAACAATGTGTACAGATCTAATATGCAATTCCATCGGTATACAGAGCGTTTAAAAAAAACTGGCTTTAGATACAGATTGCGGAAATTTGATCGGAACCATCGCCTCGGATTACACACAAGTAAGATATATGAAAGATAGAGAAAGAATAATTGTGCGCGGTCATAACTTAGGGGTGTATACTTATTTCCCGAAGCTGGCGAAACGTTCATTGCCCCTTTACCCACCAACTAGTGAATTCTCGGTGTAAAAGACAATGTTGCCGGATAGAAGTGTTTTATTTTTACCTATTGCGCATGATTTTGAAAAAAAAGTCAACGAAAACGAGTCAAAAATATCATTTGTTCAAATTAATATGCGCTTCTGGCAACAGCGGTTAAAATAGGGGAGCAATGAGCATTCGGTCAGTCTGGGGAAATGATTATACACTCCTAAGTGATGACCGCGCATAATTATTCTTTCTCTCTCTTTCAGCTGTTTTTCTGTCGCACTTGCTTAACCCGGCATACTTTCGTGAGGATTTTCGCAATCTGTTTATAATTAAATTTTTTTTGTGATGAGCCACAATATTTTTTATATCTTTTAATATTGTGGTTTAATTTTTCAAGTTTTTATGGGTGTTAGGTCAAGCGCACACGATGCAACTGTTTTGGGATAAAAATTAGTTGTTCGTGCAACTGTTTTGTAATTTTTGTCCCGAAACAGTTTGAATATACATTGGAGTGGCATATTAGATCGTGATATTGTAGTCTATTGTTTTTATTGATATTTGATGAAGGGTCTGAATGTAGCGTCCAAGATTTAGTAATTTTTTTTTCTTTAAATATTGTAACTTGTAGATACATATATATGTATATGATATAATTTTATTAACTGAACACAAAACCCGACTTATAATAATAAAGAAATGATGTACATATTATGTAAACTTAAAATCATAAGTGTTGAGTCGATATACACGTTTTATAGATATGATGATGTAACGTCTAAATTATTTCGATTGGTTTTTATGCGATTGTGTCCAGTTTTTTGCATTTCCAATGTTTTGTCATTGAAAAATTTTCATTTTTAATCAACGTTTAGCTCCCTATCGAAGTGAATTTTGGAAAATTTGCGCTATAGTGCAATTGTTCATCTCTCTCTCTGCTATATATTTTTTTTAACTTGTACATTTTTTTTTCTGTAATGTGTACATGTTGGTTTTTATTTTAAATATATTTTTTTGGGAATGTAAATAACTAAAGTATAAGTATAAATATTTATAGAAATATAAGGTATCCCATTGTAAATATTTGTGAATTTTTTTTTTTAATTTTTCTGTTTCAAAATATGTAATTTAAGTCTTTTACGCTTTTGGCGTCTAAAATTAGACGAACTGATCATTTTTCTACACACTATAAAAGAAATGCTTCCAGATTATATGTACACTGTCAATTTTTTTAGTTCGTAATTTTCAGATAATGACTTGTTATTTTGTTGAAATAAATGAATATCAGTTGGAATTTTTTTTTATCAGTAATACACCTTTATCTTCAATCAAAATTTCGTTTTATTTACAACTTACCTACCCTACTGCCCTAATAGTGGAATTGAAGAAGTAAGTACGTCAAACAATGACCGATAGATGTCGTTTTTGGTCGATTTTGCATACAAATAGATCATTTACACCGAAATCTGTATCGAAATGTGAATATTTTCGACAAAAATCGCAAAAATGATTTTTAAAAATCTCAAATTGCGATTTTGAAATTTTCAAAAAAAAATCGAAATTTTATTGGCTCATCTGATAGAGCCCACCACGTAGACTCCGAATCCGATGGGGTTCCTAAGAACCATAATTTTTGCTCTACCTCGCACCGTTTCCGAGATATTCGCGTTTGAAGTTTTTGTGTTTTTTTGAGGCTTATCAGTCAATTATGCAACCAACTAGACCGTTTACACCGAAATCCGCTTCGAAAAATGAATATTTTCGACAAAAATCGCAAAAATGGTTTTTAAAAATCTCAAATTGCGGTTTTGAAATTTTCCAAAAAAAATCAAAATTTTATTGGTTCATCTGATAGAGCCCACCACGTAGACTCCAAATCCGATGGAGTTCCTAAGAACCAAAATTTTTGCTCTATCTCGCACCGTTTCCGAGATATTCGCGTTTGAAGTTTTTGTGTTTTTTTTGAGGCTTATCAGTCAATTATGCAACCAACTAGACCGTTTACACCGAAATCCGCTTCGAAAAATGAATATTTTCGACAAAAATCGCAAAAATGATTTTTAAAAATCTCAA
The DNA here is from genome assembly GCA_963978555.1 of Galerucella nymphaeae. Classification (NCBI taxonomy): domain Eukaryota; kingdom Metazoa; phylum Arthropoda; class Insecta; order Coleoptera; family Chrysomelidae; genus Galerucella; species Galerucella nymphaeae. The sequence goes on from OZ021713.1 coordinate 17,599,983, forward strand.
ATTGCGATTTTGAAATTTTCAAAAAAAAATCAAAATTTTATTGGTTCATCTGATAGAGCCCACCACGTAGACTCCGAATCCGATGGAGTTCCTAAGAACCAAAATTTTTGCTCTATCTCGCACCGTTTCCGAGATATTCGCGTTTGAAGTTTTTGTGTTTTTTTGAGGCTTATCAGTCAATTATGCAACCAACTAGACCGTTTACACCGAAATCCGCTTCGAAAAATGAATATTTTCGACAAAAATCGCAAAAATGGTTTTTAAAAATCTCAAATTGCGGTTTTGAAATTTTCCAAAAAAAATCAAAATTTTATTGGTTCATCTGATAGAGCCCACCACGTAGACTCCAAATCCGATGGAGTTCCTAAGAACCAAAATTTTTGCTCTATCTCGCACCGTTTCCGAGATATTCGCGTTTGAAGTTTTTGTGTTTTTTTTGAGGCTTATCAGTCAATTATGCAACCAACTAGACCGTTTACACCGAAATCCGCTTCGAAAAATGAATATTTTCGACAAAAATCGCAAAAATGATTTTTAAAAATCTCAAATTGCGATTTTGAAATTTTCAAAAAAAAATCAAAATTTTATTGGTTCATCTGATAGAGCCCACCACGTAGACTCCGAATCCGATGGAGTTCCTAAGAACCAAAATTTTTGCTCTATCTCGCACCGTTTCCGAGATATTCGCGTTTGAAGTTTTTGTGTTTTTTTGAGGCTTATCAGTCAATTATGCAACCAACTAGACCGTTTACACCGAAATCCGCTTCGAAAAATGAACATTTTCGACAAAAATCGCAAAAATGGTTTTTAAAAATCTCAAATTGCGGTTTTGAAATTTTCCAAAAAAAATCAAAATTTTATTGGTTCATCTGATAGAGCCCACCACGTAGACTCCGAATCCGATGGAGTTCCTAAGAACCAAAATTTTTGCTCTATCTCGCACCGTTTCCGAGATATTCGCGTTTGAAGTTTTTGTGTTTTTTTTGAGGCTTATCAGTCAATTATGCAACCAACTAGACCGTTTGCACCGAAATCCGCTTCGAAAAATGAATATTTTCGACAAAAATCGCAAAAATCGTTTTTGAAATTTTCAAAAAAAAATCGAAATTTTATTGGCTCATCTGATAGAGCCCACCACGTAGACTCCAAATCCGATGGAGTTCCTAAGAACCAAAATTTTTGCTCTATCTCGCACCGTTTCCGAGATATTCGCGTTTGAAGTTTTTGTGTTTTTTTTTAGGCTTATCGGTCAATTATGCAACCAACTAGACCGTTTGCACCGAAATCCGCTTCGAAAAATGAATATTTTCGACAAAAATCGCAAAAATGATTTTTAAAAATGTCAAATCTGATATTCAGTAATTCACGCAGAAAAACGGAGCGAGTTTCATATAATCCCGCCGTCCTCTCCCTTATCTGGACACTTACTTAAGTATTTTACAGTGAGCATAGTGTAGGTATACTATAACTAGTGCCATCTATTTAAAATCTCTCGAACTATCTTTTTGTCGAAAATATTCACATTTCGAAGCGGATTTCGGTGCAAACGGTCTAGTTGGTTGCATAATCGACTGATAGGCCTAAAAAAAAAACACCAAAACTTCAAACGCGAATATCTCGGAAACGGTGCGAGATAGAGCAAAAATTTTGGTTCTTAGAAACTCCATCGGATTTGGAGTCTACGTGGTGGGCTCTATCAGATGAAACAATAAAATTTTGATTTTTTTTTGAAAATTTCAAAAACGCAATTCAAGATTTTTAAAAATCATTTTTGCGATTTTTGTCGAAAATATTCATTTTTCGAAGCGGATTTCGGTGTAAACGGTCTAGTTGGTTCCATAATTGACTGATAAGCCTCAAAAAAAACACAAAAACTTTGAACGCGAATATCTCGGAAACGGTGCGAGATAGAGCAAAAATTTTGGTTCTTAGGAACTCCATCGGATTCGGAGTCTACGTGGTGGGCTCTATCAGATGGGCCAATAAAATTTCGATTTTTTTTTGAAAATTTCAAAAACGCAATTTGAGATTTTTAAAAATCATTTTCGCCATTTTTGTCGAAAATATTCACATTTCGATGCTGATTTCGGTGTAAAAGGTGTGCATGGCTACCACCATCTATCAATCAGTACCCCAACTAACCCATGTATGCATATTAGGGTACTCAGTCGTACTGGTCGAGTGAGATAGGATCGGTTAGGTGTGCAATAAAAGAAATAGTTCAATATAAACAATTTATTTATTTTCACAACATTTATTTTATATTTTACAGACAATGTGGTAGAATTTTTAGATACATCGACTATCAAAATTAAATACAGATTCAATAGTGTATATATATTACATCAATTAATTACATTTAACGAAGCCTATATACAGTTACCTAACTATAATATAATAATAATAATAAACTATTGCAAAACAATATTCTCACGAAGACATTTTGATATATTTCACTATAGAATCAAACTTAATGTGATCATTTTTGTCTTACACATGCGCAATCAAAACATAAAGCACAGTACAATGATTTTAAAAGCGTACAGATTCTTTATTGTCAACACACACAATAAAATTGGATAAAAGCGCCATCTACAATTGTGACATTGACGTTTAATTAATTTTTTGACAGTTCTTAAGACAGTGTTGATTTGACGAACACCGGAAGTAGAAACGTCAATGTCATCAATTTCACAATCGTTTATTTTGAAGAGCTAAAGGAAAAAAATTGAGGTGTTGTTTTATTGCAATGTATAAAGGCACGTTCAGATATGTGGCTAACTTACATGACAACAACGTCAATGTCAATTGTACAGTAATTCGATGGACAATTTTATCAAAACAATAAATAAAAAGGTTTAAACTTTGCGAAATGATCACGAAAAGTTGAACATTACAAAAATTGGATACATGTGAATAAAATTTAGCTTTGTCGGGGAAAACTGTCATTTCAAACCTCGACATTACAACTGGCGCCATCTCTCTAAAAGTTTCAGACAATAGTTCGAAATTTTGCCACCGGCGGTTATCTGTCATTCAATTCAACTTTTAGAGGTCCAGCTTTATTGAGAAATAATATAAAATTTGCATTTGTTCTACAAGCTCACTTTTCTAGTATTATATTATACAGGACGTTTAAAAAAAAATATAGAAACTTTTTCAACGATTATGTCAAAAATGTTGGCAACATTGCACACTTTTTTTCGTAACTAGCGACCTCTACGAGAATAAAAACATACTCAAGTGACGCGTGAGCCAATATTATCGAAATACATAATCGTAAAAAAACCAAATTTTTTTTCGTTCAAACACCCTGTAGATAAATAAAAATGTCGTCTTCAGTCTTATCACAAAATCTACATTTTCTCTATCTAAGAAAATAACAAAATTATAATTTTTTCCATCAAAATATTCAACAAAATACATCAGACATACTCTTTATCGATATCACCACCATCTTCTTCTTTTCTACAGAACGTCATCGATATGGTTCTGCAGATGTTCACTGCTACTCAGGTATACGATGGATCTTTACCCAAATTGCTAGAGGTACTGGAACGGCTCACGTTCGACAATCTAAGGGAAAATTCACACAATTTTACTTCAAGTATTCTTACTAGGGGACGTTTCGTTTAAAAATAAGTAACAGGAAAAGCCTAGGCGGGGTTGGTCGGTATTTACTCAGCAGTTACAAAATTTTACAGGAAACTGTTTAAAATTTACGATCGAAACCTAGGGGGAGTCATTAGTATTAATAAAAATAAAGTTTTACCTTCTTGGATCGGTGAAAGATTTTTCGCTTTTCGGAGAGGAAAGTTGTTTGTGATTCGATAAATATTTGTGTACCGAATCGTCCGAACTGTACGTTTCTTGTTCGCTGAAAATAAATCGTTTATCAAATAAAACCAATCACAATAGTGTTGCAATACCATGAAGAAGAGCTACAAAAATGATCAAATTTGAAGGTTTCTTGTACCAAATTGTTGAAAAAACAACCTAGTGCTGCAATACTATGAAGAAGAGCTCCAAAAATGATCAAATTTGAAGCTTTTTTGGTCATTTTTACAGTTAAGATGAGAAAATATTCTAAAATTAGTACCAAATTGTTGAAAAAACAACCTAGTGCTGCAATACTATGAAGAAGAGCTCCAAAAATGATCAAATTTGAAGCTTTTTTGGTCATTTTTACAGTTAAGATGAGAAAATATTCTAAAATTAGTACCAAATTGTTGAAAAAACAACCTAGTGCTGCAATACTATGAAGAAGAGCTTCAAAAATGATCAAATTTGAAGCTTTTTTGGTCATTTTTACAGTTAAGATGAGAAAATATTCTAAAATTAGTACCAAATTGTTGAAAAAACAACCTAGTGCTGCAATACTATGAAGAAGAGCTCCAAAAATGATCAAATTTGAAGCTTTTTTGGTCATTTTTACAGTTAAGATGAGAAAATATTCTAAAATTAGTACCAAATTGTTGAAAAAACAACCTAGTGCTGCAATACTATGAAGAAGAGCTTCAAAAATGATCAAATTTGAAGCTTTTTTGGTCATTTTTACAGTTAAGATGAGAAAATATTCTAAAATTAGTACCAAATTGTTGAAAAAACAACCTAGTGCTGCAATACTATGAAGAAGAGCTCCAAAAATGATCAAATTTGAAGCTTTTTTGGTCATTTTTACAGTTAAGATGAGAAAATATTCTAAAATTAGTACCAAATTGTTGAAAAAACAATCTAGTGCTGCAATACTATGAAGAAGAGCTCCAAAAATGATCAAATTTGAAGCTTTTTTGGTTATTTTTACAGTTAAGATGACAAAATAAAATAATCGTCAATTAAATAAAACCAATCAAAATTAAAAGTATTCTCACCTATCGGAATTATCCGAGATGGTATCTTCTAAATCACCCTGTATGGCGGACTGTAAATCTTCGATTCTTTTCAAAGCAAGTCTCAAATCCGTCCTGGCGGTCGAACATTCGCCCTCCAACGATTCGCAACGTTTCTCCAATTCCTTTTTCTTGATAATCACTTCGGACTCTTTCACCAAACTCTTGTTCAACTCTTCTTTGATTTCACTGAAATGAGACTGTTAAAATCGACCAACGCGCACTTCAAACCAGTCACTTACCGCAATTGTCGTTGATGTTTCCTAATTTGGTCTTGAGCTTGTTGTTCCTTTACTCTGGCATTCGTAAGGTCGTTCTGCAATTTTTCCACGGCTTCTTTCAACCTGCTAATTTGCACTTCCAATCTAGATCTTGTTGTCTGTTCCAATTCCAATTTTGATTCCAGCTCTTTCACCTTCAATTCCGACCTTCTAACTAGAAGATTCGATGAAGATTCACCCATACTTTCTACGGATTCCAATTTGGTAGTAAGTTCCGCCAACTGTTCTTTCAAATGGTTCCGTTCCACTTCCAATTCCGACACCAGAGATACTTGTTCTTGCAAAGCCATTTGATCCAAAGACATTTGTTGTACGGTTCCTTTGAATTTCTTCAATACTTCGGCTAGTTCTTCTTCGTTTTCTTCGAGTTGCGTTTGCAAATCGCCTTTTTCTCTCAACAAACCGTTGGCGCGTTCTTCGGCGTCTTGTTTTTGTTTATGGGCTTCTTCTAAAAGCGACTGCGTTTCCAAAAGATCCGTCTCCAAGCTCTGTTTCGTTTTCACTGCCAACGCTCTGGCGCACTCCAAGTCTTCCAATTGATTTCTCAATTGACGAATTGTAGTTTTTCCAGCCGTTTCGGATTTTTGTCGATCGAGCTGAGCCTGCGTATCTCTCAATAAAGCCTTGGTTCTCTTCAAATCTCTCTTCAGTCGTTGCAAGAGTGCTTCGTCTCCTGCTCTGTCGTGTCTTTCTAGTTCGGCAGCTGCAGCCAGCCTCCTTTCCAGCTCGTGCTTCTCTCTCAACAGCACTGTTCGCTCTTCGTGTTCGTTTTCCAATTGTTGTTCCAAAGCTTAAAAATGAAATACGTTCAAGACCTTCCTTGCCTAATTTTAGAGTGAAATGCAACAGAAGAGGATCTGTATGAGGGTAAAGACAAGGTTAAGACTTCCATGCTTAGTTTTAGTGTGAAATGCAACAGAAGAGGTTCTGTATGTGGGATAAAGACAAGGTAAGGGTTTGCAGGCCTAGTTTTAGGGTGAAATGCAACAGAAGAGGATCTGTATGAAGGACAGTCAAGGTAAGGGTTTGCATGCCTAGTTTTAGGGTGAAATGCAACAGAGGAGGATCTGTATGAAGGACAAAGTCAAGGTAAGGGGTTCCATGCCTAGTTTTAGGGTGAAATTCAACAGAAGAGGATCTGTATGAAAAACAAAGTCAAGATAAGGGGTTCCATGCCTATTTTAGGGTGAAATTCAACAGAAGAGGATCTGTTTGCAGGACAAAGTTAAGGTAAAGGTTCCCATGCCTAATTTTAGTGTGAAATTCAACAGAAAAGGATCTGTATGTGGTATAAGGACAAGGTTAGGGGTTCCATGCCTAAATTTAGGGTGAAATGCAACAGAAGAAGATCTGTATGCAGGACAAAGTCAAGGTAAAGTTGTCCATGTCTAATTTTAGGGTGAAATGCAACAGAAGAGGATCTGTATGTGGTATAAGGACAAGGTAAGGGGTTCCATGCCTAGTTTTAGGGTGAAATGCAACAGAAGTGGATCTGTATGTGGTATAAGGACAAGGTAAGGGGTTCCATGCATAATTTTAGGGTGAAATGCAACAGAAGTGGATCTGTATGCAGGAAAAAGTCAAGGTAAAGGTTTCCATGCCTAATTTTAGAGTGAAATGCAACAGAAGAGGATCTGTATACAGAACAAAGGCAAGGTAAGGGTTTCCATGTCTAATTTTAGGGTGAAATGCAACAGAAGAGGATCTGTATGGGGGTTTAAGACAAGGTAAGAGTTTCCATATCTAATTTTAGGGTGAAATGCAACAGAAGAGGATCTGTATGCAGGACAAAGTCAAGGTAAAGGTTTCCATGCCTAATTTTAGAGTGAAATGCAACAGAAGAGGATCTGTTTGTGGTATAAAGACAAGGTAAGTGGTTCCATGCCTAGTTTTAGTGTGAAATGCAACAGAAGAGGATCTGTATGCGGGATAAAGACAAGGTTGGAACTTCCATGCTTAGTTTTAGTGTAAAATGCAAAAAAAGCCAAGATAAGGGTTTCCATGCCTAATTTTGGAATGAAATACAACAAAATGGTTATGTTTTGGTTAAAGACAATTAAATTCATCTACCTATGGAATAAAATAAGAAAAAAAAGAAAGAAGAGATTATATAGAACTTACCTTTAACTTTTTTCTGTGCATTGCATCTGACTTCCTCGAGTTCTTCGTCTCTCATTTGGGACTCCTTTTTGGCTTCTTTCCTCATCGATTCCAGTGTCATTTCTAATCTTAGTTTGGCTTGTTCCAATAATTGAACTTGTCCGGCAAGTTCGTCGAGTTCTTCTTCTTGATCTTGAAGTCTTCGTTCGCTGTCGATTTTTTGTTTTCTTAAAATAGTGACTTCTTCTTCTGTTTTACCGCTACAAGTTACTTCGTCGAATTCGCGTTGTAGAGCCAAAAGTCGTTCTTCTTTCAGTTCCAATTCCAGTCTTGTATCCTGCAAAAATTAACAAATTGATTATTAAACAAAGTTGAAATTAAAATAATTTTCTTCACTTACCGCAAGTGTACTTTCCACTGCGTATTTTTCAGCGATGCAAACTTCTTTTTCTCTAGAAAATCTATCTTTGGCCTGTCTTTCTTTTTTCAACTCGTCTTGCAGCATTTGCGTTTCGCAATCGAATTTTCTTTGCTTCTTTTCCAACAAATTGTTTCTTCCGTTTTGTTCTTCTAGCAACAATTTGAGGTCGTTCATTTCACCGTTCAATTTTTGTACTTTTCGTTTCCATTGTCCAACCACTTGTCTTTGTTCTTCTACTTCTTCGTACGCATCTGCCAACTAGAAGAAAATTATTAAACACTCTTCAACTCCCTAAACAAAATGATCTTACTTTCTTTTCCAATTGTTTCTTCAATCCTATAAGTTGTTCTAAATCGTCTTCGTGTTGTTGTTGCAATCTTCTTTTGGTAAACTCGAGTTCTTTGAGCGCCCTCTCGTATCTTTGTTTGTAGACTCCTCCGTCGCCTTCTCCGTCCTCATCTTCTTCCGAAATTCCATTCAAATCTGATCTGGCGTACAATAGCTCGATTTCTAGTCGTTCCGAAGATTGTTGCAGTTCTTTATTTCTATTTTGGACATCGGATAGTTCCTTTTCCAATTTCAGGCGTTCGGAGGTTTCGGCGTCCAACCTTTCAGCCGCTAGAGTGGCTGTCGAGTGCTCTTCGGTGAGATCTGCAGACATTTCTGACAACTGTAACGAAATGGAGTACCTAATGTAAATGTTTGAACTATTTGTATTTATATTAAGAGGTGCCTGGATAATTTTTTTTCCATTTAAATAACATCTTTTGATATTTTTTTAACTCACTGCGAAATGACAGACATATTCTGGTACTCTACAAAAAAGGGACTTACCAAATGAAATTTTTTATAATCGTTCAATAAAATTCTATAATCACTAGTGTAAGACACCATGTTGAATTAATCAAGTGAATTATAGATTCACCACTAATTCCAAACCGAATTTCGGAAGTGTACTAGTTGTAAATATAGAACAAACATTTGATAATAACTTTCCCCGGGATATTATTAACGTATCATTAAATAATAATAAAGTTTAGGTTATCTTTCAATTTATTGTTGAAATCATTATAGGTGGACGAAATTTTTGGCATTTTTTCTGTCGTTTACATTATACATTGCGTTTTATTTTTAATGGAACACTAGGTATATTTGGAAGACCACTAAGAGATGGAATCCTTTCAAATATTGTTCAATCAATTAATAATAATGTTGATTCAGAGTCCAGACAATCTAATATGTCAAAAAAGTATTTCCTAGTTTTTTGACATCAACATAATAATGTTCTAAATAAAAGTTGCTATGACGTAATAGCCCCAAACATTAGAACCATTAGGATTAGTTGGAAACTGGACGACGCAAGCGCAGAGCTTCTCTGTCAAGGGTTTTTCATTTACTATTGGTCGGCTCAAGGTCGGGGCTATTACGTCATACTGTATTATACCAATGAGAGTAGACTTTACAAATGGCGCGTATAATTTTGTTTGTAGGTTACACACAATCGTTATTTACCTCATCGATTTCCGCTTCAGTGGCATCATCCGATTCTCTTGCGACTGAAGATCTACTGACACTATTGGCTCTACTAAAGTATTGGAAACCTTTGATCATAATATTCGTAGCGCTTCTGGACTTACCGATCTGTTTCGTTCGACTCCTTCTCATCCTCAAATTATGTTGTTCGTCTTCTTTATGACCTTTACTTTTCCATTCGTCCATAACGTGATCGGTTCTCGATAGAAAGTCCGATATTTTGTTGGATAAAGCGTTAGAAGCCGTTTGATTTTCTTGGTGAGCCGGTATGGGTTTTACATTTTGTCTTAATTTTCCTTTACAACCCAAAACGAAAGTTAAATTAGCATCGAATACGACGGGCGAGTCTTCTTTATCCTCCAAATCCAGATCTCTACTTCCTGGATCGTACGTTTGAGGATATATTCTTCTAGGAATACCATAGTTGCTGGATCTGTTGGAGTTGTAGCTGTTTATACTGTAATTGCTGGGAGTTGGACTTGGTGATCTGGTCATGCTGCTTTCTCTTGAAGGACTGTCGGAAACTACGGTTAGACTTCTTAGTGGTCTAGATTGAAACACGACAGGTCTTCGTTCGCTAGGCACGTCTAGACCTGCTGAATAAGCTCTTCTAATATTTGTGTATCTTCTGGGATTTGATAAGATTGGAGTTGATGGTGGTAAGCCTCTTAACGAACTCGATCTAATCGAGTTGGTAATTGTGGGATGGTAGCCGTTGTAAGATGTCGATGGATAAAAAGAGTCCATTTTTTTGGGATTTTTAATTTGGTAGCACTGGTGTTATTATTTAAAATCTGAATCTTTGGAGTATCACCAATAAGATTTGGCAATTTGACTGATAAATTTTTTGTAATCTTTCTCTCCCTACTCCACTGGATAAAATAGTAAAATATTGAAACGGTTATATATGTCAAAAGTTAAATGTTTGTTTTTCGATTATATTTTTAGGGATAGAATTATATAACAATGATTGATTAGAATGTAAATATGTTGTAATTTGACAAATGAAGGCTAAATATAAATAATTAAATATCAAATTGCAATCGCGTGCAAAACTTTTGAAAAAGAAGCGTCTAAATTTGGCTCCTTCCAGAATGTCTCAACGCAAATCTTAAAAAAATGGATAGGCGATAATATTTTTCCCAAATTTTGGAAAATATTTTTCAACTTTCCCGATATTTTCATGGGACACACTGTATAGTTTTAATTATTTTAAACAATTCAATATAATTTCATGTAATTTGTATGAAAGCTCAAGTATTACGTGCAAATTTAAAACACCTTTACAATTTAACATTATTTTTATTATACAGGTTGTCCCATTAAAAAGAAAGCGTAATTATATACAGACACTGAAAATCTGTTAAATTGAGAGAATTTATTTCGAAATTAACAGGCTTCTTGTATTTGTGATCGCGTGCTATTTTTGTACAATTGTTGTCTAAAATAAACCGAAATTTCTCAATTGCTTCAAATAAAATAGTTGTTAAATTTCAATAGATTCCAAAGAAAAAATAACACACTGTGCGATAACAATCACCAATTTTTTTTTCTCTCAAAATTATTCTGTTCACTATATTTTTTCTACGACTTGGAAAAAAAAATACACAAAACACCACGACGCGTTACTTTTTGTAATTTCACGGAATTTTATCACATAAACATTTCCAAAAAAAGAAGGAAAATTTAAACACTAAACTAAAAGAAAATAAAAGTTAGACCGGTTAACCGGTCGTGTAGAGTGCTAGGCAACCACTACGAGTAGCGGTGTTTCGATTTATTTTCGCGAGCAACACGTAGCTAAAGATATCCAGATTATTTCAGTGTTCAGTGGCGTGAGCGTTTCAAAAATATCGATAAAATGTTAAATCTCTGCCAACAATATGTTTAGAAAGAGATTACATTTATTTGTAAACATCCCTTGAGATTATTTAATCCAAATTCTTAATCACCTAAGATATTTAGAAGTATACTCTTTCAAAAGTCAATATAAAGAAAGATTTTTGTCCAAACAATAAAGTTACGGCGCTACTGACTTAAACAATTAATGTCGAAAAACATTTTAACGACAAAGTGAACCTTAAATTCGAAATTTTTTATCAACTATCAACAGTTTTTCAAATATTATCAAAAAATTATTTTGAATGAAAATAAAAATTTTTGTAACGTCGCTGTAGGTGCCAAAATTAGTCCGATTCATTACGAAATTTGTCGTTGGCAGTGTAAATGTATCGAAATGCATCGAGTATTTTTTTTTATTTCAAAAAGTTTCGGTGTTCCGGCTACTGGGCGTCGGAGATAATAAGCAAAAGTCGATTGTAACATTTTTATAAAACGATCTGGCACGCAAAATTTTTGGCACCCAAACGATTTCTATCACAAAAAAAATAAACTTTTTAATACAAATTTACGTATAAATAAAATTGTTTCATCTACAAGACGAATGTTAGTTAAAGTAGTCGACATTTATGTAAATTTTTTTAAATGTCCTGTTATAATAATTATTGGATAAATTTTGAAAGTTCAATCACGAAATAACAAACAAGCCCCCGGACTATAATTAAAAAGGGAATTATTTAATTAATTGCAGTTTCCTGTTAGAAATACGGCTTGGGGGGGGAGGGGGCAAAGTACATAATTTCAAATGACTTGGTACCGATGGATTGGAAAAAAAGTTTTGGCAGATCTCCATATTGGTAGCGGTTTCGGATTCAATGTGGTTCTAATTGCAGACATGAAGTGTTTATGCGTTTCAGTATTGTGATGTGGTTGTATAGACTATTTTGAAAAAATAAATAAATTTATTTTATACGAGGAATGGTCAACTAAAATATAACAAAAGATTGGAGTAGAATTGTTTGGGGGGTCGAAAAAAAAGTAGGGATGGTGGAGAAGTGAAGAAAAATTAATAGGGATTGAAAAAATAGGAGGAAATGAGAGATAAAGTGGAAGAAATATGAAAAAAGTGGAAAAAGGTGAGACAAAATGTAGATTTTATTGGAATATTGCGTGAAAAATTGGGATAAATTGATAGAGGATGGAATAAGATGGAAAAAAGGGGAGAATGAGGAGGGGTGCTGAAAAAAGAAGTGAAAAGGGGGGATAACAATATTGGGAAAAAATTGGAAATAAGGAGAACGGGGGATGGGATGAAATTTAAGAAGGTGTATGTAAAAAATGGATATAGTAGGTGGAAAAAGTGAAATAAATGTGAAAAAAAGAGGGGGGTTGGGGAAAAAAAGAAAAAGTTGTAATTAAATGGGAAAAAAATGAAAGAAATGTGAAAAAAGATTAAAGGTGAGACAAAGTGCAGAAAACCTTTTTGGATTATAATTATCAGTTTGAAAAATCGGGATAAATTGTTGAAGAGGATGGGAAAAGGGGAAAATGAGAAGGGGTACCTAAAAAAGAAGTGAGGGATGAGGAAAGATGATGGAAAAATTGTAGAGTGAATTGAAATATGTAAAAAAAGTCGAAATAGAGAGGATGGGATGAAACAAAAGAGGGTTTATGTAAAAAAAAATGGATGGAGTAGGTGGAAAAGGTGAAATAAATGTGAAAAATGATAGGTGGGAAAAAATGGAAAAAAATTGAAAAAAATTGAAAAAAAAGGAAGAAAATTTCTTTTCCAATGCATCTATTTTCAGCTAGTTATGATTTTCAATAATGTCACCATTTTCCACTACCTTTAAGCCCCACTATCCCCGATTATTTTCAAATAATCAAAAAGTCTTATTCAGCACTTGCCATTTCCTCAATATTTTGATAAAAAAATTCCACACAGAAGCTAGAAAAAATTATTTATAAAGAAATTTATTATCAAAATACCCGTTTTTAAAGTTCCATTATCTTCAAAACAATAAGTTTGCCCTAAAAATATATGCGGTCGAACATTTTGGAGATCCAATTAAATACTTTGCAGTGTATTAATTGGATTCTTAACATAGCAATGTGTCCGTTAAAAATAAATGGGCGCCTCATGCCTTAAACGTGTAATTATTTTTATATAAATACGTGATAAATTTTTTAAATTAGCTTATTTAATATGTCGAAGTGACCAGAAAGGAAAGCGATTCGGGTTAATATTTATTTGTAATATCAATTATGAGCTACTAAAAAATATTTTTTGCTTCTTTTTCGTAGGCAGTCAAATGAAAAACATTTTTTACAAAAAAAAAAATTAAAAATTCAAATAAAAACTTACCTTGGCTTCCAATTTGTCGTTGTCATGTTTAAGTTTTGTTCGTTCGCCTTCCAATTTCAACAATTTTTGTTTAATCGCTTCAAGTTCATTCTGTAAAAAAAATAATAAAAAAAATTGTTTTTTTATAGACGTATTTTTAAAATTAACAATTTCAAGTGTAAAAAATCAAAAATTACTGAAAAATCTCGTTCTCAGCTGTAAAAAATTATATAAATTCTAAATATGTATATACAAAGTGTCCCAAGAAATTATTGGCTCGCACATATTGAAATAAAATTTTCTTTTCCTATTCTTAACAGTTTTTTAAGAAAAACAATTTTTTTTTCGAATTTTTCCTACCCCTCACTTTTGGATACCCCTGTATATAGAATATCGCAGATACCTTTACACTGATTTTTTCACGTATTCGTTCATCATCTGCAAGAGTGTCTCTAAAATTTCAGTTAAAAATTCCCATTATTATGGCCTATACGAATTTTTTACTTGGCGCGTATATTTTTCGAATTTTCAAATTTCTAAAATCGATACCAAATTTTTTTAGACACTTTAAACCGCATAGTTTTCGAAAAATTTCTCGTAAATTTTCTTCAATTTTAATTCTTTGACTTAAAAAATATTCTCAATTGATTTGGACTTTCTAATATTAATGAAATAAATAAAAATATACGTTCACTTAAAACTTTGGGGCTAGTACGATTCTGCTTTACGATTAGCATGGTTCAATGGACGAATCGACTTCTAGTGCTAGAAGAGAAAGTACCAGAAAACCGTTGCCAAGTCATAAATCCAAAGCAGATGTAAGGCTAGAGAGATTAAAAAGGATCGAATTTTAATTTTTTTTTTTTTTAATTAATTTTTGTACAGGTGGATAAAGCATAAAAAAAGCCAGCTTAAAAAGTCATTTGTCAAAATGTATGATCATAAAACATTTATATATAGGAAATTCTACAGGTTTACCACTTTTTACAGTAAAAAGGAGAACCGAAAGGATATTTTGTATGGAGAAATCGCCATTGTTGTGACAAAATGCACTAGAGAAATTGTATTGCATAAAAAAATCCATCAACACACCTCGAGTAATAAATTTGAATTGTTCAACGTATAAATTGGAATTTCAATAGATGACTAATTGATGGAAGGTTCTCGTTAAGGCAAAATAGATAGTTGGTAAATTATTTTCTTAAAATTAAATCATAATACTCTATTTAATGACAAGAGAATGGAGAAAAAAGAAATAAAACAGCCTGGAAGATACAAATAAATGAACCCCTTTTGAAATTTTCATGGTACGTTAATGGTAATTGGACATTTTTACAAATAAGTTGACCCTCTTTAAAAATTTTATGGTACGACTATGAAATTGGGATATTTTTACAAAAATTTCAAGAAATGACTCAGCCCTTTTTAAAAATTTTATCGTACACCCATGGTAAATGGAAATTAATACAACTACATAAATCATTTGATCAATTCGAAAACTCACCGTTTTGATCTTGAGCTCTTCTTCCGTTCTATAAACATTCAACAGCGGAGTAACTCTCACCAACAACCTCCACCAAGGCCAATCTCTAACGGCTATGAATTTTCTGACGTTTCTTTGTATACACCTCACCGCCAGATCTTGCAATTTTTTCTGCGACAATTTCTTTCTGGCCAAATAGCCGCGACAGTGCGCCTGAAGATGCACCACCATACCGGCCAGACATTCGTCACGTTGAGTTTCCAGTTGAGAAATGACGCCATTTCGAAAGAATATCTGTAATTTCAAAATTGATTATAAAAAAGAATATATTTCAATGATTTATAGACAGTTGTTCAAATATTTTTAGAAAATGTCAGAATATTTTTAGTAAATGACAATATTTTTATAAAATGTGGGAATATTTTTAGTAAATGTCAGAATATTTTTAGTAAATGCCAGAATATTTTTATAAAATGTTAGAATATTTTTAGAAATTGCAGTATATTTTTATAAAATGTCAGAATATTTTTAGTAAATGCAGGAATATTTTTATAAAATGCCAGAATATTTTTAGAAATTGCAGAATGTTTATAAAAAATTTCAGAATATTTTTAGAAAATGTCAGAATTTTTTAGTCAGAATATTTTTAGTAAATGTCAGGATATATTTAGAAAAGTCAGAATATTTTCAATGAATATCAGGATATTTTTAGAAAAGTAAAAATATTTTTAGAAAGTCAGTTAGTAAATGTCAGGATATTTTTAGGAAATGTAAGAATATTTTTAGTATGTCAGAATATTTTTAGGAAATACAAATATTAGACTTGTTCAACAAGTGAATCGGGTTAACTACAGTACGTACAACTGGCTCTAAGCGAGCGTTAGACAATTCTAAAGTATGTTCAAGTGTAAATTTAATGTTGATGAAAAATACCTTGTCAGTTTTCGGCTTCGTCAAGTCAATACCGCTATCCTGTTGACCCAAAGAAACATCCAAACTTTTAATTGAAGACGCCGATCGAGAATCTTCGCAGTCGATTTCATTTTCGTTGGATATGTTTCCCGAATCGTCCGAATTATAATCCAAGTCTTTTTTAACGCTGTTTCTACGAATATTTTCTTCTTTTTTAACGTAATCGATGAGATGATCGATTTCGTCTTTACTTAAAAAATCTTCGGCTTCCGAATCGTATTTAAACTTATCTTTAGACTCTGATTTTAATTTTTCCAAAAACTGATGGGTGTTTTTATAATTCAGTTTAATAATTTCCGAATTTTTTTTTCTAGTTTCGGTTTTTACTTTAAAAGTATCTGTTTTAAGTAATCGCGGTTTGATATTATTCCGTTCCAACTGTTTGATAGCCGTTACCACTTTTTCTTTAGGAGCTTTTAAAACGACAAAAGTATCTTTAGATGTTACTACTTCAGTTTTTCCTTTTAAAGTCAATTTTTCAATAGATTTCGGTACGATTTTAGCGCCAACTGGTGGTTTAACAAAATTTTTAACCGATTTTGTTTGGGAAACTTTTGCTAGATTCTGTACACTCTTATTATTACTGTTTTTCATTGGACTAATCTTATTTAAATTCTGCACACTTTTTGTAAAAGTTTGAGTGTTATTTTTGTTAGATTTTTGTAGAGATAGTTTGGACGTTGTTAGATTATGACTACTCTTGGCAAATTTTCCGTTCAAGTTCGATTTTCCAACACCAGCACTGCCTCTGTCTGAATCTAAAGAATTTAGATCGCAGGGAATGCTTGGATAGGTTTTTCTCAACGTCGTATTCACTGGAATCTTACTTACCAAATTAATTTTGGTACAAGTTAGATCCATGGTACTTTTCGCTTTATCTTTATCTGTCAAACTGTTTAATCTATTCACCATTTTTTTAACGTTTCCCATTGTTTTTTCTTGTTTTGTATCGACATCTTTATTATAAATGTTGTTCAAACTTTTCGTTTTCAAATCATTCTTATGTTTAATAGAAGAAAGCGGTTGGGAGTTGGTTTTTTTCAATATACATTTCGATTCTATAATGCTGCAAGTTTTCGCTTTAACCAATTTGGGTATTTTGGTTTCAGGTTTGATAGAAGCTGGCAAAGAAGGTGAATCTTTTATTGGAGTAGAACTAGCGAGTGGTACTTTATACTCGTCAATAATTTTATCAAAATTATCAATAACAATCTTCAATTTGTTAGATTCGTTTACGTCTATTACAGTAACATTTTCTTCTTTTTTAACGTAATCAACATTTTCGTAAACGTGGTCTGTTTTTTTATGGATTATTACAATATCTCGTTTAGCTTTAGGTGAACACCACTTTTTCGGTGACTCGCAAATTTTTTTAATGAAAGGTGTAGTCGTGTTCTTGGCATTGATCTTCTGAACCTTCACGGAAGACATCTCGTCTTTCTCGTTTAATCGAACATAATTAAATAATTCGACTTTCCTTTACCCGCATAAATATAAATTTATTCGGTCTACTTAATTTTCTATATATGGTCGAAATTTTCTTCCTTAATGTAGGTCAGTAACACAAAGTTATGGAAATACGTTACGAAATCTAAATCCGCGCGTTAATGCCCACAATAATATTATGCAGATGCAGAAAATGTTGAAAGCTTCTCCTAAAGGAGGTGTGAATTTTTCTTCAAAGAAATCCTCCTCCTTTAGATCCAATTTGATGGTATTGTTGGACCTGAAATTTTCCCTTTTTCAAATTTTGCTACAAAATTTTACTCTGGAGATTCTTGAATAAAATTATTTTGAATTGTATAGTTTGTTCATACTTTTAATGAAGTGACTAACTAAATATCTATCTCTTATCATGAAGTTTGAGTCTTTTAAAAAAATCTACAACTTATCGAAAAAAATTTAAAAAATTATTTTGAATTGAAATATCTCTTGTTAAATTTAGGGTAATTTGTATAGTCTGTTCATACTTTTAATGAAGTGACTAACTAAATATCTATCTCTTATCATGAAGTTTGAGTCTTTTACGTAGAAAATTTTTAAGAAATCTACAACTTATCGAAAAAAAAAGTACCATTTTTTACATGAAGTATTTTGGAAATTGTTAGCCGGAAATCTCCAGAGTATTTTAATTTTTAACTCGTAACGTTACAAAACTTTCAAATTGAATTGTCTGAATTTTTAATTGTTTTATTTAAGACAAGTTACCCATAAATTGGGCTATCCAATACAGTATGTTCTCCAGATTTAGTCCTATGTGACTACTTCCTAGTTCCAAACCTCAAGAATTGAATTTTATTTTTTGAAATTTACTAGATTTTAAAAGGCTGGCGATACAAAATTTTTTGTGAAATATAAACTTCTAAATCAAATAAATTTATCTATAGAAATATTGTTCAAATTCAGACAGTTAAAGTTTGTAACGTTTTAAAGCAAATAAATTTCCATACCGATCACTTAAAAAAAACACTCACACAAGCACTAAAAATGCGAAGAATAAACTAAACGAAATAAACCACTGAAAGTGAATCCAATTTGTCACCACATCGAAAAAGGTATAAAATTGTTTTCGTGAAAGTTGTCTCAATACTAGACGTCGTCTATAAAGCAACACAAAATTGATATAAAAATTTTTTTTCTCCAAGTTTTGGCCGTAACAAAAGCGCGTTGTATGTGACCGTGACTTAAAGTAGACCCAACGAATGAAAAGAAGCGACTAAATCCAAGAAGAACTGCAAGAGACAAGCGGTCGATGCCTAGTCGAAAGTACTTGTTCAACATCATGGATTCAGTCAAATTTGTTCGATATATTTTTGAAAATAATCATCTAGATAGATAGTTGATGGTCCAAATGGATTTGGGAAAAATGGAACAATATTTTTATTAAAAATTTCACCTTAATATTCAGTTTACACAATCTCTAGTTCTTGAAAAATCTTCAGAGAATATTTTTTTCAATCAGTCTTCTACTCTATTGTCTTTTAGGCCCGTTTTTATTTAAATTTTATTACAGTTTTTCATTTTTCTAACATTAAACAATGAATTTACAAACAATAAATAAAAAAAAAACTATAATTTCAAACAATATGTCTAATTTTAATAATTCTCAGAGTAAAACATACAATTAAGAGAAATTATAATATACAGGGTGTATCTTATTCTAAGAAAATAAATTTTAGAACGTAATAGGAATATTCAACTCAAAACAATTCAATAAAATATTCTTAATTACCGAGATACAGGAGAAGTGTAATGAGTAAATAATTAAAAAATAGAAGAGGTCGTAGACCAAAGTGAAAGAATGCTCGTTGGAAAGATAAAAGTAGGTAAATTTTCGTTTATGCAGGCCATCTGAACTTTGTAATATTGGCCAGTGGCGCAGAATTTGCATATCCAAAGTTTTTGAATTATTAATTAATTTTTGCTAAAAACATGTTTGAGATTCCCTTCCATCTCTTATAAAGACACTAATTTTATTTAAAAAGAAAAGAAAGTATCAACAATAAATCCTTTCTTCAGATACCCAAGAGGTCTTAAAAGATTTCTTGCAGTGTTCGGACTGAAGATATTTAAAAACAACAATTTTACTGATTGTGGATGTTCTACCACAAGAAAACTTCAATTTAGAGAATGATTTAATCTTTTAAATGCGGTTTTTTACGGTTAGTATAAGACTACACCATCGACTAGTTTTTTTAAGGTTTAATTTAACCACTGCTGACCACCTGTTCATCTTAAAATGGAAATAAAAACTAAAAAAAAAAGCATTCATTTTTAGAGTTATCGTTACCACTTTTTTTATTTTGGGACTCTTTCATCAAGAAATCATTTCCAGAGTTACCCATAATATTTTCTTTTATGCGATTTTGTTCTAGAGCCAAAAAAAAAGACACTGTCCATTTGCTTGTGACTGAATAAGGTACTCATTATTTCTGGAGTTACCCATAATGCTGTTTTGCTTGATGCTTATCATCTTCTAGAGTTATCCCTTTGTTTGGGGCTTCATATTTTTTCAATCAAGCAACTAAGAAGGGACTCATTATTTCTAGAGTCGCTTTTTGGCTTGATGCTTATGATTTCCAAGAGTTATTCATTTGTTTGGAGCTTTAAAGTCTTTTAATCAAGAAATTTAGAAGGCACTCATTATTTCTAGATTTATTTCTAGAGTTACCATGCTGTTTTGCTTGATGCTCACCATTTTCTAGAGTTATCCCTTTGTTTGGGGCTTCATATTTTTTTAATAAAGAAACTAAGAAGGGACTCATTATTTTAGAGTTACTCATAATGCTGGTTTGCTTGATGCTCATCATTTTCTAGAGTTATCCCTTTGTTTGGGGCTTCATATTTTTTTAATAAAGAAACTAAGAAGGGACTCATTATTTTAGAGTTACTCATAACACTTTTTTGCTTGATGCTCATCATTTTCTAGAATTATCCCTTTGTTTGGGGCTTCATATTTGTTTAATAAAGAAACTTAGAAGGGACTCATTATTTTAGAGGTACTCATAATACTTTTTTGCTTGATGCTCATCATTTTCTAGAGTCATCCTTGCTTGGAGCTTCACAGTTTTTTTATCAAGAAACTAAGAAGGCACTCATCATTTCCAAGAGTTAACATTTGTTTGGGGCTTCATAAGGACACTCATTATTTCTAGAGTTACCCAGAGTGCTTTTTTGCTTGATGCTCATAATTTTCTAGAGTTACACCTTTTTTGGAGCTTCATAGTTATTTAGAAGAAAGCACTCATCATTTCTAGAATTATCCATAATGCTTTTTGGTCGTTTAACCAAGAAATCATTTCCTACAATTAGCCCCACTGTTTTCGCGGCACGCGTAAAAACAATTCAAAATATAAACAATTTGACCGCCACTGTTTGGTAACTGTGTCTCGAATTCCCTCATCAATCGTGCTCGATGCGTGACTGGTTTTTGAATATCTGCTGTTTAATCTATGGCGGACTGGTTGCAGGTTGATAGTTTGTGCATTTTGTTTCGAACTCGTTCCAATCAATTACAGTACTTCTCTCAACGGAACCATTCGAATACATGATACGTTTAAGGATGGTACTTTTTATCAGGAACGGACCCAACGAGTATCGATAAGATATGCATACTTTTCAATTATTTTTGTTAGAGAACACTTTTACTGTTAAAAAGAATTCAAAATTATGTATAGTTTTATTCATGATGATACTGATAAAAAGGGAAAATCCAGTAAAATTCTTTCATTTACAAGAACCAAAGACGATCCTGAGGTAAATTGTATTTTTCTTTTTCTGGAAATATCAACAAGGCGATTCTAATGATACTGCTTGTTGAGTTGGTGATATTACATTGTTGTTTCCCCGAGGGCAGTTGTAAGGAGAGGCAGACTACATCAGAATCTCGTTTCCTATCATTAATTTAAACGCCTTTGTCTATTTTTTCGACCTGTAGAGGTCAGTGCTCAGAATTTAGAAACATTGACAGATGCACATCTTACAAAATAATTATAAATGCAGATGCACTACTCAGTTAAGAGAGTTAAAATAAAATTTCAAGTATCCAACATCTTACTAGAGATCGAAAATGTTTTGTGGAAAATAAAATAAAAATTGTAACCTGTAAAGAAACTGCGGTACTACTACGAGTATATCCAGTTATTGAGTTACTAAACGACTTCCAAAGAAGGTATATATTCACTTGCTAACCGGTCATAAAGTTGATTTTTAAAATTATACAAAAGTTTCGTCTAGCAATTTAAAATCAAAACCACAAAAATTATTTATTACAAAATGTCTACAACTCTTATTAAATTTAATCTCCACGATTGCAAAAAAAATTATTCAAATCCAATAATTACCATCTCATCCTATTTTTACGGCATATACAGGATGTCCAAACAAAGCCATGTCCACTATGGTACGATGGAATTGAGTATATCTTATATAGGACTACAGAGGATGACAATATGGCACTGGAAAGTGTTAAGAAGCAGTATAGCACAAGAAAGTGACAAGTATCAATACTAGCCAGAGAAGTGACAAGTGACAGAATAGGATCAGAAGAGGCAATTGACAATGTGGCATAGGAAAGAGACAAGAGACATTATGGCACAAGAAAATGGTAAATGATAGAATGGGGAAATAAGTGGCAAATGATGTTATGTGTAAAATAAGTGACAAATGACAGAATAGGATAAGTGGGAGACAAGTGACAATAAGACACAGAAAAGAAGCAAGAGACAGTACAGCACAAGAAAATGGCAAATGACACTGCGGGTCAAATAAGTGACAAATGATGTTATGGGTCAAATAAGTGACAAGTGACAGTGACGGCTTAAGCGAGTGACAAGTGACAGTATGGACTTGTGAGAGTGACAAGTGACAGTATGGACTTGTGGGAGTGACAAATGACAGTTTCCTATTTAAAATATACCCCCCTTTAGGTTTATATTTAACAGTGACGGCTTAAGCGAGTGACAAGTGACAGTATGGACTTGTGAGAGTGACAAGTGACAGTATGGACTTGTGGAAGTGACAAATGACAGTTTCCTATTTAAAATATACCCCCCTTTAGGTTTATATTTAATTTGGGTTAATCTTGATGGTAGTTCAATATCACTTGTTGGAATAATCGAAAGTTGATTGGTCATTATAGTGTATATTTCTAATTATACTAGCCTTGTATTAAAAAAAAGAAAGTATCTAGTATATACGTGAAAAAAAAATAACATTCCATGAAAGGGAATCTAGTAAATGTTAACGATAATGTTACAAAATTATACGCTGCGGAAGCAATATGTAATGATGACAAAACCACATCGATTATTAAAAAAAAAAAGCAATCAGAGACATCGACGAAATTTGTTCAGTCAGAATTTTCTCTCGAAAGAGTAGAAAAGATTTATTGTGTATTGAAAAGGCTTGTCTTTTATTTACAAAAAAAAATTGGGTATTATACACCTGTACACATTTAAAAGCTGGCCTCTCGAGTTGTGAAGTACTCGAAACACACCTTATTTTCTAAACGACCGGTCTCTCTGGTCGCAAATACAAGTTTTAACTGTAACTTCATATACAGAATGTCCCAAATTAAACCGGAATTTACCCAACATATATTAAAGAAGATTTCGCACATTTAAATAAAGAGAAATAGAAAATAATGAATATGACCAGGGGCGTACAAATTTATTTTCAATAATTTCTATAAAAGTAAAATTTTAAACAAGAGAAATTTTCTTGGCCATTAAACGGGATCGAACATTAATGAATAAAGCATGACATTTAAGAGAGAAATTCTTTGGTCCATCCATTACATATAAAGAAGAGAAAGGTTGTATGTATGTACCAACAACTTGAAGAAGATAAACGTCCAACAATAGCAAAAATTGTAAATAAGTTAACGGTATATTCATGACTATCGACGAGGTTAATATTTTAATTTTAATAAGCGTTTTAAAAAGATATATATTATTGTCGTTGGGCACAGTTGTTTTGAGACACACTGTATAAAGTATTCGTATACATATATTTACAACGATACTAATATGCGTATCGATATATTAGCATATAAAAATAGAAATAGAGGTTTTCCGGCTAATATTCAAATATTAATAATCTCATTAACCTACTTGGCTGGCTAACCAGTAAAAATGATCAACTTTACAACTTTTTATGAACCAGAGAAAATAGTTGGTAATAAAAACATTACTTCACAGATTTATTCGAAAAAAAAACACTCAACTAATATACAGTGTCCCAAAAACTTGAAAAAAAGAAATTTCGGAACACACTTTATACCTTCAATGTGGATAATTGATCTAAAAATTTCAAGAATTGACTAAAATCTATTCATTATCGAAGAAGAGTGGTAATTATAGACACTAGATCAGTACATGTACCCCATGTTGAGAGCCGCTGTCAGATTTTAACAAAAAGATATTTTTGAAAATTAAAAAAAATGTCTTTAATAATCGGAGAGTATTTTGAAAGTCCCAAAAGATTTGAAAAATGAAAAAGTGGCCCCTAGCTATCAGTTTGGCCCTAATGCTGAAAAGTTTGGAGACCTCTGCACTAAACGATACATTTTATTATCCTTTGGAGACACACTGTATATAAAACAACAACTTTTCTTATAATTCAGACAAAAACAATTCACCTACCACATACAGACAATAATAATGTAGGTCATATTGAAAATCAGAAAAAATCCAACGAGAAAGTTTGTCTGAAGATGGATAAGTTGTCGAGGAACGAAAATTACGTTCGAATAACCGCATTAATTTAATATTAACACACGATTACTTAAAGAGTGAAAATATAATTGGTGATTATAAAAGAAATTTTTCCCACGATATTTTTAGAATAAAAATTCAAGTAATTTTTTTCAATACAATTGAGGTAACTCCTAGGGGAGGTTAGAATTCCATACATTTATTTAAATGAGTTAGATTTGAGAGAATTTTAGTTGACCCAGGTTAAGTCCCCGAAAAAAAAAGGGGTTAGCAGGTAAATCTGTACCCAACTTTATTTTTTATTTTTAAAAATAAATCTCAACCAGTTTTTTTAAATTTCGTTGAATTCCTGTATAGTGCAATTGTTTTTCTATATTTTAAGAATGAAAGGTATACAGGTTGTCCCATGACTTCGTATAAAAATGTTGGTAGATGATAGAAAAAGCAAAAATAATTATACCGCATCTTAATCAAATAAGAAAAAAATCAAATAATTTCTACTGTTTAATTTTTACTCCGTCCGGTATAGCGATCATTGCACTCCACTGGCCAACGAGTCGGTATTAAAGCAGTGTCTTCGTCGTGTGGACCTGTTTGCGCAAAAAAAAAAAAGAAGAAACCGCTCGTAAACTTGCAATGTAAGTATATATGTATTGTCTGTTGCTCAGTACTACAGTCTATCTCAAGCTTTTACCGCGGAAAGCTTTTATATGTCGACTAGCTTGGTTGATATCCATCGAGTTTAATAATAAAAAGACCGAACACTTGCTAGGTTGAATAATAAATCGACTATCGGATAAAAATGAGAAGTAAAGTAAGAGTAAGAGGCAAATAAAATACAAAAATTTAAATTTAACTTCTAAAGGGACATTAATAAATGTCGATTTAAATGAATTTTGGTTAAAACGTTTTAGTCAAAGAAAGTTTTATCTTGAAAGGTAACAATTATATAAAAAAAATTATAGTTTGGCAAGTTTATCTGAGTAAGAGGAGAGGAAACATGGCGCATATCTGTCATAAACGTACCAATGGCATACTGTACTTATTTTATAAAGTAGAATTGGAAAATTAAAGGTTACTGACATTACCAACGCTACTGGATAAGTCAATATCAGTCAATTGACGCATGCGCTTGCTAATAAGTAGTCAGCTGTCGATAAAAATAACCAATTATGTAATTCGGAGGGTGTGGTTATTATGGTCTTCGCACAACGTTGCCAGAGATTGAAGAAGTTCATAAAAAAATTGGAAAAGTGTTCATTTTTTAATATTAAAGAATTAACGTTTAATAATAGTCCATTTTCTAATTATTATCACTATACTTAGTACCTTTGCTTTTTGGATCAATTTGTGTCTAGGAAATTGATTTTTTTTTTCCAATCTAAACATCCGTGGGCGTAAAACGTTCACGTTTATATAAATTATATTATAAATCTTTAGTTAGGCGAGGCGATTAATGTTACTTTAGAAAATTTATAGTAGTAGGTAATTGATTCGTTTTAATTGGTTGGAATAATTTTAATTTTGACTTTTATTCAACAATAACGAAACTTTGATAAAAAATAAATAAAAATGTGCTGTTAACGTTGATAAACAAACTACATTACCCTTCCCCTTCTATTAACTACTC